>CM060957.1:145862469-146094969 GCA_030765055.1 Mantis religiosa | reverse complement strand
TTTTTTTTTAAATTTTAGATTTTGGTTTGGGAGAAATTTAGATGCCAAACAGCTTGGAAGAATTATGAGGAGCTCAGCTTTAGCTGCTGATAGGGTTAGCTCCTGGGTTACCTAGGGTGCCCGCATGCCATACGGGGGACCCAATGCAGTCTAGATCGGCGTCTAGTGGGGGATATACAATACAAATAATTGTCAGAGTAGTATGAAATATGGCTCAAGTCTTCGGCTCGCGCTCTGGCGCTGCTGCTGGTAACGGCACGCAACCTCGCGGCCGAACGGGAGGCTCTGCCCACTGCTTCCCGCTTTTGGTCGTAAGGAGAGTGCTGCCAAGAAGAAGCCGTTGGCCCTCTTGGCTATATCGCTCGATGCTTGCTGCTTTAACGCTACCCGCCGCTAGGTAAGAAGGCTGTCCACTTGTCACCAGTCCAAGCTGTGGCAGGAAAAGCCCTTTGCCTTTTTCCCGTTATTAGGAAGCTGCATCTTTACGCATTACAATTATAAGCAGTAAAGAGGAGCTTTTACTATTAAAATCTTTTAATCATTGTGTAATGCCATCATATATAAATGAAATGAACAAATATTCATTGGAATATAGGAGCTTCCCGTCGGGTAAGTTAACTAATCTAATTATAGTGTGTGATGTAAAATACGTCAAACAAACCTGATATATTTGGTCATCTAAATACTACCTTTAAAACATTCATACCTTGTTGGGATACAACCAGGACCTCCACTGAGGATGCATATTAGAGGATTTGTAAGATATTCATGTCTTCCTTGACAAAGAGAACACTTGGAGTTAAAGACCAATACGTTTTATGCAGTTAGAGCCAGTCAAAAGAACACCTATGAGTTCTCGGCTTTCTGTTTTTTCTCTACTGCCCAGCGGATTGTAGCCCAATTATGTTCCAAACTCACTAGGCCCACATACACCCGGGGGCCTCTTTTTAGCACACTTCTGTTAATGAAGAGTACATCTCGGATCTTGGGTAGTTGATGAATCTGGACTTTGACTGAAAATTTTGGAGGACACATTCTGGGATCTGCCATCCCCGGCTGTTGTTCAGATGCATTTCTGAACATTGGTTATTCAGCACCCATACCAGCCTGTTTGTATTGGGTCTTTTTAGTTGGAAACTTCGCCTTCCCTACTTCTTCGTTCTTCGTGTACTAAAATACGTGTACAGGACTCTGGACACGCTTGGATGTTTCACCTAGAGCTGAAGCTGCTGCAGGACGTCAAACTCCTCTTACACCCTCGTAACCTGGTATGGTCCTTCGAGCTCAAATTCCGACAAAAAGGCTTTCCTTGTGGAGAAACATTTGGTTTGCAGAAATCCATTATTAAACACAATTTTAATTCTTCAAAAGTATAATAAATATTAAATTTAAATATTTAAAATTCCAAGAGTTCCCATGTTCACAGATTATATTGTTATTTGTAATTTGTAACCAATTCCTGTTAAATGAGTTACCAAATGTAATGGATCAAATTCCAATAAAGCCATATGCAACAAACGTTTACACGTTGTGATGCACCATTATTCTAACTAAATTTATTTGTAACCAATTCCTGTTAAATGAGTTACCAAATGTAATGGATCAAATTCCAATAAAGCCATATGCAACAAACGTTTACACGTTGTGATGCATCATTATTCTAACTAAATTTATTGATGGATCCTGGAAATATGGCACATCAGTGTTCTGTATGACGCTCCACGGGATTTTAGAATAAGGAATTAAAATATTTAATGATCACTAGACTTTTTTTTCTCATTTTAATACACCTTTTATCTGTTTTTAAAATAAATCGAAAAAATATGGTTTCCCTACTTTAAAAATGTCTTCTTTACGCAATTTATTGTATATTCATTGGAACATACGTGATATTAGTACTACAGTCAAATATTTAAGAAGATGGTCGCTGCCCCCTGACATTTTAAACACGCTGTGGCAGTGTCAAATGTCTGCCATGGATCCAACCTAGGTTGGTCACAACAAATCATAACAAACTGGCAACCCCTATGTCATCATGATCTAGAAGCTTTCCCTAGAAGTTTTACCCTAGTTCGTTAAAAGCAATGCCTGCCTCGGGGAGTATGTACCTATAGGTGAAATATGAGCTGTTAGCCATAAGGCCTGATTTCAGTTCTATGAGCTGAGTTCTATCACGTCACTTAACTTATTATGACACCATTCCCAACTAAACACAAAGAAGTACCTCTTTAAGTTGGGTTGGTATTTGAAGTGTCTATGTGTGCATTCTTTTTCCATGAGTATATATCACAATGGTATAGGAAAGCCCATTAATTTTATATTGGTATAACTTCTATGGCTAGTTTCTGTGTGATGATTTCAAGTGAAAGGTATAATAACAATTTCGTCTCGGCATCTACATCCGTAAACAGTTCACAGTTCTTGTCTACGTGGATTCTATTTAGTTGTTAAATCATTGTGAATTTTTTGAATAAGTATTGGTCGAACCATTTCTGTTCCTGTTATTGATGTTCCCATTTCCATCGCGATTATTCATTATCCTCTCTCTTCCTCAGCGCAATTACCAGGTGAACTCCTGCAGCTAGGAACCTGGGGGAATTCCAGGCTAACTTGGCATGTAATTTGTGTAATTTGTCAAACAGATGCTGCAGCTCTTTGTATACCGTGATTAAAACAAAAGAAAAGACTTAACATTTGAAAAATGTATTTCTTGTAATGTGTTAAATGTTCTTTCTTCACCGCTATGCATCATGGAGCGATTAAGAACAAAGAAAAGCCGATTATGATATTTAGGTTTCTCTCTGTGTATTTTGCATCATTTTAACTACTATCGTGGTCATAGCACTATGGATATATTAAAATACATCCCTTGGCTTGGTGTGTGGTAGACAGAGTTTTAGTCGAAAATTCATCGTTCTTCCACGCTAGCCGTGTTAGGCTAAGATTTGGATAGATAGAGTCAGATTGAAAAATTCAATGTCTTAGCCAGGATTTGAACCACAGATGTCCCGGTCTCCAATCGATCGCTCTTAACCATTGAACTACCATGGCCAACCTACCGTCAGTGCGGAAGAACCATTAAATTTACGTCTATTAAGCTAATAATGGTGACTATAAAGCCTGGCACTTAAAGACTTACACCATAGTAGCTCACCACAGAAGAGGATGATGATGGATATAGGGGCGCACAACTAAAGCGGTTATCAGCGCCCTTTTAAAAACTACTCATGGCAAAAGCCAGATATAAAAACTTTCTAAAAGCTATATTAATGTAAATAAACCTATTAAAACTACATGTACATAGAAAGCGGAAAAAAAATCAAATCCTACTAAAAATTATGTTCGTTATATCCTAAAGTCTAAACTAGAAAAGAATCTAAAAACCTTTTCCACTACTGTGTTATCGTCCGCTAGCATATCTGCAAAACTGACCGGCAGCTGCAGAGATGTTCTAAGGGCTGCTAGGTGAAAACACTCTAGCAGCACGTGTCGTACAGATAACGCTTCTTTGCAAAACGGACACAGTGGAGAAGGCTCCTTTTTAAATAGAAAACTATGAGTAAAAAAGCAGTGCCCAATGCGCAACCGAGCCAAAGTTACCTCCTCACGACGATATGACCGACAGGAGGTAACCCAGGGAATCGGAAGTTCCTTGACAGATCTAAGTTTATTATTGCGGAGAGCGGACCACTCTTCCTGCCAGCAGGTTTGCACAGCTCTCCGCAATACGGCCCTAAAATCTTCCGATGTCACATATGGTACTCGAACCCTGGGCTTCATGGTAGCCGTCTTGGCTGCCGAATGCGCCATGTCATTCCCCCGCAAGCCTACGTGACCAGGGATCCATGCACACACCACGTTAACGCCAGAAGCGTGTAAAACGTGGAGGGCATCCTGTATACGCTGCACAATAGGGTGGTAGTTGTACAGCTGCTGTAGGCTTTGAAGTGCACTGAGGGAATCACTCAGGATTAAGCAGTTCCCCAACTTTCGTCGACGTACGTGTAAAATGGCCCGGTATATTGCATAAAGCTCTGCAGTAAAAATGGAAGTGCTAGTGTGGAATCCGAATGCATACGGTTCGGTTCCACACACGTAAGTACAACCAACACCATTTGAGTTCTTGGAGCCATCAGTATAAATTACAAAATGGTCCTCAAATCGCGATAAAATTTCTAAAAAACATGTGCGGATACTGGACATAGACATGGTAGATTTATCATATTTAGTCATGCGCAGATCAGCGTGGGACGCTCTGCACAACCAAGGAGGGTATGTCCTCTCCCCCCTAGGATACATCTTGGGCATTTCAGTATCAAGATGTATAAGGAGCTCCCGGAAACGAAAACCAGGTAGCTTTGGTTTAGTAGAAGTGTTCCTATAACGCACGTCCATGAAGGTATTAAAGAACGGCGTAAACGTTGGATGTGTGGGCATGCAATTAAGTCCACAGCCATAATTTGCTAATAGCACGTTGCGCCTGTACTGCAGAGGAGGTTTTGCAGACTCAGCATATGAGAATTCCTAGTGGTTTATCGGGGAAAATACGAGTCAGTTGGAGAATTTATTGCCATGAAGGCACGCCATAGCATTTAATTTTTTCAGTGTGACTATGCAGAGTTCTAGTTCTCATTCTTGCTTCGTCACGTGTCCATACCGACCTTAGTGCTAGGAAACTGTATTTCTGCTTCAAATGTCAGATATTTTGTCACAGGTCAGTCTACCTGCATTCATTATCTGTTTTGCCGTTTTAGTAAACATCCAATTTGGATTTACCTTAGCGAAAAAAAAAACATCAAAGAACCGCAGGCATATTGGTGAGCCTATAGGATTTGAACCGATGATCCTCCGAATGTGCAAGGTCACTATTTCTTGTTAATATAAAAATATTGAACATTTACACATAACGTTGAAAAAGAAACAGGAATACAACAGCTTAAAGTCTTAATCAGATATTTAGAACTTTGTGTCTTTGAAATTCCACATTTCTTTTCTCATCAGTAAGAAAACAATAGCCAGCTATCAGACTTAAGAGTGTAAGTGTTTAACAATTGAATACCTTGCATGTAGTTGCCGTCTGAAAAGAAATTGGCATTAATTGGAGTCCTTCTCTAACAAATTATTAGCTGTGAAAAGTTTATACAGATATGTAAGATTTGAAGCTTTCGCGGCGAGCGTTATTGATTAAGGCTCACGGGTGATCAGCAGCGTCAAATTTATGAAGATCGAGCTTTCGGCTATTTGACACTCTATGGCCTTCATCAGGAACTGAGTCAGTCCCTCCGTTCCTGATGAAGGCCATAGGGTGTAAAATAGCCGAAAGCTCGATCTTCATAAATTTGACGTGGCTGATCACCCGTGAACCCTTAATTCATACAGATGGTTTGAAATAGGAGGATATATTTGGAAATTAGCTTAGAGCAGACCTAAAAATACTGAACCTCAATACAAACTTAGGTATTTATGTAGCATTTAGCTTTTAACTTTACCGTTCACACACACTCACGTTTTCCCTATAGTATCTTGTAAGCATTCATTGGAAAAGACGTACACTGGCGGAAAAAATTACACCATCAATGACTTCTTAACTTTAATGGAGAGTTAAGTGAAAGGCAATACATCATCACAGCATCATTTGACAATATCAGCACAAATGAGGCAGACATATCACAAGCCGTTGCATCATAAGTTGATGTATCCCCCGGGCAGACAGCGAGTAGTACAAGTGAAGAATGGCATCCTGCGATACTCAAGCATCCTGCACCTGTTGTCGCAGTTCGGCAATGGTTGTGGCCGGCCGTAAAGAACCAGTCAGTATATCCCCCACCACGTCCCATACATGCTCAATGGGAGAGAGATCAGCGAAACTTGCTGGTGAGGACAGTTGTTGTACACAATGAAGAGCATGTTTCGTTGCAACAAGTGTATGGGGACGTGCGTTTACCTGTTGAAAACAGCACACTATCACCCTGTTGAAGAAATGATAGTAACACAGGATTAACTATCTGGGATGTAGCTCGTACCGGTTTTACATCCTTGCACAAGTAGCAAAGTATTAAATGATGGCATCCTAAACCATGATGCCAGGAGTTGGGCCTTGTGTCGTGCGCGAAAGCACCCTGTCACCAGCTCTATGTATTACGCATACCGGTCATCACTGATGTACAGAGAAAACCTATTCCCATCACTGAAGAAGACAGAGCTCCACTGCATTTTCAAATTAACTCTTTTTCGACATCCCTCATATCTTAGCAACCCCATACCTGATTCTCCTGCTAACAGTTATTGTTCTTCGCGCCTTGCATACCTTCCTGCATTCTCTTAATTTTCCGTAATCACCAGAATGAATCTTCTATTTTTGAGGAGTAGAGCCAAACTGGAAAATTTGTCATAGCCGAGATTTGATCCATGGGACTCCCGGTCTCCATCCGGTTGCTCTTAACCATTGAGCTACCATAGCAAAAAGCCCGCATGATACTAAATTCTCCAACTGACTCGTATTTTACCGGAGAAACACTTGGAGATCTCATATACAATGAGATACATACCTATTCTAGATGTTCTCAGCCAGATGTGGTGATGAGCTTCATTCCTCATCCCGATGATGAGAGAGATGTACGCACTCCAAACGTCGATAGCTCATCATTACACGGCTTGATGCCCAAAAATATCTAGAACGTGTTAGTCGTCAGGGAAGTTTCAGATCTTATTGATATACGCTGACTTTATATCCTCTTGTCATTGTCTTAATAACTCACTACGTTGCCATTCATGTAAACTGACCAGTAGTCTAGCACATGCGTGCATATACCACGGAAGCTGGTATCATCGATTCGTGGTCCAAATTTACTTTGGCCTAATATTTAATTTTATTAAGAATATACCATATTGTACAACCGTAAGAAATTCAACTACGTCAAAAGCAAAGTATGCAACAAAACAATATGAATGCATTATGCCATTTAACCTACATATCAGGGCTTAAGACAAGCAGAAACTGTCTAAGCAATTGTATAATCAATATTGTTCTATATAATGACTAGGCCATATTCTATAATAACCATTCACAAACTTTGTGCTTTCAAAATCGCAGTACAAAGTTAAACGGCCCAGCTAATAGCTTTCCAGGATACAACTTGTTGTAGGATGTAATTCAAATTGAATATGAATGAGACGCGTCAAGAATAGTTGGAGAGTAAATTAAATGCAACGAATTGATAACATAAGCTTTAAAAAAATTACAAAGGTCAAGTAATGTGATTCAATGCTTCGTTACATTATTTTAGTATGATAACCATAGTTGATTTAGTTAATTGAGTATTATGATTACAGAAAATGTAATTGATCTGCAACAACTCAAAACCTGTTTAATTTAAATGCCTCTTTTGTAAACAATGAAGATGCCGCAGGTTTTTCTGGGAGGTTTGTAATATTGGTAAAGTATCTTTTTAACAAGTGAACGGCGTTTCTCAGTTTTGTATTGCGGATTCGCAGCCAATATAAAACGTGACATGCCTGAATAGGAAGATAAACCCTTCGAGCACTTCAAACAATAGACAAATGCACGCACGGCTGCTCAGAGAAGATACAGAAACCTGGATAAAATGATATTTGCAGCAAATAAGCCTGTCATTGCTATTTCATAAGTACCCGCGGCTCTGAGGGTTTTTCGAAAATAAATAAAGTTAATTTGTGGTATATTTCTCTGCCCAGCCGTCCACAAACTGTCCTTAAAATCCTTTGTTATACATACATAGTACGTGGGGAAGGTATTACTTTCTATCTCAAATTCAATACTGACCTTTCACAGGAAATACATACTTTGATGAACTCGGAATAAATAATCAATTTGTTTAAAAAACCTCTGAGAAAAAAGGTTAAAGGAAAGAAAGAAAGACACTAAGAAAGAAGTAAGGAATGAAAACGTATTGTCGAGGTGGCATGGATTCTTGCCTCTCCAGTGGGTTTCTGCGGCTTTTTGGGGAGTCTACTCTCATTATCGCCGGTTTCGTGTTGGTGTATGTGGTGCTGGGGCACGTGTTTGTTTGCGTGGTTGAGTTTTTGTGTAGTATTTTCCAAGAGACTTTCTCTGGGCATCAGTAAGTCATTGTGCAACTTGTGCAAAAGTAGGCCTTTAGTCTTCCTGGTGTTGTGCCTGATCGCCCGTCTGCCGAAGCTTGGGTCAATCCTTGGTACTGCACGGAGGTAGTGGACTTTGCTAGGTGTTGCAGGCTGTTGTTGTTGCCTGTGGTCTCCTGGCGGCTATAACTGACATCCAGGCAGGGCAGCCGCCATTGCAGGCTACATCTTCGCCCTTGCAGTTTCGCAAGTGGACACATCTGTAAGCGACCTAGGACAGACAACCTCTAGCTCTGTCGACCTTGCCTCCACTTTTATTTTACCTACCGGTTGCTGCAATCATTCTGGAATTCGAGTCCCCTGGCATTTGCCATCATGAAAGGTCTTTTTGAATAGTAATAATAATATGACTCACTTCTTGGTATCGGTTGTCCTTGACTTTGTTTATTTCTCATGGCAACGTGGTGTTGCCTGACCTTGAACGCGTGTTACTTTCTCAGGCAGACTTGCGCAATCACCGATAGTGAGTATTAACCTATAAATGGAATAAACATTCCGCGTTAAATCAATAGTGCTTTCAATAAAATAACGTATTACATAACGTAAAATAATACACAACGTCTCCAGTTCATGAAGAAACCAAGAACTTTAATCTTTTATAAATAATTCTATTTAAAAGGAAATCAAATCTACTCTTTTCATAAAAAACATGATTCAGTAGAGTAGTGAGGTAATACTTGTATTATTCAAAAGTTTCATTTAGTTATGATAAACTGCTTCTGATACTTGTAATATGGTTAATTTATATCATAAAAACATGTAAGACTTGAAGCTTTCGCGGCGAGAGTTATTGATTAAGACTTCACGGGTGATCAGCCGCGTCAAATTTAAGGAGATTGAGCTTTCGGCCATTTCCTGAGTTCCTGATAAAGCCATGAAGTGTAATATGACCGAAAGCTCGATCTTCTTAAATTTGACGCGGCTGATCACCCGTGAAACCTTAATTAATAAAAACATACAGTTAACAAAGCTCTGTTTCAGATAAAGATTGAGAAGACAGTCGCACGTGTAATTGACAACACAAAAAATGCTCTGGGCAGATGTGGCATGTGGCTGCCATATTTGGCCATGTTTGTAGTTCAAAGCTTCCTCTAAAAGATGAAATAAAATTTTATTCTCTAGACAAAAATTTAGAAGTTCTAACCCTCTTTATGGAATTATGAGGAAGTCACAGTACAGAATGGAAGATACAGAGTTGTTCATTAAGTCCCGCTCAGGATAATGAATATGGTACTACACTGGGAGCTGGGAGGTAACATTATTATTACGGTGTCCGTCCATCAGGCATTCCCGTCGTCACGAGGTTAAACATTTAGAGCCTTTATGTACACAAAAGTTTAAAATACTAAACTAATGCTTTCTAACACATCTTTGACAGATCTTTGTGGAGTTTTCGAATGTTGCATCAACATTATCAATTGTTTGCTCCTCTTTTAGACTCTTCGATCTAAAACTTACTGATCTGGTTTCCCTAAGCACATTAACATATGGGAGTCCCTCTATATTGAAATGCAATAAAAGGAAATGTCTCCTGTAGTTGTCTACACACCGAAATGAATAATTTTTACATCTACGTTACAAATAAAAGTGCAAGGGTGAATTGTTCTGTGGCCATTTCAGTGGATTAATATGAAAGAATACCAAGAATTACAATACCCTAAAGTAAGTTACAGAACGCAAATGCTTGCTTAAGCAACTGCAGAACGCACAAACCGTTGTCTATACAACATGAGCAGTTGACATAGTCGATAAAGCGTTGACTTGAGCAAGTCGTTCACTGTCAGAGCGCTAGCAGAACAATACCAAATTTACCGCGCATACTTACGATCGTGGTTGGGCCGCAAAACGAATGGTTTCTCAATGTCAAATATAATTAGTTTGAACCATATCACAAGATAAATATCAAATTATAGAACAAACTATAATTTTAATATAGTGCAGATAACTGAAATTAGATGACTTGGCAATGCCTGTCTTTTAATTTCTTTTAAGTGCTAAATTGGCATTTAGTTGTACTCCGTATGATATAAATATGCCACAGCGACTGCACCAAGGAACAGAAAGTATACCTCATATCTCGATATATCCAGCCAAGGAGAAAGGTATAAGATATAGTCGAAGGCCAAAGCATTTTGGTACACAAAGCCTCGAGAGTTCCCTAGTTAGTTAACATGTTCAAACAAGCATGTTACCCAGAGAAGGCTGCCCTTTGATGGAAAAGAGAAGAATTCGACCCACCTGAGGCGGTTCAGGAAAACTTATCATCTGGGACCACCAAGAAGAATAAGCCCAGTTTCTTTGGTTCTATCTTATTAACGCAGGTATGCCCTCCTCGGTAGCGTAGATGGTAGCGTCTCTGTCTCACGTTCAAGAGGTCCCGAGTTCGAGTCTCGGTCAGGGTGAGTTACCTGGATAAGGTTTTTTCAGGGTTTCCATATTCTTCAAGACGAATGTCCGGTATTAAGCTCCATGGACCCTGGGCTCATTTCAACATCAATTCACCCAATTCATTCACCGTCCTATATGACTTAACGTTGGAGGACGTAAATAAGAAAAAAAAAACGCAGGTGTTTTTGAGGCGGTAGTATTTATTAGTGCAGGAATAATTAATTATTCATTTATGCTTACCTTGATTGGTATCTGGACTTGCTGAAACAAATCGTAACCCCTTTGTCTTTGTGTTTACAGGAAGCAAACATCGATAACACCGATCAACACAATGCACAGTTCCTAGGTTACCTGAAACAAAAAATAGGAAGCGAATAATGATGAGGAAAAGGGGGTTCTTAGTAAAAGAGAAATTACCCTACATTCGTCTTATGAATGACACGTACTGGCAACCCCCCAGACCTGGCAGGTATAAGTAATAAAAGGTCGAACCAGAGATTTGTATAGGAGCAGTGAAGATGCTAAAGCAAGTGAAGTATGTTTGTGAAATAATGGAGAAAGTTGTGAAAGACGAACGGATGCCAGGGTAATGGTGCGGTCAATATGAGTGTTTCACGTAAGCTGAGTGTCCAGTAACACTCCCAAGATACTTGACTGGTGTAGATGAAGGGAGCCACGGCACATGATCGGTCAGAAGGCGTGTAGGCGGAGGGGGATTGTAGCGGCGTAAAGTAAAAATCTTGGCTTCAGTTTTCTGGGTATTAAGGGGGATGCACCAATTTTGAAACCATTGAACGAGGCGAGTAAAATAAAACAGTGTCGTCAGCATACAGGGCAATTGAGGTTGGAATGTCTGGAATATCAGAGGTGTAAATACTAAACAGCGTTGGTGCCAAATGTGCATTTCTGTAAAGAGAGATCTGAGTATTGCTCCCTCGTGCCTTTTTCTGCGGTGTATAAACCATTCCAGAAACCTTTTGTTCTAGTTCTTCTATTTAAAGTGGATACGATACCACCATACTGCAGAGGCAGAGATGTACAGTTTGTCTGGTTTATTTTGAAGCAGGGAATTAGAGAGAGCGCACTATTGCCCACGCTGTTGTAGGTAACCCATGACTGACTAATCCCATATCGCATCACTTCTATGTACAGTTTGTTTGGTTTATCTAGGAACATAGATAACATTCATACATTGTGCTTTGTTATGTTCTCATGTACACTGAAAATACAACACAAACATACTTCTCTGTAGTGAAATCTTCAACAAATATTGTGTACATGAAAGACAAAGATTTCCTTTTAGCTAGTGCTGCAATGACAGTACATTGACAAAGAGTGATAGGCGTTATATCTAAAGCTCATTTCTCTCAGTACTTCTCTTTTCTCTAATAGTTATCCTGAGTATGCTTTAAGAGACCTACTACTCTACAGAGATTTTGAACTTATTCAAGAAAGCCACTTACAAAGCCTAGTACCTATATCTATATTATAGATATAGACACAATTTATACTAATGAAAGCGACACATAGCGGAGTGCGATCTATCAAGGATAACAAAGATATCATATACCCAACAAGGAGGAATAAAGTGAGAGAGCCACATGAGATTACAGGTAGTAGAGAAACTAGCAATAGAGACGCGCTGTGGTCCCTGCTAAGCTCGAAGATCCGTCGTACTACTGGAGCTACCTACAAAGGCCAATGAACAAGCGTACCAAACTGTCCATTACTGGAGTAATGTTTCATTTCAGCAAGCATCCCCACCATCTATCCGACACCACCAGAAGCCAGAAGCATACATGAAAACATGAGGAGGGACCAAAATGAAAGAAAATCATGGAAAGGAAACCGTAATAAATGAGAAACTATCAATCAGAGAAAATCATGAAAAGCTTAAGTTCAGAATGGATGATTTTTGGCAATCAAATCTCAGAACTCCCGAATAACTGCCTCACACTTTCCTCAGAGTAATTTCCATATGCTTAGTACGTACATACGATATTGACATATACCAATATTCGTTTAATCATTCCTGGATTACGCATTTTAAAACACAAATAGGTTATTTTATAAACGCTGTCTTAAACAGACATTTTCCTTATTGACCTATAAAACAAGATTGCTTAGATTAATTAATTTTAAAAGACCTTATGAGTTTACATTCATATACATTTCTGCAACCTCATTCAAAAAATTATTCTTAGCTTATTGTACTATGCAGTTCATATGAAAATAAGTAAACATTCACAGCAATGGACTTGTTGTTTAAACGGCAATCACATATTCTAAGAGCTGGTTCCTATGTAATGGATTTACAGTTTTATTCTCTGTATGACCAACAGAAAATAATCAATAAACGAATTTCCATATGAGAAAACTGTAAATATTGCAAAATTTAAACCCGCACCTTAAAAATGTTCATGTACAAGGAGAAAATTAGATTTGATATATATTGTGTAGCTTATTGGATTTACAGATTTTCTATTTTAACATTTTGTGTATCTCTTATCGTTTACCAGTTCACCTTTGTAAATGCCGAACTTAAAAACCAAATTTGGCATTTAAAAGACTGTTCATTTTGTGACGTAATTCTCGCTACTTCTATGACGTTATTTTAGTGCTTTAGCCTTTTATCCAATAGTGTACCCTTCTACGCTCCATTGCCACTGAGTTGTTAGATTGTGCTATTATTGCATAGCGTAACGTGTAAATGCGCTAATAAATAATGCATTGTTACAATAACGTAAATAACACTATCCAGGTGTCCTCAATATACTTGTGGCAGTAAGTGAAGCGTCCACAAAACACACTAATTAAGAAGCTTTGTAGAAGTATATCAATAGGATCTGTTGATGCTGATTAACATCCAAAGTTGTACAAACAGGAGGATAGCCAGTAGCTAAAGCCAAGAACTATGTCTGAAATGTGGTGCAGGCTTTTGAATAATGGCTGCAGTTAGCAGCACATGACCTGCGGAGGAATACAGGTACCTATTAATTAATATCAGAAAATTGTAAATTAACAGAACTTAAATTACAAAATTAATAACACAATATGAAAGAATAACAGAGTAATATAAAGTAAGAACCACAAGAGATTACATAATAAATTCTTTAAATCAGGACCGAGCACTTAAATCAATGCACTTCTTTGAATGGTGTCCCTCATCTTGCATAGCTTAGTTTTATTCCTGACACAGCATAAAACAACACCTTTGCAACAATAAACTCCAATATAAAGAATCCTGAGGGAGAGAGGGATTTCGAGAGAATGGATAAATGAACAATTTAGTAAACAAACTGGAAACCTGGTCCCTAGTTGAAAGATTAACTGAATCCTCGAAATTAATTTGAAACTGTCTAAGAAAATGTCTAAGCGCCTAACGCTCACCTAATATAACTTAAATATCAATGATAATTAAAACTTGTGCTATGGTTTCGGCATTTACAAATATAAATAAAAATATACTTCGAATTAAATTTAAGTATAGAATTTTGGGTGCCACAAAATTACCTAATGGCATAACTAACTAAGGAGTAGGGAAAATAAAACATGTGTTGTGGTTTTAATGGATAGCGGAAGATAGAACCATTCTAGATTTTCATTTAATATACTCAGTGGTGAATTATGGGTTTTGAAGATGAACAGAAGGTAATTATTATTAAAAGGTTTGATAATTCCAGAAATTTTGACGTGTACTGATGAAACAAATTATATGAATGCGCTTGGAAATTATTTCCAGATGGTAAAATCTCTTTGAGCGCAGCACTATCCTAGAGTCATCTTCCGGCCTTTTGTCAAACCTTTCAGCAGTTGATGGATCACCGCTGTCGGAAGCTTTCAAAGCCTCCTGTCTCATAATGGTTCTCCCGTTTAATGAAATTTGCTTTCTAAGTCCTTCAACTCACGCGTCTTCCCTTAGCACAAAAAATTCCCTCAACTTGATAGAACAGAAATTGATATAGAAGGTCAATCTCGTATTACAACGCTACCATTAATTGACGTGTCGGTATTAATAATAATAATAATAATAATAATAATAATAATAATAATAATAATAATAATAATAATAATAATAATAATAATAATAATAATAATAATAATAATAATAATAATAATAATAATAATAATAATAATAATAATAATAATAATAATAATAATAATAATAATAATAATAATAATAATAATAATAATAATAATAATAATAATAATAATAATAATAATAATAATAATAATAATAATAATAATAATAATAATAATAATAATAATAATAATAATAATAATAATAATAATAATAATAATAATAATAATAATAATAATAATAATAATAATAATAATAATAATAATAATAATAATAATAATAATAATAATAATAATAATAATAATAATAATAATAATAATAATAATAATAATAATAATAATAATAATAATAATAATAATAATAATAATAATAATAATAATAATAATAATAATAATAATAATAATAATAATAATAATAACAATAACAATAACAATAACAATAACAATAACAATAACAATAACGATGATAATGATAATGATAACGATAACGATAACGATAACGATAACGATAACGATAAGGATAAGAATAAGAATAAGAATAAGAATAATAATAATAATAATAATAATAATAATAATAATAATAATAATAATAATAATAATAATAATAATAATAATAATAATAATAATAATAATAATAATAATAATAATAATAATAATAATAATAATAATAATAATAATAATAATAATAATAATAATAATAATAATAATAATAATAATAATAATAATAATAATAATAATAATAATAATAATAATAATAATAATAATAATAATAATAATAATAATAATAATAATAATAATAATAATAATAATAATAATAATAATAATAATAATAATAATAATAATAATAATAATAATAATAATAATAATAATAATAATAATAATAATAATAATAATAATAATAATAATAATAATAATAATAATAATAATAATAATAATAATAATAATAATAATAATAATAATAATAATAATAATAATAATAATAATAATAATAATAATAATAATAATAATAATAATAATAATAATAATAATAATAATAATAATAATAATAATAATAATAATAATAATAATAATAATAATAATAATAATAATAATAATAATAATAATAATAATAATAATAATAATAATAATAATAATAATAATAATCATCATCATCATCATCATAATAAACATACAATGTATTAATATTACAAATTGACAATTTAATTCAATTAATTTAATTTAAATTAGTAAAAATTAGTAAAAGGTAGATAAGAAGGCCATGGAAATAAACACCACTACATTGTTGTACAAGAATATCATCAATTTTTAGTTGAGATGGACATGGAACAAATATAGTAATTGTTACTCCAAATAATATGTATGTAAAATAATACAAAATGCTATGGATAGTTAATTCTATGCTAGGTAGAGGTTCATACTGCAAATAGTCCTCATTCAACAATTAATACACCGCAACAAAGCAAAAACGAATAACACCGCTATCATATGCATATGATACCATTGCCAAAAGAATGTACCTTATATCTTTTGAATTGTAGCTATAATCAAGTACGTTAATAAACTATGCTGATGGTTGCATAATGTGACAAAATTACCTCTGTTAGAACAATAGTGAACCAAATCTTTTTGTACACTAAACACGTTATTTTCTTTGCGGGTCGCAAACCATGGTCTTTTCCAAACTAAGTTAGCTTGGTGGCTTGGAAGTACGGTATCTTGTTTCGCTGAATAAGTTGTTTCCAAATTAGGTATCTAAAACTATTAGCTATTTTAATATTACTATTTCAAAACTAATTATGAGAATAAAGATAAGATACAACATTTTAAATTGCCCTACCAAGTGAAATCATAACCATTATGAGTTGCATTGTGAAGGTCGTGAGTTCGATTGTCATAGCCAACCTTCCTGACCTGTGTTTTTTTCTTTTTTTCGGGATTCTTTGGGTCACTATACGAATATTCGCAACGTTAATTATATTTCCAGAACTTTCTGTTCCTGCATTTATCACATATTTAATTTTATATAACGCTTCATCTGCTGGTTCCTTCAAGGTTGCAAGTATCAGTGGTGTATGTCAAGGAAAAATGAGTTCTCTGTAAACCCTGGTCCATTGGATTGTATGAGCCCCCAGAGAGGAGGTGAGTCGGTTATACTAGCAGTCCACACCTCCGGAGAGCATCACACAGAAAACCGTAGTGTCTCTGCCTTTTGTGCTCTTATGACTGGTGATAGGGCCGCTGACTTCCCCCATCTCACCCCTTCCTCCCGATGACATAGGTACTAAAGGACTACCACGGTAACGAAGACTCCCGTCACTTTATTTATCTTACATTAATAATTGCCTGCCTCTATATTGTCGCGAACCATTGTTGCGACTGGCACAGCCAGCGCGCACAAAGGGACAGATAGTGCACCGCGGAGATAAAAAGCTTGCCGAAACAGATAAAGATAGATGACTGGAATGTTTGTTTTCCTGATTGTTACAGAAAATTCCACAAATTTCTAGATCCATGAGTGGAGGTATAAAAAAGAAGGCGCGACTTGCGTGTGGAGACAGTCGTAATTGGACTCGATAATTGTGCGCGTGCAGCTGTGATTTGAAAGTGAACTCTTTTCTTTATTTACGTGTGTAGAACTGACTAGAGGTTGCGTTGGTTTATGCTGCAAAGGGGTGTACAAAGTGTCTTTCTACGGAAATAAACAGCATTTTGAATTTCTGCAAACTTGACCTTTAATTTTACGAACCCACAAAGTCACAATATTATACCCCATAGCGTGACTTCCTCATATTCAAGAGTTTAATCTGCACCATTAAAACAACATTTCCAAAGTTTCTTTCTTATAAAGTGATGAATGTCCGGTAAATTAAAGATGTATGGACCCGGCTCATTTGACCGCCATGTCATACATTTCATTCATTATTCTATATTCAGTTTAAAAGAACTTAAATTATGAAAAGCTTAATAGATGTTTAAGTTTTATCTACTATGGTTATATGAAAATCTGATGTGCTGCACCACATGACTGTTTCTGCTCCTGTACAAACAATTTTTACAAATTCTTTCTCCTATGATTCATGTTGAGATAAACATTTTGAGAAATAATGTAATTCCTAATTTTCTTTAGGAGCAAGGATAATATGGGCATACATTAGGCTTTCAAATACGGAAGAGTTCGCCACTTGGAGACTTAGAGTAAGCCTGTTTGATATCTAATGCAGGAAATTGCTTAAATACTGCCCAGGTGCACAAATCTGCTAGTCACACAGAATCCAAGGAAATATGTCGATGAGCTTCCAGAACTCGATGACTAAATGGTCACACCAAGTTTCAGTACGAGAATAATATAGACTTTATATACACTCGATAGCGTCTTGGAGCAGCATGACTCTCATAACCTAAGATTAAGGAGCAGTTAGTGCTGTCGAATAATTAAATGCCATATTAATAGAAATCTCGAAGGGTATCTAAGTGTTAGTGAGTACCTATGGAAAAAAGGTGACCAAGCGAAGGATTTGAGGTGATAGTCAAGCAATAAGTGTCTAAGATCTAAATCTATAGTAAACCTCCATGAAAATAGATGAAATAGTATACTGATTCGTTTACTAGGTTCGCGAGGGTGAAACGTACAGGAAACATTGAAACTTTGAAAATTTAAGATTAAACGAGCAGAAAGAAGAAACGGAATAAAACAATAGTGTCTCTTAGTATAAATGATCAATCTTATGAAACGTTCATTCCCAGGAAAGTGTTTAATATGTACGTAGGTATATGCAGCAGTCCTGAGGACAAAATAAGCAATTCTGAATCAGCTCGGAAACAAAATTGTGTCAACAGAAAGTATTAATTGACATTAAATAAAAATTGCTGCATCTGAAGGAGGAAGGAGATGTTTTCGTAGAACTTGTGGCAGCTGGAAGTTGCATTAGCTGTTGAACTTAATTGACAGGCATATATGGGTTAGCATATGTAGATGCAAAAATAAAATAACTACATTTTACACAGTGGTAGCATTTAATCCATAAGAAATAGGTTTGCTCTAAATACGCATTTAACCAATCATCCAATATTCATTGAATCGCATAAACTCATTGCGATATAAATTGAACACGTACTCGTACAGGAAAGGAAACGTCCGCAACTGTTGAATGAAACAAGATAATTCCAGAGTTTTCTCTAAATTATGTAATCAGTAGTTGCTTTACCCTTATATCATAATAATCAGTGACATATAAAGATATACTGATGCATATACAAATTACGTAATCAAAATATTACACAATCTCGAATGTCTGGGGGCAGCATTCATAAAAAGATGTGCAGAATACAACAGCACTTATGCTGGATGTGAAAACTGAATGATTTAAATAAAACAGAATTCCGACCAGTCCTCGAAATTACTTTAGGTGGTCAGACCTGTGCTGGAGAAACATTACTGGTTATACCTATCTTGCGAACCTGAATACGTATCTACATAAATATTCGACGGGTGAAACTAACAAGTTTGCTTTAAAGATCTTGACATTGGGTTCTATGTTCTTCCACGAATAAAGCAAAAAGGTAAGATTTAATAGAACCAAGGTAATAATTAAGCCGCACTCCCAACTCACAAAAAGAAAGAAAAAGCAAACCATTGCAGGACATCAGGCACTACGTTGCTGAGGTATAAAATTCTGAAGATCGCGTTAACATACGCAGCAATCTTGTTGAAGAACCTTTGTTTTATGTATACAAAGTGCCTTATCAAGGCGAACGTCAGTTGTTTTATACTGAGCGTAACAGTATCGGCTAACTATCGGAACGTTTCCAAAACAAACCTGGTAACTTGAGATAAAATAAAACTTCGTCTTTGTGATCTAACTATAAATTCGCTCAAGCTGTAACAGAAATATATAAATAAAGAATACTAAGAAAACATACAGACCCTTGTATACGAAGGAAAAAAAGAAAAAAGGAATACGACAGGAAAAAGGAAACATCAAATGAACCGAGCAGGAATAAGCATAAAAAAAGCCAGTAACGTTCAGAATAATTAAAACCTTTCATGTAAACTTGGTAAGTGCACGATTTTCTTGAAGGATTTGGAGTCGAATTTTTGAAAATGGAAGTTTACTTATATATCCAAGATCTCATTTTTTAATTATTCTGTTCACACATAGAGAACCTTTTGTTTTTGTGAATTCAAGGGGCCTCAAAACAGCATTTCTCTTGAAATCTCGATATTTATTCTTTTTTCATGGGAAAAAAATATGCTTCTACATACTCAACCGAGCAGGATGGCTCAGACGGTTTCGTCTGTATCCCCCGCATTCGGGAGGTTCGGTTTTAGTTCCCAGGGCCGACCTACCTGACCTAGGGGTTTTGTCGGTGGTTTTCCCGGGTCGCCAGGCGAATGCTGGGAAGGTTAGTTACATCCCCCGAATTCCCAGACCCACCATTTTATCTCCATTATCATTTCACATCATCTCTCATCTGGTGCTCTCTTTCAGGAAAGAAATGTCGGCGAGGGTCTCGGCGCTGCATAGCAGGAAGATATGCTCGTGGTTAATCTTCCTCCTTCTGTAGGAGGTTTCTGGTCTCCGAACCCGGCCTTGGGGGCCGACCTGCGTGCCGAATTCCCTCCTTCTAGTCCTGTCTACGTAGGTGCATGGTGGCATAGTAAACATTTAACTTATACTGTATTGTAAACATGATTTTTAATACAAAATTTAACTATCAAACCCATAATAATAAGCATATGAAGTTAATGGTTCCAGTGTAATTCATATATGTAGTTGAAGAGATAAAACACCGAGGTACATCAGGTTACAATGAGTAAAGCGTTTCTGCGGTAATGTTTGAGAATCTATTTTTGAGGTCAAGGGATCGTCCCTGGACAGTAGGCGAATCCTGGATTGGTTTCTCATCTACCACAATTTCCTCTGCATAATCTCACTGTTATTCTAATATCTTACCAACCTTCAAGTGTGTTTTCAGTTTCCTGGAGTATGGCGGTCCCGTACTGTTTGTTCATAATGAAGAGTACTCCTCGTGGACCCTAGAGCGCTGCTTAGTAGACCTACCTTCTCTAGGTAGCCTTAGCAGCCTGTCTTCCTGAGTCCGTGGTTCTTCAATCCACTGCAAGTTGCAACACCTATAGATATGTAGGTATAAATGTGCAAGGTCCATATAACACCTACATAACCTATAAGTTTACGTTAATGACAATGACTACATCAGAATTCAAAATGACAAGTTGAAGAAAAAGTAAAGAATAATAATACTGATCATAGTGATAATAATAGTAATTACAATGATAATAAATAAGTGTGCTGGTAGCAATTTACTTCATCTCAAGTAGACTAATCCTGTAGTTTCAGTTAACGTTAGTAAAGTTCACGTTTCAAAGCCTTCTGAAACGACCAATGTTCTGTTTGGTGGGCAAAGAAACGAGGGAAAAGGCTTTTGAGAAAATTACATTCGTTCGATACTCTGTGAAGCGTTTTATTCACTGACTAAGTAACGGAAAAAGTAAAAGGCACAAACTCGATCAAACAGTAACCCTTAAGTTCATAAAAATCCGTACGTTAGTCAAACAAACCCTTTGAGCCATGTGTAAGGGCTAAATCGTTGTAAGAAGTGAAACATTTGGAATTTCCTAGAATCCTTGGCAAAAACAAATAATCTCCATCAGATATTCCGAAATTCGTAGGTGATGCTTAAGACTTTCCTCTTCTTATTTCATCAAAAGGATTAGGGAATACGCAATGAAAGTAAACCTAACTCATCTTTGATCCATTTGATGTGGGATATTTATATAACCTCTCTACTATTGCACAAACCGACAGATAAAGCGTGAGGCTCACTTTTAGAAACTTCGGGGTTAGATTCCATCACTTTGGGTACAGAATTTGGTACATGAATTATGCTTCTTTTCCTTCATATCCTTGATTAGTTATTTTTTTCAATTGGATATTCATTGAAATGCTTTTGATGACTGCTCTCCCAATATGTGACAACATTCGCTGTACTAAAATTGGATAAACAAATAGGAAATATCATTTAGGATGAACATGAACTGGTGTGACTAAGTGGTAGGTAAACTGAGCTAAAATATATTCAGGTGATGAAATTCCACGCCGCACATGACCTCGAGAAAAAAGGCACTAACCTATCGGTTGAAATCTGTTATAATGTATTACAGTCATATGATTTTCCCTAAATCTTATTATTTTGTTTTATACTAATTTTATAAACTATTCTTACGTTAGAAATCGTTATTTCGCTCTAGCCGTGTGTAGGACACAGTATGGAAACGTATAGTCAAACTAAACATTTCAATGCCATAGCTGGGATTCAGACCCCCGACCAGCTGCTCCTAGCCATTGAGTTACCATGGCAATGTGCCAGCTTGACACGAAATTTTCCAACTGATTCCTGTTCTTCACGATAAACCACTAGAAGTTCTTAAAACCACATGAGACATCTACCTTAATGGCGAATTACTATGCTGTAAATTCCATAAGGCCCGGTCTTTATAGTATGGGCCACTATTAGATCAGTTTTTACGAAAACTCATTTTTACCGTACGCCGTGCATAGACATATAGAACGTATTGCAGCCACCAGGAAATTTTATTATAGAGTTTAATGAAAATACTCATTTTGGAATCTCCCCCAGAAAAGCATTCTACATCCAAAGTTTCGGTTGCGCGTTTGTGTGTAAGTGTACGTGTGTGTGAGAGAGAGAGAGGGGAGAGTGAGAGAGAGACAGGGAAACATGACTTCTAAATGGAAGGCCAGCTGAATACTTTTAATTCAGCCTGTTGCAAGGAAATCCCTACATTGGATTGGATTGTCCGGAAGGAATTCAGCACCTCGACCAGACTGGTCTTCTTACCACTACCCACAAATGGGGCACCCCCGGGAAGGAGGATGAGGTGAGAGCATACAGAAGCCGACTGATCCGAAGGAGTCACTAGGGCCGGTTCCTTACACTTTATTGGATAAAAATTCCCTGGCGGTAAATGATACTCACCATCCCACCTGCCGTGGCCACAAAACTATCACGAGCCCGGTCTGCAGACCGCAGGCCGCCCTCCCAGAGCAAGGAAAGCTCCAGGCAGGCTTGCACAACCGGCACCCCGCCAATTGCGTTCCTAAACCAGCCCAGGTCAGCTCGGAGACAGGAGACCGCACCCGAAAAAGAAACACTCAAGGCAGGTTTACCCAACCGGCATTCCGCCAGACGCGTTCCTAAATCGGCCCACAAGGCCGGCTCGGAGACAGAAGACCGTGCCCGAACAAGGAACACCCAAGGCAGGTTTGCCCAACCGGCATCCCTCCAGACGCGTTCCTAAATCGGCCCATAAGGCCGGCTCGGAGACAGGAGACCGTGCCCGAACAAGGAACACTCAAGGCAGGTTTACCCAACCTGCATCCCGCCAGACGCGTTCCTAAATCGGCCCACAAGGCCGGCTCGGAGACAGAAGACCGTGCCCGAACAAGGAATACCCAAGGCAGGTTTGCCGAACCTGCATCCCTCCAGACGCGTTCCTAAATCGGCCCACAAGGCTGGCTCGGAGACAGGAGACCGTGCCCGAACAAGGAATACCCAAGGCAGGTTTGCCCAACCGGCATCCCTCCAGACGCGTTCCTAAATCGGCCCACAAGGCCGGCTCGGAGAAAGGAGACCGTGCCTGAACAAGGAATACCCAAGGCAGGTTTGCCCAACCGGCATCTAGGCAAATGCGTTCCTAAATCGGCCCATAAGGCTGGCTCGGAGACAGGAGACCGTGCCCGAACAAGGAACACTCAAGGCAGGATTACCCAACCTGCATCCCGCCAGACGCGTTCCTAAATCGGCCCACAAGGCCGGCTTGGAGACAGGATACCGTGCCCGAACAAGGAATACCCAAGGCAGGTTTGCCCAACCGGCATCCCTCCAGACGTGTTCCTAAATCGGCCCACAAGGCCGGCTTGGAGACAGGATACCGCGTCCGAACAAGGAATACGCAAGGCAGGTTTGTCCAACCGGCATCCCGCCAGACGTGTTCCTAAATCGGCCCACAAGGCCGGCTCGGAGACAGGAGACCGCACCCGAACAAGGAATACTCAAGGCATGTTTGCACAACCGGCATCCCGCCATACGCGTTCCTAAATCGGCCCACAAGGCCGGCTCGGAGACAGGAGACCGCACCCGAACAAGGAATACTCAAGGCATGTTTGCACAACCGGCATCCCGCCATACGCGTTCCTAAATCGGCCCACAAGGCCGGCTTGGAGACAGGATACCGCGTCCGAACAAGGAATACGCAAGGCAGGTTTGTCCAACCGGCATCCCGCCAGACGTGTTCCTAAATCGGCCCACAAGGCCGGCTCGGAGACAGGATAGCGTGCCCGAGCAAGGAATACTCAAGGCAGGTTCGCCCAACCGGCATCCCGTCAGACGCGTTTATAAATCGGCTCACAAGGCCGGCTCGGAGTCAGGAGACCGCGCCCGAACAAGAAATAACCAAGGCATGTTTGCACAATCGGCATCCCGATTTGTAATATTATTTGAAGTACGTAAAACAATAAAATATATTGTTTTCAACAACGTCATCTGAAAGTTCATAATATGACCTCTATACCGGGGCCGTACTTACTTTATGGGACAATGTAAACAAAAGCACGTGTACGTGTGGAAAATAATTATCGTGTTTAATTTGTCGGCAGCAAAATAAGCCGGTGTTTCAGCGCCAAGTACCAATGCCGCTCGAAGAGAGGTTGTGAGGTTTTCTACTCCAGGAAAACGCCGAAGAAGGAAGGAAGATGAATATGATGAATTTCTTAAAAGTGCTATTCGTCTCAAGGGACTATTCTTCGGTACATAGGTTTTGAATTAGTGAACAGAAACAAAGAAAAAAAATATAATTGTTGTGGTGGAGGAATTATCAAAGAAAAATTCGGAAGTGGAAGTCGTTTAAAGAATTCGTTAGTTGTCAGATTCCAATTAGGCTCGTAACGTTTTTTTTAATATTCCATGCCAGTAGAACTTTCAAGTCATTGCCAAAGTGGCTACGCGCACTTAGCGCTACTATTCCGCAAAGAGATCCGCGCCCGCACCAATTATTTTATTTATAAATGAGCTGAGGTTAAGTAAAGAAATGTACTATTTGAGTAATTGTTATAAGTATTCAGTCACTTTTTAGCGTTAAAAAGGAAAAAATATATTGCGCAATAGACACAGCTTTGTATTTAATCTTAACGTAAATGTGCTACCGAATAGACAACTCAGACATCGGAAACAGCAAAGCAAAACTTTGCGTAAGAGTTCGATGACAGCACACATGTTTGCCACGTGGGAATAAAATAGCGCGATTATTCACTCCAAATGGAGTTGTCGGTGGAGTAATGCACTTTTCCGCTTTGTATACGTCTCTTCATAAACTGAGGACGGCTCCGGTATTAATAGTACGTGCCCTTTCATAATACAACTGAATACCCACACAACTTTATGAAAAGGACCAAGTATTGAAAAGCTCTAAAAGTAATATCGAATATCCTGGAAATAGCTCTTGATAGAGAAAAGTTTATTTGAAACAAATACTGTCGCTTACTGACCTGTTATGTTTCCGTCTATACATGATTGCCACAGCTTATACTTAAGAATCCAAGATTCTTTTCGAATGAAGCCAACTTCACAGATTATCCTAATAAAATTCAAGATAAAAGTTCTATTTTTCTTTTAAATACCCTAATTTTATAATTTTTAATCTAATTGGTTAGAGTAATTTTTAACGTAATAAAAATTAATGAAAATGTTTAAATATGAAAAGAAGTTGATGTGCGGGAAGATACTGACTGAATTCCGGTTTAGTATTTAGCCGATATTTGCTTATCAGATATTAAGGATATTTTTCTTAAACGCAGAGAAAACAAAACAGAAAGTTTCTCAAATGAGAGGATTTGGCATTCAGGCTTCAGTGTTTTATAGGCCTATGCCTCTCACATAGACAAACTTAACATTGGGGAGTATCTCAAAGTCGGTTAAGATTACGCCACATAAACAAAAGCTGTTTATTTACTATATTAGTAAAGATATACACACTTACAGAAATTATTTGCACTAATTCTACTGCAGAAGTAGTAAATATGTTATTTTAGCAATTGTTAAGTATATTCAGATTTCGGATCGCCATTCGCAACAGAAGTGAACATGTTCAACATTGGTTAAGTTGGTTAGAAAGTATATCAGATTCCGAATATTTACCTCAGAGACAGTCAGTCCTAAATTCAACAGGTGGTACTAGAAGCAGTTTACACGTTGTGGAACACGAACGCGACCAAACTAGCAGAGTGCTGGCAGGCGTACGTACGTGAGTGAGTTAAGATATCCATGGACAACAAAACAGACGGCAGGGACTCCGCATCCCTAGGGAAGGGATTAGAGGTGAGTCCTTCGGGATTGGAATGCGCAAACAGGAACAAGATTCAAATCCGTTGTGATGTTGTATTGTGTCGAGGATTTCCCTGTCTGAAATCTTTACATCACGAGCATGGCTTACATTGTATCACGTGACATCTCCCTTACTTTCATATGGATATCTGCTTTGCACTACTTCATTAAGTGAATCCTCAACTAAAATGTTATCTACTGCTCAGTTGAGAGCGAGAGAGGAACATAGGAAGTAAATATGTTAAGACCAGTGAATGAAAAAGGAAAGAGCACCATTTTCAGTTAAATATCTACAACATATGTGTAATAAGTGTAGATAGTACAATTCATAAACTAACGATAAATATTAAGCTTCGTTCTTAACATCAGCACCTTAAAAAGAGCGATACCAATATTTTCAGAGAAATACCCCAAAACATATCAAAATAACCTATACATATAACGATTTATGTATTTATATAACAATTTATATCTCTCAAAAATGATTCTAACGATTTGGTTTCATATTTTTATGACAAAATATGTACCCCAAATTGCCTCTGAAGTCGATTATATAACGGTAAACTGGAAGACATATACAAAATCTTGCCACACAAAAAATATAATTTTCTTCAAATCACATACCTATCAAATATAGTTTTTGAAGTTAACAGTTTCCAAGATATTTTTTACAATTGTTTTGACTTTTCCACTGCTTACATATACTGTTCTCAAATATAAATGGGTTATTGTTTTGATTTTATCATTCTCTTCTAGTCATGTATGAGCATAAAGTTTGAAATCCATTACAATCAGCTATTAAAATACTTGACTATCACTTAATGCTGCTGGAATTTTCCCATTTCCGTCGTACCTACAAAGAAATATGTAATAAATCGTTCACTGTGGATTACCTAGATAGAAGGTGTATGTATAAGTATTTGTAAGAATGATGGCTACAAATAGACAAAGGAAATCTATTGGGATTTTGTGATATCAAATCCTTCTGAAACCTCGATGCTTTCCTACTATTCAATAATTTCTCATCTGTTTATGTTTTCCCGTTATTAATATACTATTCTGGAAGCAATAAAAATGGAAGATTATAATTATACAGAGTGATTTATATAGAACTGATACATTTTTTCATTAATTGTTCCAAAACGAATTGTGCTAGCGAAAACTTATAACACCTAAAATGTAGAGGAATTTTGGGAGACTATGCAGCTTTAGAGCAAATGTTGAAAGTGTTCTCCATCCTCCATTCAACACGTCGTTCCATTTTATTGACCACTCGTTGGAGGACTGTTGTCAATAGCTTGTATCTGCTGTGTGATGTTTGGCTTCAGATCGTCCAATGTCTGTGGACGTGTGGCGTAAACCCTGTCTTTCAAGTAACCGAAAATAAAGGAAGTCCGGCGATGTCAAATCTGAAGATCTCAATGGCCACAGGTTCCTGGAAACTACACATTTGTTAAGGAAACCTGCAATTAGTTCCATGGATTCATTTGATGTATGCCATGTAGCGTCATCTTGCTGAAAATATCCTTGACTCAGCTCTATATCGTCAAGTTGCTCAACAAACTCCATGAAAATCAATCGGTACTCTGCAGTGTTAACAGTCTGGTTAAAAAAAAGGTCCCCATTATTCTCTGTGCGGATATTGCGTCCCAAACTCCGATTTTAACCGGGTGCATAGGTGCTTCATGGATGACGTGTGGATTTTCGATGGCCCAGTAGCGTGAGTTCTGCGATCTCACATAGCCGAATAAATGGAGCCATGATTCATCTGTAAACCATATGATGGATAATATGGCAGGATTTTGCACAAAGGACGTCTGAAACCAACGACAATAATTCAATATTTTATCCTTATTTGGTTCTTGTAGCTGATGAACAATTGTAACGCTATATGCTTTGGGCTGCACTTCTCACAGCTCTCTGACACGTTGAGTAGGTGTACCCTGTCTCCTGCGACAAAGGTCTTAATGATTTTTGTTTGGGCGACTGTTCCAGTCGTGCTCTTACGTCAACAACAACCGTGGGAAGCCTTGATGAACGATGCTTGCCTTTTTAACTCACCAGAGATCCAGTTGTTTCCATTTTGTTTACCAGTCCCAGTATTGTGTTTCTCTTCGGAGGATTGCAAACACCAAATCCCTCTGGTATGCTCTTTGAGTATCTGTAATTGAATTCGTAATCCAATATTGCTTCACAAGGAAGAGTCGTTAATTTAATATTTACTGCATTTTCTCGTTGACTAGAACAAAATGTCGAAAACAGCCGCCAACAATAGCAATTAGGAATAAAACATAAGTATCTGTGCATCTGGCAACAAGAAATCGATACTTCAGAATACTCTTTTTAATTTGGTGGTAAAATTGGGTCTTTGAATGAATTTTCAACGGAGTAATTAAATAAAGAAATGTGTCAGTTATGTATATATATTCCAATTTACGTCCTCCAACGTTAAGTCATATCGGACGATGAATGAACTGGATGAAATGATGCTCAAATGGGTTCGGCGCCCATGAAGCTTGGAGTTACCCGACATTCATCTATCAGAATAAGGGAAAACCCCGGGTAAAAACCTTATCCAGGTAACTCACCCTGACCGAGATTAGAACTCGGGACTCTTGAACGTGGGACAGGCAGTCTATCATCTACGCTACCGAGGCCGGCATCAGTTTTATATAAATCACTCTGTATATTAATTTTAAAAAGACAGAAATTATGAGAGAAATACCTGATTTTGGTAATTGTATCATCATTGAAAAGCTACAACCTCTTTGATGAATATAGACTATGAAACAGTTCATTTTATTCCAAAAATTACTAAAATATGGGAAAGTATTTACTAAGCAGTTCTACTGCAGTATAAACACACTGAACTTACAAAAACGTAACGGCGCTGAAATAGTGGTTTTAAAGCTCTGCGACAATGCTGTAGAAACCGTAACATGGAAACAAATACTTTCCTTCTAAAATCGGATGTATTTAGGATCAGCAGAAAATTCGGATATTGACCTGAGTATCAGATGCCAATGAACACGTTACAAACAATGTATGAGGTATCATTACTATATGGAAGTGAGGTACGACAATGGAAGAAGGTAATTAATGTAAATAAAGTACCTAAATGTAATATTTTGTACCGATTTCTGAAGTTCGGTAGGGATTCTTACAGCTACAGAGTCCTTAAATCCAGAGTTCTTAAGTGGAGTTCCTGTGAGATAGGATTCTGGGAAAATGCAGTATTTACTAAAATAAATATATTTAGATAAGACTACAAATAGAAAGCGTAAGCAAACAAATCATTTTCATTATCATCATCGTTATCGTGATCGTCAAGAAATGAATAACATGGAGCATTCAAAATGGCGAGTCTTGGGAGTACAAAGGGTAATATTAAAAATTGTTTGAGAGTATAAATAGTAAATGAGTAATAAAAGCACACATGCTGTCCTGAATGCACATAAACAAACAGGAAATAAGTAGACCCTGAATCTTGACTAAGAGCATCATTGGAGCTAAGGAATGATATAAAAAGGATTATGTATAAAATACAGGACGGAAACAGCATTACTTAGGTTGGGAGGGTGGAAGGCTCGTAAGATTATTGACGATACTAGCAGGAGGATCTTCCCGTCATGCGAGGAACAAGAAGAAGGGACACATTCTGGCAGCAAGCGTGTAGAAGGAAACAATTACTTCCGAATGTATTTTGGTTTCCTATAGACGGAGGGAAGTACGCCATGACTTAATCTTAAGGTCAAAATTGGCCTAGCTTGAATATATGTTTAATACAACTACGTGAACTAAGAGATAAGGTACATTTGTGAATATATTGTTTAATTGCAGTTTCTATTTGAACATTTATATATGTGTGAATGAGTGTATGAGCGTATGAATGGTGCTAAGCGCTTTTATTTAATTACATTTTGCAATATCATATCGGATTATGAATGAAATGGGTGAAATGATGCTCAAATGAGCCCAGGTTGCATAGAGCTTAGACGTACCCGATATTCATCTTTCAGGATAATAAAAACGCAGTTGAGAAAAACTTGTCCAGATGACCCATTCTGACCGAGACCTCTTAAACGTGAGGCAGATCACTACCACGTACGCATGGCTCAAGTGACTTCGGTTATATGTGTACGGATTACCAAATCAAGCCGTGTTCTAGAGAGCACGCTGGTCTTTATGAATTAAGGAAGTACTATCACTACCACTACCACTACTACTATCACCACTACAACAAATGAATATGCTTGAGAAGAAGGCCTCAACCTTTGGTTGAGAATGACATAACCTGAAACACGTTAGAGAATGTGCATTTAAATAAGGGAGACGACTCGTTTCATTCCAAGAATAATATATTTATTAGTAATTGTACAAACTGTAAACATGATGTCAATGACTGTCATTAATCACGAAGCAGATTGCCTTTCTCCAAGATTAGAGGAAGTTATTTCCAAAGAGATTAATTTATGGCCTGGAAGTGCCCAATTTTGATATTCAACCGCTACACCTGAGGTTCATTGAATACATTGTGCAATTCTGTACTATGAGAAAATTGCATAGCTTTGTATACGAAAACGAAAATAGATACAGGCATTTTAAATTGCAAATACTGCAAATGTCTAAAAATTTATCTAAACTATTTTTACATTGATTTTTCTATTGCCAAAGCTCACATATATACTAGGAAGCATTTCCAAATCTGGAAGACTTTAGGGCAAAGCTCAAGGAAGCCAGTCCTTCGACGGTTTCGATTAATTTGGGTGAAATATGCTTTTCATCTGTTACTGGAAATAACTAAGCTGCACAAAATTGCAAAGATAAGGAGTAAAGCGGAGAATTCGTCATAAAAACGGGATAACATAGATTACATTATTCCGTCATTTAATCTTAAAATGCTAATATGGATCTTAAAGAAAAAATAGTCAATAAATAATCATTCAGGTTATAATATACTAAACTGCATAACTTATATTAAAACGCGCAGAATAAAAATGGCTTGCCTCAACTGTTAAATATCAGATTCGGAAAATGCGGCCAATTCTACGACGTGCAGAGAAAATTTTTGGTTTCCTATTTTCTCCTGTCTTTTTATTTCTTCGTTTATTCTAGCGCCTTTCCTGTTCTCTCACGCATCCTATTTTTCCTCCACAGTTTTATTTCTCATTTTAAAGGCATTACAGAAAGCCCAAAGTCGACGTTCTCATCAAAGAAGTTTGTAAAACCATTTTGCAGCGAACCACAGAAAATGGCACAAGCTAACAAGATCTCCGAGAGAACAAATTTCCAAAAACGGGTAGCTACGTACTCGTGGCTTCTTCATCACAAAGACCTAAAGTCAATAAAGCCACACATTCAAGTCACGTGATCTAGGAACAAACTTTTCCCATCATGAAAATCAACTGTTGCCTGCGGTGTTAATATCCAGGCTTGGCTGTCTATACACACATCGCGAAGGCCTCCTTGTCTTCTTTAGGACAGGCCAGTTCTACCAATCTATATAATCTACACTCGTTTTAAACAAATGCAATCAAGCATTCATAATGTCACACATTTCCGTTTATTTTTTTCTACTGTTTACGTTTATCTGTTATAGTTGTGTTCTTTTTAAAATAAACTTTCGACTGCTAGATTCCAATGAAAATAAATGCATAGGAAAATATTAGAAAACGTTCTTTGTGTGTGTGTGTGTGTGTGTGTGTGTGTGTGTGTGTGTGTGTGTGTGTGTGTGTGTGTGTGTGTCTGTCTGTGTGTGTGTGTGTTTGTGTATGTATGTGTGTATGGTCCAATATCTATTAAAAATGTTAAATTAAACAAAAACTTTTCTATTTAAGTTCAGTGTTTTCGAAATATTTGACGCGAAGAATTTAAAGAACAGCCTTTACACTCAAAACATTAAATTGAAACATATTTCAAAATTTTTTATCTCAAAAGTGGCCCTAATTATTTTTCTTGGAGATAAATTAAACGGATATCATGAATGTTTCTGGAAATAGCACTTGAAATTCTCTTTATTCTGAACGAAATGAATTAAAGTTTGGACCAAATTCAAATGTTTTTTTAAATGTCAAAGAATGAATAAAATTAAGTAAAACCAGTAAAAGGCCTTCCCCGCAAGAATCATTTGCGTTATTGCTAAAACCGTAAGAGAAGGAGAGATAAAATATCTTTCATGCCCAAAAATTACATATATTTAAACCCAGTAATTTACGTCAAATACATGTTTCGTTGAGCTTACAATTCCTAGATGTTCCGTGTTATTGTTTTGAATTTTATGACACTTATAGTTCTCTCAAATGGGAATTTTTCTCCCAGTCATTAAAAGAAGATCAAATTTCAAAGCCAGGATGTAGCTGTCATCTTTTCAAAGATGTGTTATGCTATGAAAGTTCCTGTGCTCGTTTTATGTAAAGTGAAATATATAACTGAAACAGTATTGAAATATTCTAATTAAGAAGCGCTATCTCGGAAGCAGTTAACAGTACAAATATTGGATTTGATCTAAATTTCCTTCTTTCTAAATGTCTACCATTTAATGTAGTACGATTTTGTGTATCTCTTATGGTTTACCAGTCATTCGGAATTAAAAGAACTACAAAGACCCTTCTGAGAAAGCTCAAGATAACCTATACATTTCATTGCTAATGAAATTAAAATTACTGGAGATCATTTTGAGAAAGTGAACAATTTCAATGAACGTTCTACACAAAGGGCAATTTGGTAGAATACTTTTAATGAAAATGTTTGTGTGGTGTTCGCGGAAGAAGGTGAAATTAAAAAATAGGATATTTAGTTTATATATGTGTGTATTCATATAAAGTGTTCACACTTATGTGGTACACGCGGCCACATAAACGGATAATTGTTTCTAAATGTTTTTTTAATGTATTCAAAGTGTTACAAAGCTTGTATGTATAGTGAAATGTTGGTATTTAATTCTTCTATTATTTCTGTGAACATAATGGTTTGGCTTAGTAGAGCCAGCTAATTTTGTTAAGTTAACTAACTATCCAACATCACAAGCCAGGAAAGGGTTCTCTCTACCTTGTCTTAAATCCACCACAAAAAATACCACTGAGCTAATATACCGGTGACGTAACAGGTGACATGTGAGCGAGCGTCAACTGTTTCCTGCAGGATGAATTGGTAACAGAGTTAATTAATAGCAGGCTTGGTTACAAAGTTTTAATTAGGTTGGCAGCCGTTGGCAGATCCTTTCACCGATTTGTTACCGTTGTGCAGCGATGCAGAGATTATGATTAAGGAATTTGAAACTCAAACTGAGAGAAACATAAAACCGAGCTTCAGTTTTCGATAATAGACAATGAATTTCGCACATAACTTTCACGACAAACTACAAACTATGTTAACCAAAGTGTGGTGAATCTTAACTACTTCTTGTTAATCCACATCTTATATGTTCATTACATACATATCCAATGTAGATATAAGTAAACAACAGCCTAAAGGCCTAGATTTTTCATGGATTTCCTTGGTCGATAGGTGAATGATGTCATTCTTAGTCATCTACAACGAATCCCGCTTCATCATTTCCTTTCACTGCGTCTCATGTTTTCAGTGGAGTTCAAGATTTCGTGGCGCATGGTGGTAACGAAAGAATTCGCGGCTGGTTGTTCCAGGAAAACGTATTCCCATAGATACTAAGGGCTGTTTGGCTGAGAGGTCGTTTTTCTTAGTGTGCTGGATTTGTCAACTGTCAGGGATTTCTACGCACCTCTGTGGCTCGCCTTTCTGGAACCTGTACCCTCGTGGTTCACTCACTTCAGCCCGTTCCTCTTCGGTGGTTTCACGTCGGGCACAGCACCCGAGATGCTCCCTAGGCCCTAAAAAGCAATAGTCAGATTTCTATAAAGCTGGTCATTATGCTAAAGCTGTGATAGTTTGTGCATTTTGTAGGGCCACGACAAAAAATCTGTATAGATTGGCCACCCTCCAAAAAAATCAGACATTTTTATTTCACATGCCTTTCTATGCCTTCTATTGGTTTATTAGTGCAGACATAAACTATTTTCACGAAAGTTTATAGTAATATTAATCGATATAAGGTTGTGCAAAACTTTTCATAATAGGTACATGGAGAACAGCATTAAACAAATGCTTAAAAGCTGAACGATATATGTCGGCCTATAAATCCTATACCATTTTCATGCAATAGCAAGAAACAATTAAATATCAACAGCACAGAGTGTATCAATCTGGAGTTTTATCCAAGAAAGTTTCTTTAGGGTTCACGAAGTCTCAGTACATGTACTTCAAGTAAACTCTTGGTATTGAATTCTTGTAAAAGTACACACGCACACACACACGCGCGCACACGCACATTATACAACATGGTGTTTTGTTTATGAATACTTTTAGTTCCAGGAATCCAGAACCATACATTTCCAGGGAAATTTCAAATTGAGTTCACGAGATTGTGTTTACACGTGTATGTATATCCAGTTGAAAATCATAATTCAAAATCAAAATGTGGGGTACATGATTTTAACAGCTTCAAGGCACACACACACACACACACACACACACACACACACACACACACACACACACACACACACACACACAGATATATATATATATATATATATATATATATATATATATATTTATTTATTTATTTATTCTCAACGAATTTTGTGTATCTATTTGTTTAAATGGTAAATCATATGCGATACATAAAATATGACTTGTCAAAAGATGCAGTACAAATGAAACCAAGCAAAAACATGTGCTAAGAAATTTTTGTAGTGTTAATCATTTCTGATACTCTCGCCTATTATTTTAAAATTTCCAAAATATACTACATATTTTTCGGCATTCGTTCACAACTCACTTGTTTTAATGTAATTTAATGAATATGCAATTTGAAGGTCAGTATATAGCAATAATCTTTCCAAAAGATTGCTATTACTTCTGCTTGCATTTATAAATATATAGATAATTATCTATTTTATTATTATTTATTTACTGAAATAACAACTTCTATAATATTTTATTGATATACAAGCTTATTGATCTCTGGAAATGTAGCAGGTTTAAGTTATTTCCAAATTGGAATGTACGGACGTTTCCCTGGGGACTTTGTGAAGCCCTTGTTCTTTATTACAATTAGGCCTGCTGGACCCGACCGGGACACGCGTCTCTTAGAACGATAAATCCGCTGAAAATGATCTGAGACACGGAAACCCCATCGTCTAGCCATTGTGGGTCTCCCTTTCTGTCATGCCTAATGAGGTCTTTGTTCCACACAAAAAAATGGCTCGAAAAAGAAAGAAATTTTTCCTTCTTAGTGGCAGATCACTGACATTACTCCTCCTTCACAAGTGTACACTCGCGGAACTGAAAAGACCCCTTTGTGCTGGCTGGAACAATGTCAGTGGTTACGTTTTGCCTACCGTCTAACTTTCTCTACTACTACTCACCTAGAGCAGATAAAGTGCAAGTATTCACTCAAAAAGGTCTAAAAACACTGCACCGGAAATGCATCTTTTGAGGTCCCTGAAAAACAAAAGGAATTTTAAAAATACTGTTAGTTTATGCATGTCTATGAACAGAAAGTAATATGAGGTATCTACTTCATCTTCTTCCAAAAATGTTATACCGCGCTATTAGGAATTGTCCCTTTCCTACTTTTTAATTTTCTCAAAATGGCCAAACTTTTTCAATTAATATACCATATCCCTTGACCTATCTGCAATAACAAAACCTTATCTTGAATTTTCTGAGAATGATCTCTTATGTCATTGTCATTCTGAATAATTTGCATAACTGGTGATTCGGAGGAGATCGATTATAATCGATCGGCAAAATCGATTATACGAAATATATGATGCCATACATTAGAATTCCTTTCTTTATCCACCAATATTTTCTTAGAGGAATTTATTCATCAATGTAATGCTTCCATTCGCAGTAAGCACTGTTCGCCAACAGAAAGAAAGTCCTGACAGGAATATGCTATCTTTAACTGTTTCAAATCAGTGCGACAAGGACAGTGAATGTGTTTGAGAGAGAACGTATGCTACGCAAGGAGTCGAACTATTCAAAAGCCATGCACTCTACATCAAAGGAATTTCCTCAGTATATTAAAACAAAGAAAGAATTATTTTCAAAAGTAGAAGGCTTTTTTGAATGAGCTGTAACTGAACTGACCTCAGTGTCATAAACAGCTACCAGGTAGGGTATCGGTACTCTGTTTAATCAGCAATCCCCCCCCCCTCACCTCATTCCATTATGAATTTCTTTCCTGTGGCAAACAGTAACTGTTCAAATGACTTTATCACATATTTTCTTACTGACGGTAGAAGGGCAGTAAATAAATGCAATAGGCTTAAGTAGTAATGAATTGGTTCAGAAGCCTTTCGCCAAGTGATAATTTTTAAATTAGTATTTGTAAGTAATTAGTGTGATCAGGAAGAAAAAGTGAAAAATACTTTCCTATTTGAAAAAAAAAATAAAAATATTAAAAAATTAAAACCAATAGAGAATACCTCTGAAATAGACAGTTTCACAGAATGAAGTACGTACTTTAGTGCGACTTTATCTATAGCACTGAAAAAAAAAAAAAAAAAAATCCAGGTTCACGTTGAGGTATTGGCTCTGCCCTCTTGTCGAACAACAACCGGGAAATACAATAGCCGTTATGAAATCAGTTTTCTGCCTATGGAGGTTTCTTTTTAACTGCGTCTCAAAGGTTTACCTTCGAGAATGATCTGCCTGGATTTCGGCCCTATATAAGAAGGGAGCAGACTACAGTGACTTACAATGTTAAACCATGTAATGAGCAGGAATGCAGTAAAAGCATTCTGGCTGAACTTCAACCTGCCAGCAGCAACGGACCGACGAACTGAGTGAGTCGACCGAGTAGCCTTGTGAGAAGCCAGTGAATGGAGTCGAGTCTTCAGTAGACAGTGACAATGAGTAACGCCGGGTGTACAGCAGTGGCTGATCAATGGATGAGCTGTTTTTGTTCTGAATGTGCGCAACAGTCACTTAAGTGTAACGTTAGTGCTTATCTATGCTTTTAAGGTACAAATAAAGGAAGTTGGTGTTGTTATTTTCAACAATTTGACATTTTCCTTTTTAAATTTTATCTTCGATATAACTTCTTAATTTCAATTGTATATATCTTTATACTTTTTGCTTTTTGAGATAAGGAATATTTATTTGTTTTCTTCCGTTTAATACATGATAGGAAAATGGGATTTCAAATCAAGCGAGAGCTCTTGAATTATTACATATCCCTTAATTATTACATAATCAAGTTGCAACGAAACACTAAAAATTTCTGTAAACCTATATCTATATAATATATACTATACTGTATAATGTAACCTATATCAGTATTATTGTATTGGTTTAAGAGTACAAAACTCTGGTACTCATGGGGCACCAGGCCCCATGCCTGCCTCGGAAGCGTGGTGATAACGTGTCTGCCTCACGTTCAAGAGGTTGCGTGTTTGAATCTCGGTCAGGGTGAGTTACCTGGATAAGGTGTTTTCCGGTGTTTTCTTGTGTTTTCCCTTATCCTGAAAGACGAATGTCGGGTAACTCTAAGCTCTATGGACCCCGGGCTCATTTGAGCATCATTTCACCCTTTCCATTCATCGTCCGATTTGACTTAACGCTGGAGGACGTAAATAGAAAAACCTGCACCGAATGTTCCTCGCTGTTGTCTTACGCTTACCGAGGTCGCCACCGGAGAGTTTACTTTCTCTGGCCCGGCGCGCTCAGTTTTTTGAGCATAGCTCTTTACTGGGACACGCTGGCGCTCGTGGATTGGCTGCCCGGATGTGGCTGACTGGGCCGGGGGGAAACGAGCGTTGTGACGGGTGGTTGTGCTTGGGCCGCGGAAGGAGAGAGGTGATCTTTGCTGGTGTTTGGTGTACCTTTTTTTTGGGAGGGGGGGCTCTTCGTGGACCTGGGTAGGCTGCGAATGCCTTTTTGGCCTTCCTTGTTGGGCTTACAGTAGTACAATTTTCAATCATTTTGGTTGCACTTTCCTTATCGTGGGATTTTTTCCACTTATAATATACATTAGGTTGACTTAGCTTTCATTCTTCCTTCTGTTCTGGAGCTACACGTGTTTGTGCATACATTTAACTGTATTTTGAATATGGAACTCTCAGGTTTCGCTGTGTACGTTTCAGTTAATAAGGGGGAAAGGTAATTCAGAGAGATTTGCTTCAAAGTATATATACAGTGATATAATTTTGATACAGTTAGGTTTAGTATAGAATTGTTATATTATACATTTTATATAGAATTGTATATGGAATTTGGATAACGTCACGTTTTGTTTCTTTTGTTTTGCGAGTATTGGCTTAGTGCAATTACTACTTTTGCATCTTGCCGTTTTATTAACGACATCCCGCCATATTATGTCTGTAAGATGCACATTCGCAACAAGCTCTGTCCTATTTGATTTGCCATAGCAGTTGTCTTTCTTGTTTACTTATTCCTGAATTCTGCCTCTTACGTTTACTAATTCTGTAAATTATTTTCTATTAATGAATCATTACAGGGGCAGATGTACGAGGGCTATCCAGAAAGTAGATTACGTTTTGGAATAAAAAGTAAACAAAGTATAGGAAACAAATTTTATTATATACAGATGAAAGCCACACTCAAATACTACTTTTCGACATAGTCACCATTCAAATTAAGGCATTTATCGTAGCGATGTACGAGCTTGGAAATTCCTTCGTCGAAAAATTCGGCCGCCTGCGCCTTCTACCACTTCGTTACCTCTTCTTGCAGCTGTGCGTCGTCATCAAAACGCTGCATAGCCAGCCACTTCTTCATTGCTGGGAATAGGTGGAAGTCGCTCGGTGCCAGGTCGGGACTGTACGGCGGATGAGGAAACAACTCCCACTTAAAAGATTCAAGAACTTCACGAGTGACATTTGCCGTGTGGGGCCGGGCGTTGTCGTGAATCAACAAGATCTTATAGCTCAACATTCCTCTGCGCTTGTTTTGAATGGCTCTTCTGAGTTTTTTGGAGAGTTTGGCAATACCTTTGAGAGTTTATTGTAGTGCCTCTTTCCAGGAAGTCCACCAAAATCACACCTTTTCTGTCCCAAAAAAAAACAGTCGCCATCATCTTCCTTGCCGACACTGTTTGCATGCATTTCTTGGGTTTTGGGGGAGAACTTGTGTGCGCCCACTGTATTGATTGCAATTTCGTGTCACAGTTCACGTGTTTCACCCATGTTTCGTCACCAGTAACGATGCGATCGAGTAAAGAGTCACCATCCTTATGGTAAACGTCCAAAAAGTTCAACGCTGCAGCCATTCGATGATTTTTGTGGTCCTCTGTCAAGATTTTTGGAATCCATCTTACACAAAACTTGTGGTAACCAAGCTTTTCGCTGATGATTTCGTGCAACAAACTTCGCGAAATTTGTGGAAAACTCAAAGAAAGTTCCGTTATTGTGAACCTTCGATTTTCACGGACTTTAGCATCGACTTTTTCGACAAGTTCGGCAGTCACTATGCTGGGTCTCCCACTTCGATCTTCGTCGTGAACATTAGTTCGGCCATTTTTAAATCTGATGACCCACTGACGCATTCCACCTTCAGTGATAATGTTGTCCCCATACACTTCACAAAGCTGCCGATAGATTTCTATCGGTTTACAGTTTTTTGCAGTCAGAAACCTTATTACTGCACGCAGCTCGCGGGATTTTCAATTAACGCAGACATTTCAAACCGTCACAGTATCTGAACGGAGCACAGCACGAACCTCTCACTAGCACGGCTAGATGCCGACTGAGCTGCGCAACGCTCTGACCCAAGATGGCCGCGCTAGCCCCGCCCCTAGCGGAAACAGACGAAAACGTAATCTACTTTCTGGATAGCCCTCGTATATAGTGGATTTATATTGTAGTTTTCAACAACATTTGTCTCATTGGTTTTATATCTAAGCTTTTATTTCCTTCTGCATTTTATATTTTTAGCTGTAAGGTTGCAAAAGGAGTAACAGCCAAAAAGAAAAGATACTGAAGTTTATTATATATGATATGTGCATGATGTTGTCCAAGTTCAATAAATACTTGTTGCATCAGGAAACTGGTTGTTCTAGCAATTAAACCCGTTCTCCTGTGTTCCTTCTTACAGTGAGAGGATCCTTGTGTTTACTTCCTTACGTCAATTGAGATTGTTTTGCTGCTTGTGCAGTCGTACAGGGGAGGTCCGGGCACAAGCCAAACGGGTCCCATGGACAACCAACGCATTTACTGCAAATATACAATATATGAACTCGCTGTTTAGTGAGTTATTTGTTGATTTGTTAATTAAAGGTGTCGTTTATACGAAGTAAAATAAATTATCGAAATAAATTCCCTTCTATTATATCAGAGCTCTACTGAATGTTAAATTGCTGCGAAAAATTTACAAAGTCTTTTTCAGAGAGCAGACCACAGCCCAAAGCTCCTTTAATTTTTTAATTTTTTTTTTTTTTTTTTTTTTTTTTTTTTTTTTTTTTTTTTTTTTTTTAGGTAAGCTCTATAAACTTTGGTTGAAATGTAATATATTTAAGAAATCTGCATAACAAATGAAATATATATTTTATATCAAATATCTTATAAACTGTGATAAGCATTTTGGGATTCTACTACGGAGGGAATTCGGCACGGAGACCAGTCTTGGTCCATTGTACCTATGCCTCCAAGTGGGGCATCCCCGGGAGGAAGGATGGGGTGAGAGGAAACAGAGGGTGGCTGTCCCAAAGAGCTACGACAGTGCAGAGGGCAGTGTCCCTGTCGTTTAGTTAGCTGGAGAACTCCCATGGCAGGCTAGGACAACGGAGATGCCCCCCTATTGCGAATGGGAAACGAGCCCAGCAGCAGTTTCGGATCATATCATCCCGTCGTGTACTGCTAACTCTTGTACCCTGAAAGAGATCACCAGATGAGAGACGATGTAAAATGATAATGGTAACTAAATAGAGGGACAGCAACTTTGGGGGATGTATAATTAACCTACCCAGTACAAAAGTGAATCGAGAAGATATTGACACATTGCTTCACTCACACTGTTTATTCACAGGATATGTTTCAAGAGATCTCGCTCCTATCTTCAGCTGATACTCGACTAGTGCAAGTTGTAGTGGTTTCCTCTTTCTCCGTTTTGTCAATAGATGGCGTGATGTACTTGTTAAAGATGTCTGGTGGTGGAGTTTCAAAATTCATGACTCTATGACGATTTTTGTTGATGAAGATTTTTTCCCATACGGAAAGGTCTATGGGATGATTAACATATTTTATTAGAGATGTTTCCAAGTTGATATCATGTCTAGTATTCAAGAAATGAAAAGCCACTGCTGATTTTTCTGTTTCACCATTTTTAATGTTTCTTAGATGTTCTTTATTTCTGATGTTAATATTTCCTTTTGTTTTTCCTACATAAATTTTAGGGCAAGTTTCACATTTGATCTCATAGATTCCTGGTTTTTCTTTGGTAGTGATTGAATTTTGGGAGGGCCTTTTAACAAATTTATGATATTAAACCTGATGGGTGGAAGGTGAATTTTTTAAAAAGTTTTTTCTCTTTTTCTCCTGTAGGTTCTAGGGTGGTGGTTTCTTTTATTTTCTTAGCTTTGTTGAGTCTGTTAACTGTTTTGTCTACTAAATTTGGGTTGAAACTGTTGGATATAGCTATTTTTATGTGTAGGTATTCTTCTTGATAATCTTCTCTGTTTAGTGGAAAGTTGATCATCCGAAAGATTAAACTGTTGAAAATGGCATGTTGGTGTTGTTTTGGGTTGAAACTGTTGTTCTTAATGTAATTATCTGTGTGTGTCGGTTTCCTGGAAATACCAAAGGTGAGTTTGTTGTTCATTTTTTTTTTTTTTTTTTTTTTTTGTCTTGATGTCCAAAAAGGGGAGCACACCATCCTCTTCTGTTTCCAATGTAAATTTTATAGCTGGATTTTGTATATTCAAAAGTTTAAGACTATCTTGTATGAATTTTTTAGGTACTATTGCAAAAATGTCGTCAACATAGCGATACCACACTTTGAAATAATTTGGAAAAGTTTTTGTGATATGTGTTTCAAAAGCACTCATAAATAAAGCTGCCAAGAAGGAAGACAATGGGTTGCCCATAGCTAGGCCTGTTTTTGTTTATAGATCTGTCCATTAAAGCTGAAAAATTTTGATTGATACAAATTTCTGTAAGTTGTGAAAGTTCTTCTATTTCTTCAGATGTTATTTGTAATGATTCACTGTCCCTACGCTTCTTCCAAGTTTATACTTTGAACCTACCCAGTATTTGGCTGACGACCCGGGAAAACACCCAACAAAAGCCATGTATCAGGTAGATTGCACCCGGGTCTCCCGAATGCGGACCACAGACGAAACCACCTGAGCCATCCCGGTTGCTTTAAACTATGATAAGAGATTTATAAACTGCTACTCAGAGAAGCATTTCAGTTCTAAACAATGTACTCATTAGTCTCCTAAAACAGTTCTGCTTTGTGTGCAACTTTTTATCAATTCCTTATACAAAATTACAAGCTTCACGACTTCACAGACTACCGAGAAAAATAACTAAGATCATTGTTGTATATGTCATGAAAATTTCTTTAGCATTTGGTATTTTAATAAACATATTTTAAGACTTTTACAAAAATAAAAAGTAACAAAAATGTTTTCATACCAGGAGGAGAATATTCTTTCAAATCTTCCTGTCGCATCTTTGGAAATGTTTAACATAAATAGACACCTAATACTGTGGCAACCCTGTATGGGTTGTCAGACCTGGCGCCACTGGCTGATCTTTGTTCATTGGTTGCGCTGGAGAGGGGGTTGGCTTCCTCTTCCGGAGTCGACCGGCCGCCACCAGAGTGATAGGATGTGTTTTGTAGCAACCCTCCGGAACACAAACCTCATTGAATGTAAGTTGTCTGGAATTATTAAAACCTCTTTTTAAAATGCATTTGTGAGTTTTCCATCGCTGGACCTTCCACCTTTCACCACCATGCAGGTAAGCTAGTTATCAGTAAAATAACATGTCCACCCTACCGCGTGGTGTAACTAGTGTTTGTTGAGATAGTTTAGCTCTACCGCTACGGATTCCCCCCAAAGCTAATAAATATTAAATCTATTCTAATGTAGGGTGTGACAATACACACTTAAAATACACAAAATAAACCTTTCCTAATACTTTTTGTTTACTTTCACTACCACGTACTTACAGTAAGTAGGGAATGTATTACATTCCAGTCACAAATTCGATACCGAGGTTTCAATGTACCTAAATAAAACAATAACAGAGCTCAGGTAGAACTTCACTTTTTTTTTAAAGAAGACATTGTCAAGTTGTTGAAAGTGAGATATCTTTTATATAGAAAATGGAGATATGGAGATATGGAGAACATCTTATCTGAGTGAGTAATCTCAAAAACTGCTTGAAAACTACTCATTTTCTATATAGAGCTTCACTTGTTACCAGCTATTCGATATTTATGAAGTTGCTCGAGCTTTCGGCCATGTTTACTCTCTGGCCTTCTTCAGAAAGTCATGGCCGAAAGCTCGAGCAACTTCATAAATATCGCACGTCTGGTAACAAGAGAATCTCTACTTAATAATCATCGTCATGAAAGCTTCAAATCTTACAGTAATAGAGCTCTCAGATAAATGTTTCGTCTATCGTGTATGTGAACAGCATAACTCAAAAAAGGAAAATTTGTTTAAATGCTAAACTGATTAAATAAGTTAAGCAAGCGTCTTTTAAAATGTGACACGAAGATTATCAAGAAAATTCCTCCACTCCAGGCTACCCGTTACAGGAAAATGTTTCCAAAATCTTATTTTTTTTTATCAAAAATGGCTCTATCGATTTTTATTATATATATAATCATATAATCATATGTTCATGTCGAATAACGTGTATATCTTGAAATTTCTGGAAATGCCCTTAGAAGTCCTCTAAATTCTGATTGATATCTCCATAGTTCGGGAACCGTAAGAGATGTGCAAAATCTTACTGCACAAAAAATTTATATCTCACTAAAACATGTAATTTATTTCTTATACTTTTATTTGGCAGATTGAGCTATGTAAGAGTTTTTATTCTTCTAAATTTTCATGAAGCCAAGAACAGTTTCTTAGCAACCGGGATATTAAACTTTTGTGTGAAATGTAGTATTTCCTCTCTTTATAAGTGAATCTCGAGATCAAGAAATTGGATTTGGTCGTTCAGAAATTAGAAGTTCAATTATTGTTCACTTATACAGCTGAAACCAAGAGAGATAAGATGCAAGCTTTAGTTATAACAACTGTATAGAGCTCGCAATAGCTTTGTAAATATGCTACGATCAAAAGGATGATCTTAGGAAGATTCTGCCAGAATAAAAATGAAAGCAGTTCCGTTGCTGGAAACATGCATTCAAGAAAGAGTTACGCAGGTCACTACTTACGACAAACTTCAGTTATTCCGCGGGTAGTCGCAACAGTTTTAAAGCATCATAGAGCATGAGTATATTACGGAATTGCGAAATAGTTTTTAAGCAAACTTGCTATCTGAGGTGTGGCGGTATATGGTTGTAGGCCTTAGAGAGGTGGCTGGTATAAAGAATAACCAGGAAACTGTGACGTGGTAGTCAATCTTTTCTCCCTTCCCAGTATAACAGTTGAGATAAAACAATATAATAGTTCATTGTCATGGCTTGTCACGGTTATGCTTGCTGCATGTTTCCAAACTTGGTCAGCCTCATTAACGTCAATGCAAGGAAAGAATATCCAGCAGGGAATTTAACGTGTATATTGTCATATTAATTAAAACACTACAGTTAGTTTCACTGACATTACACAAAGGCAGTGACTGTTGTTTCAAAAGGAGTAACGTTTGTATTTCTGAAACCGCAGTTTAAATTCGTTGTTAAAGTGACCAAGGGTTTGGCAAATACATTTAAATGCTCTCAGTATGTTAAAATAGCGAAACATAGTAACAGTAAAAATTGATACCGAAATTAGATATTCAGTAAATTAGATATGAACACGGGGTACATTTGCCAGAGGTCAACAGGATGAGGAGGGAAACCTATCATCGCAGGTTGACACTTGAATAAAGTGGCCTTCTTCGACCCTCCTTTAGTAACTGATGACCGTAAAAAAAGTATAAAAAGGTTCACATGTAACAAAAGATCGACCTGAGTAGTGAAATTGTGTGTAAATAACACAATTTTTCTTGAAAGGAATCTGACACAGTTGGACTGACCGTCCAGGAGGGCAGACGTGATCCAAGAAGGAACTCTCTGTTCCTCCCTAAATCACGAATTAATTGTTATCGCGTTATATGCGCTTCGCATACGGTAACTCAGGAAAGTAATATAGATTGGTTTCCCTTAGTCGGCAACTTCACGATTTGTATGATTATAAAAGCAGAAGTACTATTAAACGAGTCTTAAACTTGGATTCCAGTGCTATCAGTGTCATCTTTACTCATATATATATATATATATATATATCCCCTGGCCGCGCCGTGGCTCAGTGGTTAGACCGCTTGGCTCTCAACAAGGCGGTCCGGGTTCGATCACAGGTGACCGCAAAGTGAAATTTGTGGTGGACAACATGGCGCTGGGGCGGGTTTTCTCCGGGATCTCCGGTTTCCCCCGCCATCTCATTCCACCAGTCATCTCATCTCATATATCATCAGTGTCATCGTCTGCGGTGTCGTATGTAGTAAAAGCGGGCGTTAAACACTACACATTTCATTTCCTATATATCCCCGCAAACCCTGAAAAAACCTCTTGCACTAAACTGAGGCTAGACCGCATATCGCTTCAATTGGCATAACGTTATCCGGAAGAGCGGTGACAAAATAAAAGACAGTCTTCAAGAAAATAAGATTCAAGTCATAATTAACTTCAGAATTGACGCAAAATACATTGATATCCAGAACTGGATAATTTAATATGATTTTATGAAATTGTGAAAGGAGTGGCTACTCCAAAATCTTGACCATTGCTACTGCTCGTAACAACTTAGATGTTAAGTGTTGTAAGTGGGACATAGGTAATGCCATTTCATAAAACGACTATAGTACAGTTTGCACAAAACATTTATTGCGTTACTCGCCTGTTAGTTTTCCCACGTATGGCTCAAGACAGAAAATGGATATTCTATTTTGGAATGTGAGTTGATCGCACATTATTTTCTTTCTTTTGTGTCAGTTCGACTTATGAATTCCTAATGACTTCGTTAGTGGCCTTTGAGCGTCCACGGACTGTATTTCTATTCATCATATGTGGCGTATCTTGGTCTAAACTAACCTGACTCGGGGAATTCTATTCCGCCAGTGTCAGTGCTCTCCACATGAAATTATATAATAAGTCAATTATTTAATTGCTAAATAGCTATCTAATTAGCTTTTCCATCCAGGTTAGTCCCTTGTCATTTCGTTGAGCAAACATTTGGTCGTTAAAATGTACCAGATGTACTTGGTGGGGAGCCATAGGCGTGATTTATATTTGCTAATTATGTGTTATTGATTTTGTTCGGGACTGCACATTTCATTTTTATATGTAATATGTGAAGTCTCTTGGATATTAGGTATAATTTAATTATTTTAACCTTTGTATCTCTTATTAAGCTTTGAACAATTTGTTTGTTTTTGTATAGTTTGCATAAATTGTTAAAATCTCATTGTTTGTTGAAATGATAATTTTTGTTCGTACTCTGGGTAAATTTTTAGCCTACTCAGAGTTTATTTAATTTTCGACCTCTCTCATACTTCCATTTTTGTCAGTGGTGTTGCCGATGTAATGATCAGATGAGTGTAAGGCGACGGCTATGGTAATCGAGTTAAATGTGCCAAATTTGTTATGTCTGAAGATAAGACAATTCTTCCTCTGTAATAATTTGGTTAATTATGTGTACTCATGCAATAACACAATTGCAGGTGCACTGCCCTATCAAGTACATAGGTATCAGCCAGGCTATCACGTATATCCTAAGTACGACCGCTTCCTGGCTTAGACACCTCCATTTTTACAACGTCACTAAGAAATTTGAAATTTGTAGTGTTTAACGCCCGCTTTTACTACATACGGCACCACAGGCGATGACACTGATGATACATGAGATGAAGATGGAGCACCGGTGGAATGAGATGGCGGGGGATACCGGAGGTCCCGGAGAAAACCCACCCCAGCGCCGTGTTGTCCACCACAAATCTCACTTTGCGGTCGCCTGGGATCGAACCCGGGCCGCCTTGGTGAGAGCCCGTCACTAAGAGACAACGTCACAGGGTTATTTTAGTAATCTTTCACTTCCATCTGGACTCTTAAGTATATATGCAATTTGGGAGCAGAGGGTTTAATGAAAACTTTGGAATTACGGTGGTAATTACTGGAATATTATAGGTGGCACAGAAGGATGCAAACCAAGTGAAGAAGTACTTAAGCCCAACAGTTCTCAAACAAACCTGATAACAGGCCTATTGACGGGACATTGCATATTAAGGAAACATCTACACACAGTGGGAATCTCAAAGAACGACCAATATTTAGGTTGTGTAATGAAAGATTTAAATAAAAGATTTAAATTACTGGGTTTAATAAACCCAGAAAATGATCTTCCTAAAGTTAATTTACTAAATAATACATCGTTGGAGGTACAGGGATATATATAAATCTATTAAATTCAGTAGAAGATAGTGACAGAATTTTTACTTGTTTCTGCATACTTTGAAAAACAATTCCATCAAGTTGTGGCAGAAAGTATATGGTACTTTTGAAATGCGTCGTAATGAATTTCTCATCGGTATAAAAAGGGCCCTAAAATACAACATTTATATTTCTCCTTATGATTGGTCCAGTTAAACAATTACTAACCACGACTTCAGAAATAAGGGCAATTTTGATATGTATAAGTGTAATTGTAGGCAAAAATAGCCAATCTTTTGTGAAACCTATTTCTTTATCGTCTTAGTAATTTTTATGTGGTACTAAACTAGTAGTATTTTGGTTTAGTGAAGGTTCAGTCAGAAGCTATTAGACTAATAGCTTCCGTAAGCAAAGATCTCGACTTGTCCGTCTCTATCGACTTTGCGAGATATCGGCTTGTTTTCTCTTGCAGTCTACAGACAATTCGCTCAGAGTTAGGGATTACTTTGAAAGCATTTCCTGGTAAAGTTTTTCGCCATGCATTTCTCAATGGTTTGACAGATAACACAGCCTCTGTGAAAATATTGGACTGGAACGGCCTTGTATTAGAGAAATTGCTAGAAGCGTTCGTTTTCAACTTATAACAACTTGAATACTTTTATACTGTTAGCGTAAACTTACATCGTGACACATGGAAATATTCGTTTTAAGCGTACTCATATACAAAATTGGTTAACATTTTCAAGCATTTAGAAAATAATTTTCTATACATAAAAGCACACTTATCCATAACCTTCAATTACCTACTACGGTTATTTACCTCAGGGTGCTTTACCTTCGAACACAACCTCCGGTTTAGTGGCCTGTAATTTACTTTCATGTCAGTTGGATAACGTTATATTACATATTTCCTCGTACGTACAATGGTAATGTAAGACCACGCTTTCAGCTATGGACAGATTATTTAAAAGCTGGAAGAAATGCCATGGCTCTGATATTCCGTTATCTGTGCATCATCAAAGGAAAGAAAACAAATTCAATTTTCAATTTGAGGAAAATATAAATGCTTTAAAATTTAAACCAATAAAATAGAATATTTCGGGAATAGTTAACTCCGAAATAAAATGCATTTACAGAATTTCATGCTTTAACGTGTTCTAAATTTGAGTTTAGAGGAAGTTTATCTAACTGCCTCGTATACCACTTGCACAAAGGTCATTCAGAATGAACATAACTCTGGAGACTGTTCCCAAATATCAAACTATACGCTTCATTAGTCATGGAAATAGCCTAAAGCTATAGCAGTTAAATCAAAATGGCTATAAAATGTTCGAAGAATATTATCATGTGTATGGCGAATTGATTTGGGAAGAATTTTTTCAGTATCGCATTCTTGCAGCACGCTGAACGTATTTTAGCATTTATTGGACATTTTGTTTTATAGTTATGTTATTTACACACAGACACACACAAACATGCATTAGACGCAGACGCACGCGCGCGCACACACACACACACGCACACACACACACAAATATGGTATACCACAGGAAAGAAAGTCTCCGGGGAATGGGACCCAGGGAGAGTTGAGAAGGTTCCTACACCCTCTCTCAGTAGTTTATGACACCCCATGTCAGTTCGGTTACAGACCATTCAACAACATTCTGGCGGCTTCTTTTGTTAATGAATCCTCTCGGTTTTAGTGTACAGAGTTTTTTTAACGGTTTTTGTTTTCAGAGTTTCTTAGCGGTTCTGCTCCTTGTGTAGCATGCGTTCTCACACACATTCGCTGTCCTTGCCCTACTGTGTAAGGGTGGCGCATTCCTTTCAGGGACCTTCTTTGCGTAGTTGGACACAGAGAGAATAACAAACAGACACGTTCTGTTTCTTCTCGGGCAACAAGCCAGGTAAAAAGACGATTAGATATTGATGTTTCGGGAGTATGCATCGCTCCCATCATCAGAATATTAATTAAATGTTATAACCTCAAATGAAACACTGGATATGACACAAACATAAACAAAGACCAAACACTATAAAAATTCGCATTACTGAACAAAATACTGTTTTCAGTGAGTTAAATGCCAGGTCAGGAGATGGCGTGAGTACAGAAAATTGTGTCAAAGAAACGTAACTACTTATTATAACTTGATTATCAAGCTGTATTGATCTTTGCTTCTTAAATCGACGGATTTCCATTTTTAAGGCCGGTTAAGCCGATTAAGCGTGCTCCTTTCAGAGGAAATCGCCAAAGCCTCCTTAATTCTCCGCTCCCAGTAAGTGTTGAGTATTGCCAAGATGGTCATCTCCCGAAAGTTGGCTCTATGGTCGTTATCAAAACAATGCTCTGCCAGCACAGACTTCTCAAGTTGCATTAAACGAATGCTCTGTTCATGTTCGATTATTCTGGTAGCGATGATCCTTCCGATTTGTCCTATATACAATGAACATAATAGACAATGTAGAAAGAGGTTATTGGTTTAAATTAACATTTTAAATAGCTCCAAATATGACAACAAGCTCACCACTAGCCCCAAAGTGTTTCAAAAATTATACTAAATGGTTTGTTTTCTATTTTTGTGGCCCGTGGGAAGAATGTAGCAGTTCTGTGCATTAGTGTTTAAATTATATGATAGTATATTTTAATTTTAGAATTACAACTTTGCATCGTGTATAACAATTGATTATTTAGTAGGTATAATAAGAATCAAACTAATGCAAATCAATCTATGCGAAAGCCCCCTAAAAGAAAGAGGTATTAACAACATTTCAGACTTTGAGATTTCAGTTTTCATGAAAATATCAACTTAGGTACGCTATTTTAATCTTAGCCAGTATAGGAGTTAAGAGAGATGAAAAAATTTCGAAAAATATTCCATGGAGCAGAGGATTTTCTTCTCAACATACACAATTGCGTAGACATACTAATTTTGCCTTCAAGAAGCTTCAAAACGTGTATTTTTCATCTACTTACTGTAAGATTGCTTAAAAGTAAACAAGAATACTACTGCTTCTACGGAATAATCTGTTTGCAAACGACGGAGGAAGGGAAACAGCCGAGAATCGTTGCAACACCTACCTCCGAGACGCTAGCGAGCCAATTATAAGAATCGCGTGGGTGTTAAAAATCGGCATAGAGATGGGGCATAGGCCGTGAATGGAAAATAATGATAGTTGCTCCAGCGAGGCGTAAAGGAGGTTCCGGAAACATCTTCGCTAACAAGCAGTTTCCGGTCAGCGGGTTCGAGAGCGATGGTGTTTATCTTGAAGAAGTTCCTTATTTCCGAAGGGAGGAGGAAACATTTCCATTCCGGGATTATTAATGCGCTCCAGACGGGATAATAACAACCTGGTGTTCCTGATCGTCACGAGTCGATCGTCCAAAGTAATACACAGAATCGTGTATTAGTATCCTCGTTATTCATTATATATTTTACTTCCTTTACCACTTATCTATACGTGGGAAAGGAAAACATTCAAATCAAGAAATATAATAATAGTCTATAATTAAAAACATGAAAAGTTCCATTTTTTGTACTTTACGTCCTCCAGCGTTAAATCATATCTGACGATGAATGGAATGGGTGAAATGAGCTGAAATGAGCCCAGGATCCATATAGCTTAGAGTTACCCGACATTCGTCTTTCAGGATAAGGCAAAACCCCGGAAAAACCTTATCCAGGTAACTCACCCTAAACGAAATTCGAAATCGGGCCTCTTGAACGTGAGGTAGACACGCTACCACTACGCTACCGAGGCGGGCGAAAAGTTTCATGTATACCTAACTTGGTATATAGGATGAGCATCTTTCAAGGACGAGTCAAATAGTTCACCAGGTAAATCATCTTATCCTAAACTCTCTTTACATAGAAAATCTTTCGAAAATTTAAATTTTGACCAAAAATATAGATATAAATAAACATAAAATATAAGTGTAATTATTTTTATGTCTCCCTTCCTCCCCAATGCTGGTGTTAGGAGTCACTTGGGTTCCCTCAGAGTGAGCATATTGACCTGATGAAATCAGGGTTGAGGGGTCGGCCCAACGCGTGGGATGGATGAATGAATTATGGAGCAATTGGTGGAATGATGGCGGGGGAAACCGGGGGATCCGGAGGAAACCCATCCCAGGGTCATGTTGCTCACCGTAAATCCCTCTTTAGGTTGCCTGGGATCGAACCCGGGCCTCCTATGTGGGAGCCAAACGGTCTAACCACTCAGCCATGGCGTGGCCATATAAGTATAAATATGTCACTTAATTAATATGTTAGATGGCAAGTGAAATATAGTTCTTTCATTTATAAATATCTATCTCCGAAATTCTATTCATTCTGAATGAACTTTCAATAACTGGTAAACCGAAAGTGGCAGAGTGAACTTACCCATTTTGGAGACATTCTTTCTCTACTAGTCATACTAACTACCCAAAAAGGATCCCATACAGAAATTTCATAAAAGCACACGATTTGATACCGTCTGAATCTAAAAGTATCATTTACAGAGATAGGTTCCCTAGATATGTGTGTAAATATGTATAGCTCATATGCACAAATAGGTTAAATATCGAACTTGGTTTGTTTGGTACTGCTAATTTTTCGGAAACAAATATCTCCAGAAAACATCATACCACCCAAACTGCCTTTACAATGATTTTCTTCAAAAATACGTCATTTATAAAACACGTGTAACTTCTTAGTTAAAATACCAAGTGTTAAAAGTATTTCAAGTATAAATGAAACTTGTATTTTGAGTTTTCTGGGATATCTACTGGCTCTTTCATTCTGAATTTTGCACAGCAGATTAACCATAAGGAACAGCTGAAGCTCTGTGTTCGGTGGCACACTAAGGGAATCACTGAATTTGTGTCAAAAATGTTTTTAAAACCATTTTCCACTTATTTCTTATTATAGGTTTAAATCTGCAATTTTTTTTTAATTTTTTTGAAATAAATAGTAGTTATTCTAAGTATATGTTTATACACTGACGGTAAACAAAATGCAATATCCTTCAGGAAGGTGTTTACTAAAACATGTGCGTAGTATGTGGATATTGAGGAGTTATAGTACTAGTGAATGAGGTTATCATATTTGTTGTCATATGATACTATCACAAAGTGTTACCTTTAACTTAACTATTCATTAGGCTTAGGCAATCCTTGATGGTGTCCTTAATGTTTTGGAGTTTCAAAATAAGATATCTCGTGAACTGCTGGCACTGGAATCCTGTGGAAAACATCATTAGCATTCTAATTTACCCTACATTTCATGTTTTATATAGTTAGGCATTGTTCCATTTAAAAAGGTGTATGTTTGCTTTTAAGTACACATTCTATGTTTTATTAAACTCTATTTATAGTCCAAATCTACGCGTCCCTAACTACCTAACAATGACGTGAAAACATCACATTAGTAACAATTTCCATTTCGGAAATATTGGCGGTGCCAGTTTTTGGTGATTCATCCTGTATAAATGTGAACCACATAATTCTAAAACAAAAGATTAGTAAATATCACCTTTTATATTTAAATCCAATATTTTCCAAAAATGTGGCACGGGGATTTTCAAAATTCACCTTGCACCAACTGAACTACTGTTATATTTGTAGCACCGTTGTTACAAATTTTGATTACAAAACCACTTACTTTATATATTTAAATAATAAACCAAAAGGAAGCTATTCCCATTAACAAATTTCTGTCTAGCTGTTTATAACCAAAGTCGAATGGCGAATTATAGCAGAACCACACAAGAAAATTGCATCACAGTAATGCTGCCGCTCAAGTCTCAATGCTTGTTCGTGATATTTTGTCAAAAAATAAAACCGCTATAATGTCTCAGCCACCTTCACCGCTGATGAGATGAATAGTCGCTGAAGGAGCTGAGCACCATAGCGAAAAGTCAGTTCCATAAGCAACTACAAAATTGAAAAGAAAAGAGCGCTGGCTAAGTGAATTGTGTCTTAGGGGATTCCTTTGTAGGACACAAATTTGATGAATAAAGATTGAGTAAGAAAAACGAATTCCCGGATATTAATTGTTCTTCCACACTAACCGTGAATAGCCCGAAGTTTGGAGAGGTACTGAGGTTTAAATCCCAGCTATGGCATTGAATTTTACAATCTGACTCTATCTTTCTAAACCTTGGCCTACACACAGTTAATGTGAAATAATTACTTTGACGTAATAATGGTTGCACTATAAAGCCTGGGACTTAAAGTACTTATGTGTTTTAAGTTGACATTAAAGTGGTTGACTCATTCGTATTTGAGAACCGTCAGTGGTTCAGGGGTAATAATACAAGTCAGTTGGAGAATTTAATGCCATGCTGGCATGTTGCCATGTTTAAGAAGACAGAGACAGGGAGATCTATGATTCAAATCCCGGCTATGACATTGAATTGTTTAGTCTGACTCTACCTATCCAAACGAATACCCGTTACTTTTTTTATCACACCTTGTATTTGAATGACGAAATTCGAATCTTACGTCCGTAATTTATAACAGATAATTTTAAGAATAAAGAGAACTTATGTGTAACCATATATGAGTTACAGATTTGTACCGAAACTTTTCTCAGTTTTTGCTTGGTGTCCGAACAACTTGACTGTGACACGGGAATTCGCAGATATATGCATTTAACAACAGCTCAAAAGAAAAAAAAGAAAAAAAAAACGGAGCTAATAAAATAAGCTTTAATTTTGTAAGAGAGAACTCTTCTTAAGAAAATATTTTTTCTGCCTAATTGTCTTTATTTCCTACCCTTACAGGAATATCACAAATATTTTTGCAATATAAAGCGAAAAAATGGGTAGGGCAGGGTATGAGCAAAGAGGTACTCTAAGAGTATGCGAGATATGTATGAATAAGGATGGTTCTAATGACACTGGAATGCCCGTTTCAAACTGAAAAAATGACTGCTTCTTTTTATCATCACATCAAACTCGAAGTTGCCGAACAAGGTTATCAATATCACTGTTTAGAGTGACTGAAGGTGGAATGCTTATTACTCGATAAAACTTAATTCGCTCTTCACGTACATATGAACACGTACATATGTATCTTCTCTAATCGCTTCTGGTCTGCCTTCGACCAAGATAGAACCACAGAGAACCGACTGAATCAGCCGCCAGCCGCGGACGGTCTGTCTTCACACTATGCACAGCTGTGCGTGGGTGTGTAACTTTCACTTCTGAAGCCTTGTCTTTTCACACAAAGATTCCCTTTGTGACTATTATGTCAATTGTGATTATTAGTCTCGGTCATGCCATTATTAAGGGTCCGAAGAATACCTTTTGAAACGGAGTCAAGTGCTATTCCTTTAGAACCCTGATAAGAACATTGTTTCTTACGTTTCTTTTGTTGAAACAACCATTCAACCCAATTGCTATTCGACTCAACTGCACGTGCACCCGTTCCACACAAATATGCATTCCTTTGAAATCCATTACGATTTCATTGCATCCCTTAATTTCAGTATCAAATAACTACCGAAGTCCCTTTTATTCTGAATCACTTTTGATAAGCTGACACTAAGTTATGAATCATAGTGTTAAGTTATAAAGCTTATAATAGTTGTAATAAAATAATAATAGTGTTATGTTATAAGTCATAAATCATTTTGCCACAAAGTAGATATTGTGAAAGCTCTCACAATATATGTTATAATTACTTATTTGGCATAAACCAACCCTTAAATATTCTTTGCTATTGCATTGAATGTTCAAATACTTATATTTTTCAGTGGTAATGCCAATTCAGTTTTATTCACGTTATTATATTATATATAAAGTATTTAGACACCAACATAGTGTAGAATATTAAGCAATCTTATTTTTTAACCGAATAAGAACATAACGAGAAAATTCCTTCCAAAATATAATTTTTAATAAAGGAATTTGTCGTTTCGCAATATTGACAGATGCCGAACTTAAATACAGAGTTTAATATATAATCGGTCCACCGTGCTCCTAGATACACACATACACATACAAACTTTTCTCTATTTATTTGGTATCTAGTGGAGCCAAAACATTTACTTGCAGTGAAACTTTCATTGATTGGAATTAAATACTTCTGTTGGTTGTGGTGTAATAGGAACATACATTAAAAATATGTATTACATTTGTATTATTTCTACCCACCAATATTAATTCTTATATATCAACCCTTACAACCCTTACAAGGTTCATTTTATCTGCTCCATCTTGATTTGTAGACATAGTTATGTTAAACCTTTCATTGTATATAATTTCAACACGAACAGTGAGTAATAGAGTCAAAAGTTCGGTTAAAGTGCGGTTCACCATAAGGGTTGTGTAATTACATACTTCCATGACATCACAAGAAGCAAGTAAAGATTTTACAGGACATCAATTACGAACTATTGATCAATTTGAACCAATATTGACGGACATGAGTGTACTTGATGGGAACTGTTAGGTTTTGGACGTCCCTAATTTTTAAATACAAGCTTTTGCATATGCAAAATTAAATTATTACTTCGGAATCAGTGCTTGGATTTTGTGCCTATTATATAAAGGTGCACATTAAGGCAACAATATTTTTCGGCAGATCTAAAGATCATAAGTTAAATATTTTCTACATATAAAATAAATGCGTTTAAGTTCACTCGTAGATGAAAACTAATTAGAATCAAATTTATGCTCAGAAAGGTGAGTTTCATCAAATTACACATTTTTTTACTGAATACACTGATTCAGCTGTTTAAATTAGGTAAATATATCTTGGATTGAATAAGCTGTTAGTTCACCAGCTTACAAATGACGTGGAGCCACGATAAACCAAAATTGTTACGATCGCTAATATATGTTGCACCTAAAACCGAATAACAATAATAATGATAAAGATGGGAAAACAAGCGTTCCAACACTCAATGGAACGTGGACAAGCCATTCAAACTCACAGGATTGCAAATGTTGCGTTCGAGAAGCTCAATCTGGTGCTATAGAAAAATTTCGGTTTAGAAAATACTATGTCAAGTTTCTAAAAAGGTTTCTGGTGAAGAAATCATGTTAAACAGCACTTCACCGAAGAACTGGGTACATTTCACATAAGCATATGGCAACAAATAATGTACAAATCATGGTTCACTGATGGACTCCGGATCTTCACACAGCAAATTCTCAAAATTACTTTCTCTGTGTAGTGTAGCAAGTTCCAGTTAAATAAGAGTTACATGAAATTCTTTATCATGTTGTTTGTGTATACACCCATTTGCTTAATTTGGTGCTCTTCATACTTTTCATGCTTGCTTCCTATTTTTTATTTTAGTGCGCGTAGAAATCCGGGCATGAATTACAAGCTTTTCTACGAAAAAACGACCAAAATTAAAATAATAAAATTCATTTTCCGCGCCCACCACTTTTAATGAGTGCAAATAGTATTCCCATAAAATTCATTACTCATACTTTATTTGTCAAGAAAATATTACAACGTATTGTATCGTAGTATTTTAAACAAAATGGTTGAGATATTTTTGACAAGCTAAACATTTTGTAATTATTTTCCACATAAAGGATAGTTGGGATTGGTGAAGTTCTTTGAAAATATGGCTGATGCATCAACAGACATATTTCTAACCCTTTTATGATTTAGAAGGATTCAAGACAGATATTTTCATTGAAATTCTGACACTAAATTTTTGTATGAAAGGTAAACATCTCCCACTTCCTTTACGTAGAACAGAAAAAAGACTGCATCGTATGTTGCAATATTCCGGTTTTGATGTTCCATGGTTTAACAAATTACGCCAAACAAACCAATGGTGAACTAGGCTCAAGCTACTAATTTCAAACAATTGAAACGTTTCCAAACATACTCCTGTTACAAAAAAAAAAAAAAAAAAAAAAAAAAAAAAAAAAAAAAAAAAAAAAAAAAAAAATTACCTACAACTGAAGTTATGAAGAAAATGCACACCTTTGTGTAAGGTTTATTTTATCTCAATTGTGAGGATGGCTCAGGCGGTTTCGTCCGTGGTCCGCATTTGGGAGGTCCTGGTTCGATTACTCTGGCCAGACCGTCAGGCGAATGCTTGGTAGGTTAATTACATCTTCCGTATTTCTCGTCCTTCGATTTCATTTCCATTAATCATTTAACATAATAATCTGGTGGCCTCTCTCAGCGCTGTATGGCAGGATGATATTCTCCTAGTATGCACCTCCTCCGGTAGGACGGTATGCGGTCTTCGGCTCGTGGGCCGCTTCAGGACAACGGTGGGTTGGATGCTGATTATACTGACCTTCCGGGGAATTTCCAACTGGGAAATGTCCCTCAAGGACATCCTACGTTCTAGCTTTTGGTAATTGTACAGGAGTTCTTGAACAATCTGTCAGTAATTTTCTGTCTTATTGTATCCAAGAAATTCTTTTACCATTTCCTGAAAGGCTTTTCTTGCAGCTAGTTCCTTAGAACTTAACTTTTATTCGAAGTTTTCATCCTTTAAAATCCTATTAATTTGGGGGTCAATGAATAATGCCTCCTTTGCTTTAGCATCGCTGAGTTCTGGAAACTGGCTTCTGGGGTATGCAAAGGCTTCTCCATTTTTGTTCATAGCCTTAACGAAGTGGTTCATTAGATCTAATATTTTATAGACAAGAACTGTAGAGAGGAGAATATCACTTTATTTGGGTTTACTAATGGAACAAGCTTGACATTGTGCTGTCAGTATGTATGAGTTTCTCTTAGAGGCCACTCTTTTACAATGAAGTATGATCCAGGGACCTTATTGTCCCACAAGCATAGTAAGCAACAGTACTTTGTAAATCACCCCTGTAGTCCCAATAAAACTGCAATGCCCTTCAAAACTCCACATTAAAGCTATCTATACTTGCCGTAATTAATCGTACCTAATAGACTGCACTAAACAAGATTGTTACTATTAAACATGAATTGTAAATATTGGAAATATTTGTGAAAGCTATTTTAAAGTTCATCTGGGGTATTTATAGGTTTATAGTCTACTTATATGGATTTTTGACCATTTTTAGAGTAGCTAAATGTTGCTAAATGATTTGCCAGAAAACGGTGGGCGTATGGACATTTTTAGGCTCATAATCGTTAATTGCTCATAAAGCTTGACCTAAAACATCAGTTTTCACCCATGTAGCAAACACCTTGTTAACTGGCGATATTTGAGTACTGCCAGGCCAACTGATTGCATGAGCAACCTCTCTAGTGGCTCCAACAATGGGACGGATCTTCGAGCCTGGAAATGTTAACGATTTCTGCCTGTCCTGTCCGCCTGCGCCTTGTAGCCTGCTGTGAATCCCTCACTTCATTTGTTTTTATTGAACGGTGTTAGCTACAACAGATATGTGTAGGTAGCAGTGTGAGGTGCCTGCCGTTTACTATTTATATAAGCGCAATATGTGAGAAAGTAAACATATATGCAAATTTCGTTGCTTTCTTCCTGCATAACGAGATAAAATATGGTACTTCAAGATCAGAGTTTCCTTTTGAGTCGATGGTTTGATATAACAGATAATTTATTTCAAACTCTGAACCCAGTCGTTTCGGACTTTGTATTATTTATTACCAAGTATGAAGAGAGATGGCAGCAGTGTCGATGTACTTTTGTTTCACAGAACAGGACAGACTCTATGAGCAATTAAACTCCGAGCGGACGTGCTCTTTAGCGGCCATCTGGTGTTTGAACGACAGAACTAAACAAACAGAAGGTCCTCTTTCGTTTACTCAGACACAGCACGGCGTCCATGATTTCATTAACACGAACTTAACTCAGGATTTGATTCTGAGTCAGTCCTTGTTAACCTACTTTCATGCCAAATGTCGTAAAAGCACATTTGACAATATGCTAATCTACGCAGTTTCAACAGTTTTATTGAAATAACATAAGATTTTAAAGGTCTATGTTACAGGTTATTAACTCAGTGCGCCTCCATAAAACTATTATAGTTATCACTTCCAGGATGAAAGGATGAAGAGAAGAAATCACAGGAGGCTATAGGCCACACAGATTCCGAATGTTTCTAACAGTTTCATGCTCGAAGACCCCTTGCTCTACAGAATAAAATAAAATAAATTTGTAATACATTATCCTGGTACTTGAATATCTAAGCCAAGATGTAAATTTTAAATTCATCACATCTACGTAAGTCATTATTTTCCATCGTTACTGTACAGATAAAATCTTGACCTCTTTTGGCTTACTAAAATCAAAACTATAATGTACATTACTTCTTTAACATTACACAGTTTCTACAAAAAATTAGCAGTCCTACCAACTGGCTATCATAACCATTAAGTTTTCCGTTAACTAAGTTCGCACATACAATACACACAGGTCGGTCGTTTTTCCAAAGGTGCTTCTTTTTCGTTAGGTGAATTCAAAAAGTATATTTCCTTAGATGTCGGGTTATCGACCTTTTGCATTTAATGTATTTCCTACATTTACTATCGATAAGTAATACAGAGACAGCAACAAATAGTAAAACACACACACGAACACGCTTCACACACGCACACATACACATAATTATTATATTAATATATAATTATAGTAGAAATTTGCAGTTAATAATAGTAATCTCTAGGGAGTGTCTTCCTGTTTGCTGTTTGCCCTCCCGCTGTACCCTACAGCCGTATACCACGGAGTGCAGAGTCAGCACCACTACCCTGTAAAAACACTACTTGACCTTTTAGGGACGTAGCATTCCCATCAGGATAGCTACTCATTTGGTATCATAAGGTAGACTTTACGTTGAATCAGAGCTTCCAACGGCGGAAAAATCCCCACGCAGCACCAGGACTCGAACCAGGGTACCCTAGGCCAGCGCAAGCGTGCTACCATTTCGTAGGGATGCCATGAAATTTTCAGACAAAAGATAGCATTTTTCGGGAGTAAATGGGAGAACGTCACCGGGTAGAGGAAAGGTAAACTGAAATAGGATATGTTCGTTTAGCGTTAACACCGGACGTCCTACTGACAGACAGCCAGAATATGCTGGAGGTTTCCATTCTCTCCGGATCTCAAACGTTCTGAAACTATCGTATAGTAATATACAATGTCTCTATACTTAACTATGCCCTTTCGAAATTAGCGGCACGGTCTGCGATTTAGGTCAGTGAATTCGTGACTCCGAGTGAGTTTGTGACGACTGGAGGAGTCTTGTGTCTGTGTGTTCGACACCCGGGAGAAGAGGTCGCAACTAACATATTTTGTTATGCTGCTAAGTCAGTGAAGAAAATGAAGTAAATTTTGAAGATTGGCATGACTTAGAATTGAACGAGTTCACCTACTGAAGTGACAGTATGAAGAAGAATGAAGCGAAAGATGTTGAATTAGATCAGTGAGTGTTTATTAAGAGTGAGATCTGAAATTACCGTTGTAAAACAAAGGTGCTAGAACCTAAAGTAAACAAACGTTTCATGGTAGTTACAGATGGGAGAAGCGAAAAATTTTACCGTACGAAAATTTTTTAGAATTGGCACCAAGCTAGGTAAAATACTCCTTCTTTCTTCAACTGCCTTCTTATACCCTTATGCCTATATGCGGCGGGTTGAGGAACGAATTTTTAGATTAGTGAGAGAGAATCCAGGATGGGTGAACAGCCTGATGCCTGTAGAGAGTGAGGGAAGTGGATGACAAAACGAGGGTGAGATGAAATGGTAAAAATTGGTGGAATTCTGGCGGGGGACACCGAAGGTTCCGGAAAAAATCCCTCCAGCGCCATGTTGTCCACCACAAATCTCAAATTGTGGTCACCTGTCATCGAACTCGGGTCGCCTTGGTGAGAGCCAAGCGTTCTAAACACTCGGCCACGACATGGCCGATTCAGAAACTCACGAATTCAAAAAGGAAACTTTATGAAAAGTTGCACAATTTTTTTTTCCGCTACCAACCTTAAAAGTATGTTGGTGTGTATATACTTCGTGCTGTAAGGGATGCAATACAAATTAATGATCTAGGACTTCTAATATAAGGAATGGAGGAGTTAATATGGACTGATATAGTGAAATCCGTGTTGCTTTAGAAATACTTCTAATTAGAAATGATCTGTGGGCGCAATATTATAATTTGGTGTAACAAATGAATTTTGTAAATTTAAATAACAGCGACAAATTTTACAATATGTTGAATAGCGTGTTTCTTTTCCTTCCCAACTACCGTCAAAATGACAGATTACAAAATACAAAACAGTTGAAGAAAAGCTAGGTAGCGGAGAAAGTATTTCACTTCAATAGCATCCCAGATTATGATCAAACAATGTAATGTAATTCAGTTGTTAGGTTTGCCGGGCCAGGTCACGTCTCGAACGCGCCAAAAGTCAAGAGTCTCGTTTTTAACGCGGTTGTTGGCGCTGTAAAGGCCGGGCCCTCTACAAATCTACTTAACAAGCACACAGAGTAGGTAATGCAATTGTTTCACCTCTCGGTTTCAAAGCCTCCTGTCATTCCATCTCAACAGGTGCCTGCCTGCCTGCCTGCCTGCCTGCCTGCCTGCCTTCTTCAGTTGGCGAGAAAAACCGATTGAAACAGGAAACTTGCTCTTAACAACGCCACTTGTAATCAAATTGTTCTTTTAATATATTTGAACTCTCCTCAGATCACATTTTTCTGCCAAAAATAAGCAACAATTATCACGTCGGTAAAAGATTTGTTTATACATTTAATATTAATCATAATATCCATTAACATTATAGTTATATTCCATTTCTATGCCACTATTTAGGTCTCAGGCTGTATCGGTGTCATTTTCTTCACAACAATTGCTCATCAGCAATGATGGGCACTTAATTATTATGTAACTTTGGGTATGCTTTATAAACAGCAGCCATAGACACACACACACACACACACACACACACACACACACACACACACACACACACACACTCACACACACATACACACATGAATACTCTCACCCATACCTTCAGACTGCAGAGGAATGGGAAATAACCCTGGCTAAAGAAAAACTCTCCATTTGCCATCGAACCCAGGACTACTGAATTTTGAATACGTATCACACTAAAGAAAAGGCCAGGTAAGCTGTCCATCCTGAGTGTTGATGAAGCTAATTTAATAATTTCGGCAGAATTAAAAACCCTCTTCTCCCCGATGGATTAAGCTATAAAACGTTTTGTAATTTAAACCCTTGAATGATTAGAAGACTAAAATGTAATTACCAGATCCATATATTTGTATACAAATATGTCGAAGCCGTAAAAGATCATATTACATGGCAAAGTGAGAAGGCGTATCATGTCTTCTGGACAGCAAGGTCTCAGACATCGGCAGGCGCGAGAAAACATCATACAGACACACGCAGCTTCCAATCGCTCTATTTGTCTTTCGTAACTTACTGTACGTCAACTTACTAATATTTCACTCTTCTAATCGACCAGATAAGACCAAATAAGAGACGATGGCAACGCTGGTCACGTGAAGGTCAATACGCCTCAACGCTCCGTCGAATAATACAAAACATTTTACTGTTCGACCGAGTATGCGTTATGGAATATGAGTAGTATTCGGGAGGTTGTGAGTACAATTTCAGCGGCCGGTCAATCCACGGTTTCTTACTGAGAGTTTTCCAAGTCTCTAGACAAATTCTGGATGGTTCCTTTCATCCTCTGAATTTCCTCTCTCTCCTTTCCATTTTAGCTCACCCTTCATCCGTTTTCTTATTTCAGAATTACAACCTTTCATCAGGTGCCTTGGTGTTGCAGGGTAAGCAAAAGGTTGCTCTCTGTAAGATGTTCTCTCCGGCGGGATATGTTTCCCAAAGCTTGAAGTTCGGGGGGAGGCATGGCAGTTGTACTGAAGTTTAAATCTAGAAATGTTAAGGGCCCTGCCCTCTGCTCTATCATGGCTTTTTAATCGGCTGTCCTCTCTTTCTTCTTACTTCATCCCTCCCTCCTATGGGTTCCCGTGGTGGGATGCAGTTACTAAAGCCGACCTCAGTCAGGATGCCACTTTCCTTCCATCATCCTATCTCACTTTTAATTTTCAAGTTGTTACTTCACAAAGAATATGTGCAAAAGCATATGCAAATCATATTTTATTCCAAACAATGGCCACTATGATAAGCCAAGTTTTAGAGGACATTGAGCAATAGAACAAAATTGGCACAACATGGATGTACGAGCCCCTCAAAATCCAACCTCTGTGGTCCATGTCCCGAGTGCTGAGTTACAGGAAGTAGGGGACTAACTGATGGGGTGATGTACGGTGGAGACTTGGTGTACCCCAGGACCGCCACGGCTGCTGAGAAGGCCCATCAGTAACCCCGAAAACTGGCAGAAGAGGCTCTGGTGTAATCTCTCGATTGGGTTCATCCGCGAGGTGAGAGTGTTCCTTTAAACGCCCAACCAGGGTCCTTTTGGTGTTTGACCCCTTTTCTTTCCTTTTCTTTTTCTTTTTTCTCCCTGAACACACGTCTGATGGATAACATAGCGTGGGTGGTTGGAATGGGAAACTGCGTAACGCGTAATTCCCAGCCCCTTGTTATCATGTAGGACTGTGTTCGTATCCGCTGATAAAGGTCAGTACCGGGGAGGGGCCATTGCTTGAGCTGTTCACTCCTGAAGGCGGTTGGGTCCCTCTGTCTTTACACTGGGAGGTGTGACCCTGAGGTGAGCAAGGTCCAGGCCAGGACTCTCACCTAAGACAGGGTGGCGCCCCGGATGTGAGCACGCCATCGGAGACGTTAGCAATGGTGGAGGGCACAACCGCTATGGCACCGAAATTTAAACCAATATTTGTGAAGGATAATGGAAAAGAAGAAGTCGAGCGCTGTGGTCCACGATACTTAGTCGTAACTAGAAGAGAGGAAGGCAAGCACTTTCTGTCAGTGAACCCTTTCGTCATCCAAAAAGGTTTGGATAAGATAGCTGGTGCGGTTAAATCCTGTACTCGTTCTAGAAATGTCACGCTCCCGGTGGAAGCACATTCTGTCAAACAGGCATCGGTTTTATTGAAGAAGAACTTATTAGGTAGCTATCCGGTGAATGTCACAGCGCACAAGACCCTGAACTCCTCGCGCGGAGTGGTAAACCCCCGTGCGTTGGACGGTATGACTGATGGATGAGGAAATTCAGGAAAACCTATAGAACCAAGCTGTGACGTCTGTGTATCTTGTGCAGCGGAGGGAGCGAGGGGAATTGGTGCCTACCCGTACCCTGTTCCTGACCTTTGATAGGGTGGATCTCCCGCAAAGAATTGGGGCAGGGTATGAGGCCATTGAGGTACGCCCATATATAACGAATCCGTGAGCGCTTCGGTCACACTAGCAAGTTCTGTAATGGTACGCCAATCTGTGGTAACTTAGCGGGGTCACTGCACGAAGGTGGTTGAACTTCACCTCTTAAATGTGTGAACTGTGCTGAAGAACACCCATCCATCTCTCGAGATTGTATCCGCTTCGTCGAGGAAAAGGCGATTCAAGAGATCCGGGTAAAAGAGAAGGTGTCCTTCTCGGAAGCCCGGAAACTCGCACGTATTCGAATGCCATCACTCCCGCGGTCCGCTACTTAGAGCGCAATAGCAGCTAAGCCGGATATCGCCACTCAAACCTGCGAAATCGGTGCGGCAACAATATCCGAGAAAATAATTATTCCATCACCATCCCCGAAGCCTGACAAATCAACATCCCTCTCTGCACCTAGTAGGTCCGCCTCTTCACCAGGAAGGAGATCGCCAGCAGTGTCACCGGCTAAAGGATCAAGCTCCAGCAAGACTGAAAAGGTCGTTCGTATGATGCCCCGCTCAAACAATTTAAGACCAGTTATAAGAAATCCGATTTCAACAAAGTTACCAGTAAAACTGCCAGTCGAAAGCACAGTTCTAGGGCATCTAAAAGTTCCTCCTCTGAGGAGTCTTCAGATGAGGACTCTGATCAACGCATGTCATCCTCGTCGATCTCTATATCCTGTCGATTTGGGGTCCTTGAACCAAAGTTTTCTATCGGGAAAGGGGACTCATCCGTAGAAGAGATGGAACAGGAGGATAGGTCCCAGACCGCCAGGACGGCTTCGAAAACATGACCAGAAAAGTTGGGTGGTAAAGGTGTTAGCCCCACTTCCAAAAGAAGGGTAAATTGATTCGGCTGCCCGCGAAGTCGTCATAAGGTGGTGTGCTTGCTGGATATTTTAGCGGACAGACATTTTTTTTTAAATTACATCTAGGGATAGCATGTCTCATTTAGCGGACAATACATTTATAGCTTTTAACATTTTATTTTACATTGCTTTTAGATTTTGACCAAGAACGTGTTTTCGCAATGAGTTTATTCCTGATGGGCACATTTTAGAACTCAAAATACGTGTAGTGTTAAAATCTAGTTGAAAAAGGGCGCTGATGACCGCGCAGTTGAGCGACCTTAAACTCAACAATCCATCCGTCCATCCATGGATGTACGTTTATTTGCTTCTGGACAATCAATTTATCAATTTGTATAGATGTGGTTAGCATCAAAATCTGATAATAACGGTTATTATAAGATCACCATATAGTGAAGTTTCTAAGTGTCAATATCTTTTAATGCTTTAGTATTCTAACATTAACTTTCCTGGTATTCACTATATGCATCAATAAACTCATTAATGCTTTCTTATGTAAAGGAAACAAATTCTGACCAAAGTAGCAATGGGGTGTAATCAGCCAGTACTGTATAGCAATTATTGTAATTTACTTTTATTCTCAACAACTCTGAAAGCAGTAGAATAGTTATCCGATGGTCGAATATATTTTAGAAAGTCACAGTAAAGAGATCTAGAACTATTTTTTTCTGTTATATGTGCTTCTGTAGATGATAACACAAGGGCTGCACAGCATTCACATAGTACCACTTATTCAATATACAACGATATAGCAAACATAAGTTTTTCAGAAACTTTCACCTCACTCAGTCAGTTAATCTCGTTCAATCTTCCTGAGATTCAGTGAGTACACACTGCCACTTCACTAATGTGAACTATTTCTCCATCAGTTCACTGCATGCTATGATGGTCGCTACAAACTCTCGGAGAACAGCGCTTTTCGTCGCCACAAAAGCGCACTCGCTAAACTCACTCGCTGACTTGATTCACGTAGTCATTGACTACTGACTTACTGGCCCCAACTTGTGAGAGCACTCTCTTGTGTAACTATAGCAAGTTCTAGAGGTTTCGCTTCCTCCAACATTCTGCAGACGTGCAGAAATGTTCTATAGTTTCATTTACTCTGCCGTCTTTTAACAAGGTGCGACCATCGACAGCAACTATTCTCTTATGTAACATAAAATACCGGCCTTCTCATCTATATTTTAGTAGCTTTCACTCTTTATAAAATAATTTAGAATAGTTCATCAATAAACCTGATTACAACACTAATTCAAACGAAATAACGATAAACTTTCTTACATTAGCATCCATAAGGTACATTAAATGCATCAATTAGGACAGAGTTTTTCTCATAACTATAGGTTCATTACCCATATATCTGGAGTATATTATAAACAACAATTAAAGCAACAGACATAACACAAGATCGATTATTTGCTTTATTTTTCTGCCGTCTGTTTAGTGAATTACGCATAACTGCCCTATATCAGGTGACACAACTACCCCATCATTCACGTAAGCCGATATCCCTTCTTCATTAAAACAGTTGCAGAACTCAACGGGGCAAATCCAGTTAAACGGACGGCAAGGGCGTGAACGAACTTTCTTCTGCTCCGAACATCGAGAAGTGGCTCCCAGAATTGAAGTAGCATGATACTGCACAGTGTGGCGTAGATGGTACCGTGTCTGCCTCATGTTCAGTACGCCCCGAGTACGAATCTCCGTCAGGTGAGTTATCCGGACAATGTTTTTTTCCTTGGGTTTTCTCTTATCTTCAAAGATAGATGCTGGCTATCTCCAACCTCTATGGACCCTGAGCTCATTTGATCATCATTTCAGCCATTTCATTCATTCATCCGATATGACTTACACATTGGAGGACGTAAATTTACAAAAAAAAAAAAAAAAAAAAAAATGTGCAAACAACCAAAAATGTCTTAGAATGTTTTCAAATTGCTGTGTTTCTAGAGTATTTTAGAGAGAGTAAACGCACTTTTCCGTTTAACAGTTTAATGAAGAATGTTTTACTGGACTTGTTCGTAATTACCCATAGCTATTTTTAAATTCTCTAATGTGTACTTAAAGTGAGTAGGAAAGCATTACATTCCACCCAAAAATTCGATTATGAAATTTCAGTGAAACTATAACAGACAATATCTGTGTATTCGTCGTGTGTTGCCATTTGGCCACTGGGATTATGTAAAGCTACGAATGAGCTATGCTTTTCCTTTGTTTCTATTCTAGTCCTTATATCTTTGGCTGAGGCGCGAGAGAGACACAGTTGAGCTCATCAGGCAGGGCTGCACTATACTGCTAAAATAACAAGTGCCTCTTTAAGGGACAGAAGAGATAGCTGCCCAATACAGGACCTACTCAGTAATGAAATAAAAATATGCACATATGCGGCAGATAATAGAGACCTTTAAATCGCATTGAATGAATCAAAGCAGTAGATTTAAGCAAAGTTTAGATAATATCGTTTGCATAAAAAATCTTAGACCTCAAATTCTATTTATCTTGAACTCACGGCGCAGATCCGCCACTTTAATGTTTAGATTTGCTGAACAAAGGGTATAGTGAATTAACAATAATTACTCTAAAATAATAATAGTCATAACATAAAAATAACAATAAGGATATAAATAAATGATCACCCGTGAATAATAATAAAATAAATAATATAAAATAATAATAAAATCAATAATAATAATAATAATAATAATAATAATAATAATAATAATAATAATAATAATAATAATAATAATAATAATAATAATAATAATAATAATAATAATAATAATAATAATAATAATAATAATAATAATAATAATAATAATAATAATAATAATAATAATAATAATAATAATAATAATAATAATAATAATAATAATAATAATAATAATAATAATAATAATAATAATAATAATAATAATAATAATAATAATAATAATAATAATAATAATAATAATAATAATAATAATAATAATAATAATAATAATAATAATAATAATAATAATAATAATAATAATAATAATAATAATAATAATAATAATAATAATAATAATAATAATAATAATAATAATAATAATAATAATAATAATAATAATAATAATAATAATAATAATAATAATAATAATAATAATAATAATAATAATAATAATAATAATAATAATAATAATAATAATAATAATAATAATAATAATAATAATAATAATAATAATAATAATAATAATAATAATAATAATAATAATAATAATAATAATAATAATAATAATAATAATAATAATAATAATAATAATAATAATAATAATAATAATAATAATAATAATAATAATAATAATAATAATAATAATAATAATAATAATAATAATAATAATAATAATAATAATAATAATAATAATAATAATAATAATAATAATAATAATAATAATAATAATAATAATAATAATAATAATAATAATAATAATAATAATAATAATAATAATAATAATAATAATAATTAATAATAATAATAATAATAATAATAATAATAATAATAATAATAATAATAATAATAATAATAATAATAATAATAATAATAATAATAATAATAATAATAATAATAATAATAATAATAATAATAATAATAATAATAATAATAATAATAATAATAATAATAATAATAATAATAATAATAATAATAATAATAATAATAATAATAATAATAATAATAATAATAATAATAATAATAATAATAATAATAATAATAATAATAATAATAATAATAATAATAATAATAATAATAATAATAATAATAATAATAATAATAATAATAATAATAATAATAATAATAATAATAATAATAATAATAATAATAATAATAATAATAATAATAATAATAATAATAATAATAATAATAATAATAATAATAATAATAATAATAATAATAATAATAATAATAATAGAATAACAGCAATAGTAGAAGGCAAACAGATGGTACTGAAGCACCACATGCCCTCATGCTTGTATTTTTTTCCTTTAATACACTTTGTAATACATATAGTTGCTAATGTGACATAATAGCATCGTAAACAGGAGTAAAACTGCAAGAGTTCTGATGCACTGCACACACGTGACTTTTTCGACTCTTTTAAAACTATTGTTAAATATGCTTAATGCTCTATTTCATTTTGATAAAGATAAACGTTATCTTACTTCAAATTTTCTTGAGTACGAGAGGTTTATATTGAAAAGTATTGGCTAGTCACCTATGCCTTCTTGGAAATATCGTTCTCTTTGCATGGGCAAGTGCTTAAAAGTAATATGGGGTTCCCATTTTTTCACAAGCATAAGCATTGCAAAATTCAGATAAATAAGGAATATTTTCGGCATCGTTTACTACAAAAATACACTACACAATAACTACATGTCTTAAGAAATGTCCATCATTTGCTCGTAAGAATTTGTCTGTTACATTTCGGAGTTACATAAAAGTCATTCAGAGTGTAGACGACTTCTGAGGACATTCCTAGAAAATTTAAGAAATACATTTGTTTTGCCATAAAATATCTTTAACATATTATGAAAATTTAAATAAAATTATGTCCTTTTACAGAAAATCACTATTTTCGAAAAACATTTCTCAAATAGTGGGTAGTCTGACGTAGGAGGTTTCTTGAGAATTTTCATATCGTATTCTTGGTAGATACTGAAACAAAATAACAAGCTTGGTATTTAACATACTTTCTGTATTTCACTTATGATGTTTAAAGACACACACACATACACACACCCACACTTTAATAAGAATCGAATTTTTGTGTGGAATGCAATTGTTTTCATATTGCTCCAATTATGTTGTAGAAAAGGACTGGTCAAATAACAATTCCTCACCCATCCATGTTAAGTAACTTTAATGGAAAACATTCTAAGATCTTTCCAGTTGTTTACACTCTTCTCGTTTGCTGTCAAGATATACACACGCTAGTTGAATTCTGGAAACCGCTTCTCGACGTTTGGAGCAGAAGAAAGTTGGTTCACGTCACTGCCGTGCGTTTAACTAGATTTGCCCCGTTGCGTTCTGTAACTGATTTAACGCCGGAAGGTTACCACAAAGGCGGGGCAAATGAACGATCTTTTATTTAATTTTGCATATTCCTTGCAATAAATTATAGCTGAATTTTATTTTTATACTATGAAATATCCATAAACGTGGATTAAAGTAACTATTTCCTAATACAAGGAATTCTCATCTTAAAGCCATGCCTTTTTCGCAGTGATATTTTGTTATTGTAATATGTTTATATTCAAATAAAAGAACTTTGTTATATATTCATAGCCCATTTCCGTCAGAAAGAACCGAGATTTTCAATAGTAAAAGTGCTATAAAAGTCGATAAACTTCTAATATTTTCCTACATGCGAAGTACGTACAAAACTTTTCCAATATCTTGCGGAATTAGAGGTTGAAATAACCTTCTTGTGCAAAACAATGCTCTCCTTTGTTTGAAGAATTGCCAGAGTATCCCTATAGATTTCCGGAAATATTCTATATGAAATATGATCACTGTAATATTAGCATAGATAATATACTGATATAATTGTTTTTCTCTGGAATAAAACAAGACTCTCGCCAAGTTGGCCCGGGTTCTTCACAGGCGCCCACAAAGTGATGCTTCAGGTGGACAACACGGCACTGGAACGGGTTTTCTCCGGGATCTCCGGATTCCCCTGCCATCTCATTCCGCCGGTGCTCCATCTTCATCTTATTAATCTTCAGTGCCACCACCATAGGTGCCACATGTGGTAAAAGCGGACATTAAACACTACATATTTCATTTCATTTCAATGCAGTTATAGTGTATGAGCTAAATACAAATATTGCCATATCGGGGATCATGCAACTCTGCCGTGGGAGAGTAACGCGCACTTAAGGTCAACAACATAGCAAGGAGCAAGATGATGTGAGAAATAAACATCTGTCAAGGATATCTGACCTATTATTACTACGCTAAAATAACTTTCGCGATTGTGATTCCAGAAGCAATTACAAGAAAGGTTACGCGCCCGGCAGAAGTACAAAGCCAACACCAGGCCAACAGAATGAGCAGTGAGGAGTAGTGAAAGCCGTGTGGTGCTTCGAGCTGAGTGCGGAGTCGCCGAGCTGTGGAACCGACAGTGAATTAATTGGGCACTAGGCTTAAAGAGTTAGCATTATGACGTTGAGTACCTCGGCCACTAACCGAGCGCGATGGCTCAGGCGGTCTGGTCTGTGATCAACATTTTGGCGGTCTGGGTTCCATTCCCGTGGCCAACAATGGGTTTTCTCGGGAATTTTCTCGGGTCGCCAGGCTAATGCTGGGTAGGTTACTCCCGAATGTCCTGTCTCTGCATTTCATCTCCATTATCATTTCACATCATCTCTGATCTAGTAGTATCTTTCAGGGTAGAAGTGCCGGCGGGTATCTCGGCGCCTTGGCACACCCGTCTCAGTCTCTTCTCACCTCATCCTTCCTCCTGCGGGTGCTCCACTAGGTACAATAAACTAAAAGTTGTACTGTTAATTTCCTGTTGGTTAATCGAGATTTTCCTTATATATTTACACATTTCGTTGTGGAATGCAATTGACTTATGGGATAGCTAGGCTTTTAAAAAGCGGATCGCGTATATAGTTGCCTTATAATGGCATGCACTTTGCATGACGGCGGGAGAACAGGAATAAGGATTATCCATGTGAACAAGGTCTAATGTGTTGCACCACATTTGTTTAGTAATTTTTCTGCAAACAATGCTGAAGACAGCTACTTTTATTCGTATTTGCCACTACATATATAAAAATTTACTTTTTCTTCGTGCTATAAAGAATAACTTGCTTTAAAGAGAAACATAGCCTTTTGGAAAGATAGAATTGGGCTGAACATTTGAATTCCAGAACCTGGAATTGAACCGGAGGTTTCGCTGAATCCGCCCTGTTGCTCTTACCTACTAACCTACCATAAACGATAAAAGTCAGTGATGTGAAATTTTGGGGAAACGAAACAAAAATGCATAAAAAGAGAGAGATTAAGAGTGATAGAGAGAGTGAACAAAAAGGATGCGAAGTAGCAGGTAAGACAAAATACCGCTACATTTAGGTCCAGAGGGGAAAGCCTAATGGCTACTCAAGCATTTGACACGACTTTGTAAAGAAGTGAAAATATAGGAATGTTTATTATTATTATTATTATTATTATTATTATTATTATTATTATTATTATTATTATTATTATTATTATTATTATTATTATTATTATTATTATTATTATTATTATTATTATTATTATTATTATTATTATTATTATTATTATTATTATTATTATTATTATTATTATTATTATTATTATTATTATTATTATTATTATTATTATTATTATTATTATTATTATTATTATTATTATTATTATTATTATTATTATTATTATTATTATTATTATTATTATTATTATTATTATTATTATTATTATTATTATTATTATTATTATTATTATTATTATTATTATTATTATTATTATTATTATTATTATTATTATTATTATTATTATTATTATTATTATTATTATTATTATTATTATTATTATTATTATTATTATTATTATTATTATTATTATTATTATTATTATTATTATTATTATTATTATTATTATTATTATTATTATTATTATTATTATTATTATTATTATTATTATTATTATTATTATTATTATTATTATTATTATTATTATTATTATTATTATTATTATTATTATTATTATTATTATTATTATTATTATTATTATTATTATTATTATTATTATTATTATTATTATTATTATTATTATTATTATTATTATTATTATTATTATTATTATTATTATTATTATTATTATTATTATTATTATTATTATTATTATTATTATTATTATTATTATTATTATTATTATTATTATTATTATTATTATTATTATTATTATCATTATTATTATGATCATCATCATCATCATCATCATCATCATCATCATCATCATCATCATCATCATCATCATCATCATCATCATCATCATATTCATCATCATCATCATCATATTCATCATCATCATCATCATCATCATCATCATCATCATCATCATATTCATCATCATCATCATATTCATCATCATCATCATCATCATCATCATCATCATCATCATCATCATCATCATCATCATCATCATCATTATTATTATTATTATTATTATTATTATTATTATTATTATTATTATTATTATTATTATTATTATTATTATTATTATTATTATTATTATTATTATTATTATTATTATTATTATTATTATTATTATTATTATTATTATTATTATTACTGTACAGCTCGTGGAGAAAATACAAATTACTACACCTTTCCGACCGATGAATGTCTCATGTAATTAAAAATTATAAAGGATTTCCAGGACTCGTAACACTGACTGGGAGAGTTTCAGGAAATCAGACGTACTGCTAATGTTTCATGACGTGTTAATGTCAAGCGATTTTTGATCAGTTATTAGGAACTGCGAGGCAGTACGAAATTGTAAAGTATAGGGGTTACGGGCGGGATACACCATAAGAATGCTCTAGATCTTTAAATAATGAGTTCATAAACAACAGAAAATAAAAAATAAAACTAATCGTTTTTAGATCTAAAATGGTAAGTTAGATAGAGAGATCTTGCATAATTCAGGTATCTGATACTTCATCTTCGCTATAGCAGTTGTTTATTTAAGCAGCATCTCTCCTGCCCGTGTTTTGCTGCATTCTGTTCTCGCTTATCTGAACCATAACGCTTGACCTAGCTTCATTGTCCGACGCGCTAATTGCGTTACGAAACGCTAAACAAAACGCTCGGCATTTCACTAATTTCTCCAGCTATCTCTCGCCGAGCGTTTCTACTCAGGTAAACAATTTCTGACGTCTGTGAGTTGCACCTGCTCGTGTCAGACGCAATTATAAGCGGAGCCTTAACTACACTAAGTTATTAAGAACAGCACTGAAACAGCAACATTCACTACAATTAATAAACATATTAAACGCTTTTTTATTACCTATAATAAGTAGCACAAGTATTGCATGCCACTGAAGTATTCCATACTAAGATTTCACCATCTCGTCTTAGGATGACTTGAAACCAAATTAGCATTAAAAAAAGAGAAAAAAATCCTGGCGTGTGTGTAGATGTATGTAGGTATAATGTAAATATATGTATCTACCTATGTATGTATTTATGTATGTATGTAGGTATTCATATGTATGTATTTATATATGTAACTATTATGTATTTATGTATAGTTGTATTCACTGTAAATGTGTGGTGTAACAGCGCTACTCGAACGGTTACCACGGTGGCGTCAAATGATGCGATAAGATTCAGATATTCAGTTACGCAGAGATAAGAGGTGTGTACCCGCACGCTATGGAGAAAACAACGTTTTTGCGTTTTCTCCAAGTTATGTCAGCATTGCAAGCATTGACATTTATTTCTTAGAATATTTCCCAAGTAACAATACGATTAGCAAAGTTCTTAAATGCAACTGCACAGTGCTAATAACATCAAACTATGTTTCCTACTTACTTTACGCTCTGTCTTCGCCTTCCTCGCTGTCACTGCCACCTTCACTCACGTGTATAGCGAACGAAGCATTGTCGTGTGAAATATCCCGCAGTTGAAAGTTTCGTTCTTCTTGCCTGGTGTGCTGAACACATCTTTCCCATACACTCGAATCTATATTTGGTACACATTCTCTCAACACTTTGCACATACTGTCATTTATAGGATTTACGTTCCGCTTTCTTACGGCATGTTTAAGGCATGTTCAATCGTATTTAGACAGTGATACGGTGGTAGTCTGAGAGCTTCATGACCACGATATTTTGCATTACGTCTATTACATACACTTTCTGTATATTAGCTTCCCAAGTTTTCTCCAAAAGTACGACTTTTACAGGAACTGGACTGAGTAATTCTAAATTATGTTCTAACATAAATTTAATCATTTCGTCCTTTCTGCTAGACATGGTGGGAATTTTCATCTTTAGAATGATAGCTACCATTATCTAAGACAATCACACACTTCGGAGGAATTTTTTCCAAAAGTTTGTTCCTAAACCAAGCTTCAAATATTTCGGCATTCATCTCGTGATGAGAATCGGCCAAGGATTCCGGAATACTTTTAGAGGACAAATATAAGCAGCTCTCAATCCAACCTTGGCTACCACCTGCATGCAGGATAATTATTCCTTTTTCCACGTGACAGGACTGGAAGACAGCAAGAGTAACTGCCGTCATCCCAAACTTTTCTTACGACATCATTAGTATCGTACCAAGACTCGTCCAAATAATTTATTCGATACCCTTCCTGCCTTAAATAGTTTGGCCTGCTCAACTACTTGCATCTTCATGCCACAATCCTTGCTAATACCATAATCACACGCCTCTTATTTAACGTGTGAAAGCGGAAACATAACTTCATTAACAACTGTCTAAGCGAATCCTTTTTGTAAGGAAAATCGCACACGGTTTGAACTTTATGCACTAATTATAAAACTGTTGGTCATTGCCCTTCTTTATAAAATCTGCACACCTCCCTAAGAACTATGTCGCAGGTGAAATTATCAACCTTCCCTAACTTTGGTAACTTATTGCCCTTTGTTTTTGGCGTAATAGGAAGTCTCTTCGCAACTTTACTACTTGTATGTCTGCTTAAGCCTACCGCTTTAGCAGTTACAGTAATAGGTCGCTTTCCTATATACTTAAAAACATTACATATTAATTGCTGGGACTGTTTACTGAGCGTTCCTAAAGATAGTTTGCTTCCTTTTACTGTTGCTTCATTTACTGTCCCACCAGCGACACTAGAAGTAGAAGCAACATTATTACTAGCACCACTAATATTCTCACTACGAGATAAACTGGCTGGATTGTTGACACTATTTCCACCATCAAAGCTAGAGACATACAAAATCTGCACAAATTTAAGAATAGCCAGGAAACACCACTTGCAACAATGAAGTTCACAAGGAACCTAAAAGAATGCAATGAATGCTCTCTCTCCACGTGGAGAGAACATATATCTGTCATTTGTGATTCCTGCGTATTCATTGGCTGAGCTGCTGCGTTCATTGGTGCTTATCCCAGGTCCGAGAAACACGTCAGTAACCATCTCACCTAATAATAACCCATGGCGCGACAGCCCTTAGACGGCCAAGGCCTACCTACCCGACTGCCGGCCTCACGCCCACTTACGCACGGCAGAGGTGTACGATCATCCAACCGATACGGGAAGGAGATGTGGTCAGCATCTCGGCATCCCCCAGCAGGAATGTTGCTTTCCGTGACCAGGGCCGCTTACCTAGCGTAAGCTCCTCACTTTCCTCACGTTGCTGAGTGGGCACCGGTCCTATACCCGGGACCTAAAATCCCCACCACAGGGGTGGGATCGAACCCGGGCTGCTTTCCGTGGCCAAGGACCAAGGCATGCTGCCTGAGCCCGCTACGCCACGGCGCAGGAAAACCATCTCACCTTTCGGAGAATAATCAGTGGTTATCTGAGAGACTTCTATAAGCAAATATAAATCCATGGAAAGCGTTCCAGCAGCGCTATTATACAGTAAACACTATGGAAATTATAACTTAAAAAAGGTGTATAAAGAGTAATAAACTTACAAATGAAAAGTTCAATAATATATACCTAATATAAATGAAAATTTCCATCTACAAATCAGATAATTGTAGCCAGCAGCTTATGGCCTTATGTTAACTATTATGAACTACTTTAGTACTTACATTAATTAATTAGCTATCCAGAGAATATAGCCAAGCAATTTGCTACTGGTATTTACCATAAATTAATAAGACATCATCCACCTAAGTAAACGCCCAGTGGTATGGCTTAGGTGGTTTCGTCTGACGCGCATTCGGAAGGTTCGGATTCGATTCCCGTGGTCGACCTACCTCACCCATAGATTTTCGAGGATATTCCGGGGTCGAATGCTGGCTGGGTTAATTACATCCCACGAATTCTTTGTCCCTCCATTTCATCTCCAATACCATTTCACATCGTCGCTTATATGGTGGTCTCATTCGGGGTAGAAGTGTGGGTGGGTGTATCTTTTCCCGGTCTGCGGACCGACCTGGTGGGCCGTTTCCACACCACGCTGGGTGGGATGCTGTTTGTGTTAGCCTACTGGGGGTGTTTCTAACTCGTTAATAGTATGAACCCTGCCCTCTCCATTATCGTGACTACTTGGGTTGGCCGCCTCTTTTTGTCTCCTCTCACCTCATCCTTCCTCCCGGGAGTTAGGGGCCACGTGGGGGCAAGGTACAATAAACCATAGGTTTCGGTGCCGAATTTCTTCCTAATCCTTATAATAAATTATGTAACATTTATTATATTTAAATATCAAAATCACTCAGAATGCAAAGAACTTCAGGAAAATCAACACTTTATATGCCTATTAAACACCTAAATGAAGTTTAATCAAAATCGTTATGACCTTTTGAAGAAATATTATTAAAAAAAACTATGTTGTGGTTGAGGAACTTGGCTCAACAAACATTCTCGCGTTTTTGGAATGTACGTACTGAACTTGATATATAAATCTCGTAACAGACTTTTCTTTTAAAGTTACTCTGTTTTGCCCGGATCTTTTCTTAAAGCGTTTTATTTAATTTTACTTATTACGTAGACAAAAATCGAATAGCCACTTAACATTTAGCTAAATATAAGTAGTTTCAGCAACAAGAAATAGCTGGAAAATACTGATTCCACAAAATAGTCTACCTCTTTAATATTTAGTGTGTACTTTACCGAGCTCCACAGTTTTTGTGCAGTAACAGTTTTGTATATCTTACGTTTACCAATTATTATGCAGACGTGCTTATAAATGGAGCAGCTTAAGTATATTCCAGAACATTACATATAACTATACACTTAAGCATTTAAACATTTAGTAATTTAATCAGAATAATTGAAGTTGAAAATACTTATGTCGGTAGTAGTATTGTATCACATTAATTTGTTTTGGAGGAGGGACTAGGGGCACCAAAACATACATTTCTGATTTAATTTCACAATGAATTTTAAATACGAGCACACCAAATACTTCCACTGCCCATTATTCATATGGAAATAATAATAATAATAATAATAATAATAATAATAATAATAATAATAATAATAATAATAATAATAATAATAATAATAATAATAATAATAATAATAATAATAATAATAATAATAATAATAATAATAATAATAATAATAATAATAATAATAATAATAATAATAATAATAATAATAATAATAATAATAATAATAATAATAATAATAATAATAATAATAATAATAATAATAATAATAATAATAATAATAATAATAATAATAATAATAATAATAATAATAATAATAATAATAATAATAATAATAATAATAATAATAATAATAATAATAATAATAATAATAATAATAATAATAATAATAATAATAATAATAATAATAATAATAATAATAATAATAATAATAATAATAATAATAATAATAATAATAATAATAATAATAATAATAATAATAATAATAATAATAATAATAATAATAATAATAATAATAATAATAATAATAATAATAATAATAATAATAATAATAATAATAATAATAATAATAATAATAATAATAATAATAATAATAATAATAATAATAATAATAATAATAATAATAATAATAATAATAATAATAATAATAATAATAATAATAATAATAATAATAATAATAATAATAATAATAATAATAATAATAATAATAATAATAATAATAATAATAATAATAATAATAATAATAATAATAATAATAATAATAATAATAATAATAATAATAATAATAATAATAATAATAATAATAATAATAATAATAATAATAATAATAATAATAATAATAATAATAATAATAATAATAATAATAATAATAATAATAATAATAATAATAATAATAATAATAATAATAATAATAATAATAATAATAATAATAATAATAATAATAATAATAATAATAATAATAATAATAATAATAATAATAATAATAATAATAATAATAATAATAATAATAATAATAATAATAATAATAATAATAATAATAATAATAATAATAATAATAATAATAATAATAATAATAATAATAATAATAATAATAAGCTTTTCTACATAAATGTTGAAAGAAAAATAATGTGAATGTATGGAATAGTATTTTTAATTACTATTATGCTGTGAATATGTTGAACAGTTTAAGCCTTTTGAAAGGGCAATACTCATTTTGTTAAATCAAAAAGGATATATGTTCCTCACTTTAAAGAAGGTGTTCGTATTTTTCCATTTCTAAGTTTTCACATTATAATATTCTAAGAATAAATCGGGATTAGCTAATCTTGCAGGATGAAGGTCTTCGCCATTTTGTTGGCAGCATTAAAATGGTGAAGTTCATTTGTTATTGTAATGAGCCGATCGGAGCGACGGAGTGGTGAAAAGAGACACTAACGCAGGAGATTTGCATATTATTTGGGACGCAGGCAGTTCTCTTGATGCCATTAAGGGCGACATCCAAGTGTCAACAAAAGGTCCCTGATATTCCAAGGGAGTTTTATGTCTCCCTAGAATGTCTTTTCTTCACCTTGTTTCTGCAAACCGTTATACACACCATTTGGAAGGTAGATAAATAATTCTATTTGCGTTTTTGGCTAACATACTAAAAATGTTACCGCAAAGCAAGGATTTTACACATGTATATTACATAATTCAAACACGTTTCATTAGATATCTCAGAACGGCTAATCCTGGTAGAAAATAATCGCTTAATTGTTTTTGTGTAGTAAAAATTTATCAATCTTGTAATAATCAAAATCCTCGACATAAAATGACCAACAATTCTGCAATTATGGAATAGTTTAAAGGAGGATTTTCTTAAAATAACGTATATTACACTGCTAGAAGTGGGATATAAATACGCTACTCTTTCAATTTTCTTATTTCCTGTCTCTATTACTTCCTAAAAATGAAAAGTATTGCATTGTTTCTCACGAAGTGTGGAATTCCTTAACTGTCGTACTGGTCTACTCTTACTATCGATTGAGTCTGCTCTATTTCCACTTATATACATAACGAACCATTATTGAAACTATTTCTGTAAATACTTATTTCTATTAAGATGAACTGTTTAAAAACACAACCAAATATTGACATTCAGGTGACTTTCTCTGCCCTTACATTGCTATTTAAAGAGCTCTTTCAACTATTCTTCAAACAATAACATTATTATCCAGCCTTTTGAGGATTATTATATGTCTCAAATGGGAAGAGTTCTGGCCTGTAGCGGATTACATGCGTTAGCGCACTCAGCGTTGCCATCTGGTTACCCCACTCTTTTTATATATATATATATATATATATATATATATATATATCTGTCTCTTGTCTCTAATTCTCCCACATGTGTCTTCTTGGCGCCAGGCATAACCTTGATAATAAAGCAGTTGTTGAAATCAAAATTGGAACACGGATATTCGCATATTATATACATATTTTAAATGCTACAATTATAAATTACCTCTTTCTAATCCAACGGAATTGCCCGTGGCTCATCCATATAGCTGTGAATGTCACACAAACAATACGTAATTGTCACTGTCTTCATCGTCCGAGTATTGCAAATTTATAATGATAGGCTCCAAACTCCCGTCACGTGCTATTTATTTCCAAAAGTCGTCTTCTTGTAGTTTGTCTGCATGTCTCACGCAGTTTTCCCAGTCTTCTGATGTTACCTTGTCAACGTCTTCGTGAATAAGACGTTCTACGTCAGTCAGTTTAAAATTATTATTTCTGTTAGCAGCACAATTTCAGCCCACATTAACTCAGCTGTTTTGCACTGGCAGTGATGAGATGGATTAACTCTCATTTTAATTGCAAGTTCATCTGATATACTTTTCCCTGTTTTTTAAAATGGAAGAACAAATTAATAATACTGCTTTGAACTCTCTAGAGTAAATAGAGATTACGAGCCATTCATAAACAAATATATAATGTGCCACGTCACGTTCTACCATGCGGCTGCCTACCGGTCAGTAAGAAGTGTACTGTTTACTCTCCCTCTCTCGAGTTTGACTTATTCAAAGTAATTGTTTTATCGCGTAGTGTCAAACATTTACATTTCAGTCCTGAGTGATTACAAATATACGTACACGCATACATGCCAAACAATAATGATGTTCATTACAGAACTTCCGTCGCGATTCATTGTTACAGTATATTGGTACTTCATTTATTTGTAAGTATAAGGAAAACTGAGATAAAGATATGGCGTTTTTACGGTTGCTAGACACATAACTCTCTTTCCTCCTCATGGATCATATTTTGCGAAGTATGAAATTTGTTTTAGCGCAATTAGTATTTATTAGAGATGGACTCAGTTTGGCAGTCGTCATATATCACTTACGGGCAGGGGCGGCTTCTCAATGGGGTAGAATGTTTGCGCTACAACCAAAATGCTGGGTCTCCCTTTAATGCAAGGGCATGTTCCATTTGGCGTTCAGTTCGACCTTGTCTAGTGCAGTGGCCCTCAGCGCGCTGTATTGTTTGCACGTGCCAAGTAGTTCACTCTCAGTTGCAAACCACTGGTATACAATGGGGAGGTATAGGGCAGGATGAACCTATGGCGTGCCGAGGCAAGTAGGGGGTGAGGGCGGGGCTTATGGCTGCATAAGGTTGGTTAACCTAGCAGCCAGAGAATAGTGAATGCCAAGCCTTCTCCTTCTGTTTTCAGCGCCACCTATTATTCTCATATTAAATGTTCGCATCGATATTACCACAGATTACTATTACCTACCAGAGCATAGCCACATGTTTTGGGCCGTGTTTTGTTAGCTGTGTCGTGCTTTGAGTAGTGAATAAGAGTGATTTATTTAAATACAAGTATATTGTGTTATATAAGGAGAAACAATGAATTCCATAAAGGGTCTATTAGCACATCATTTTTAAAAATGAGCTTAGAAGAAAAAACCGAAAATAAGCGACTTGGAAGTCCCACGCCAAATATAAAAATCACATAGGTAGTCAAAAAAAAAAAAAAAAAAACAATAAATTTGAACAGGAACTTTAACAACAATGTATATGAGAAATATAATTTGATGTGTGGTTGTAATATTAAAAATAGCCTCTTTTGTTTTCCTTGCGTTCTCCTTGGCGGTGAAGATCCGTGGACAAAACATGGTGTGAATGCTTTTCAGCATCTTCATGATCGCGCTAAAAACACGTAACTTAAAAACTGCACATGAAAAACACAGTTTTGCTATGCATGGCAACGTAAATATAGCAAAGCAGATGAAATGTGTAGTGTTTAACGCCCGCTTTTACTACATACGGCACCGCAGGCGATGTCACTGATGATACATGAGATGAAGATGGAGCACCGGTGGAATGAGATGGCGGGGGAAACCGTAGATCCCGGAGAAAACCCTTCCCAGCGCCGTGTTGTCCACCACGGATCTCACTTTGCAAAGCAGATGGACAGTGCATATCGGAGAACAATTGAAGAACACAGCAAGAAAGTGGCTCAAAATAGGTATGCTTTAAACATTATTGTTAACTGCATTAGGTTTTGTGGAACCTTTGAGTTAGCTCTACGAGGACACGATGATTCAGCTACATCAAGCAATCCTGGTATTTTTCGAGGACTAATAAACTTTAGTGCAGAGCTAGACTGTGTTCTGAAAAACCTATCTGGAGAATGCTACAGTGTTTAAGGGGACCTCCAAGACAATCCAGAACGAAATCTTGCAATCTACACTTGAAGTCTGCCATGAAGAGATATCAAGTCCATTTTTAGCTACATAAATAGAAGAGTGTTATGCTCTAGAGTGTTTTTGAAATACGCATGTTGTGTTATACGCTGTGAATTACCGTTAACTTGTGTATACAGCAGTCTATAGTGGTAGGCTTAAACAACCGTTTGTTACTTTAAAAAAATTAAATTGCATGGACAAATTTGTGAACCACCAATTTTCAGAGCCACCAGCCGCCACTGCATACGGGTAATGCAATATGACGACACCGCAGGACTCCGATTGGTTGCTCACCTAGTAGCGCTCAAGGACAAACATCGTCCCAGTTTAAGCACATGATAGACTAGGTTTGTTCTGAAGATACATCGCACATTCTTACTGGTATGACTGAACACACTCGTTGACCTTGGGTGGACCAATTAAGAGCGAGTGACTTGCTCTTGATTCACGCTGTGTAACAGTCAACGCTGAGGTGGCAAGATATGCCACTGGGGATGTGCGAGATAACTTAGAGCGAAACACCTAGAAGAACAATATTCAAGTTCGGATAATCATTTTGTGTTTAATGACACCAGCAGAGAATGCCTACGTAATTCAGTTATTCCTGCAAGATTTATCGTTTTTATCTACTTAATGTTAATCGAGATAAACGTTGAAGGAATGTTTTAATGATATTTAAAGGTATCGTTGTATCCTAGCCTTGAAATTCTGTTTTTATACGACATGCTGATAAACAAATAAATGTCTGAATACTTTGTATGCCTCTGATAGTTTAAAGAATTATACAAAATTTTAAAAGGGTTCCAATGCAATGAAAACGATTATGCAGAGGATTACTAGAAGGTTGGACTTTTACTTTCTATTTTTAATGTAAACATCTTGAAAATATCATAGATTTATCATAATTATTAGAGACAAACAATATATAGAAATATATTTCCATATAAAGAAATTATGCGAAAAGGAATTCCCTTCAAATTTGTATGTAGTATCGTATTCTTGAAACACATTGGACTTAAATACCTACACATACAACACACACAGCAATATTCCGGTGACATCTTTTGTACAGATAACTATTGGAGAACGTGTTAAAGTATGGTTCTCACGTAATATATATCGCACTTTTCAATTTCACCATTGCTTTCTTACTACAGAAAGCCTTTCGAAATGTACTGAGTAGAGATTTACCTTTGAGTAATACTTTTCACAAAGAGAACATTAAGAACTTTAAGCTATGGTGATTAAATCAGATTTGGGTTACGATACTTTAGTTTCATTAAACGCGAGTTTGATATCAAAAAAGCGTCCTACGCAACCTTTCAATAAATCTTGAGAAAAGGATACAGCAGCCTAGTTGGCAATGCAAATTAAACCAGTTATAGATGGCCTTGTTTCCGAGAGCTGTTCTCTTCATTACTTACTCTTTGCACAGCTAGCAAATAAAAGATATCAACCCCCTTGGTGATATTAATTGGTTTAATATTCTTACAAAAACAAGAAAATCTTTATTTTTCAATTTGAAAGAACATCTGGCAGAGCAATTACAACATTCCTTTGCATAAAGGAGGTTTAATAACTCTTTTGTTTTGTTTCGCTAAATGAACAATAACTTCTGCGAAAATTAAAAATCCTATTTTAAAGGAAATCTCTTGGGTTATTGGAACAGAGACGAAGAGCAAAGAAGACTAAAGCTGATAATATATAACAGTGTGGTCAATTATCATTTTAAAAATGAGAGAAATATTATATATTCAGTGAACCAAAATTCTTTAAATTATTTTGCTAAGATCGACTTGATTGCACATATTTCGAGTCACGTATTATAAAATATGTGTGAACCTTTAGAAAAAAAGTTCCATGAACCGATATTTTACATTAAAGTTATTTTGGCCATTCATAATGATTTGGTTTTATATAGCTATACATTACGAACTAACTTAAGGGAAACTTATTTTGCGATGTATTTCATGCCAATTCACATAAAACAGAAACAGTTCAATTAGACAGTCAGATGTTAGTGTATCCTAGTCTTGAGGCTGTATACCTATATATCACATGACATCCCAAGAAACATTTGAATAGCAGTAGCTAATAGTTGCGGATATGTTCAACATTCTTGATTACAGAGAAAAGGCTGTACATTGGATTAAGCTACGGAAGAGATTCGGCACGGATATCAGACTTGGTCTGTCGTACTTATACAACAAGTGGGGCACCCCCGAGTGGAAGGATGAGGCGAGAGGAGCAAGACGGCGGCCGTCCTAAGGAGTCACGACTGTGCAGAGGGTAGGGCCTTTGCAAGTTGGAAACTCGCCAGTAGGCTAGCACAACCGGTATCCCATAGAGACCGGCAATTCTTGCATCACTCACGCCCGTGCTCGGATGATACGGCAGCGCGAGTCACTATACAAGGAGGGGTAACTGGGAGGGGAAGAAGGCAGCAGGTTCATTGCTTATCTAGCATTTTACTATACAGCGGTCCTAGAGTGACCCGAGCCGAGCCAAGCGCGACCGTGACTCGATCGACTTCAGTTGTCTGTTACATTGCGGAAGTTGAAAATGGAAACGGAGTCTGCTGAAAGTGTTAAACAGAAAGTGAGCAGTGGTGTGTATATTACCAGAGAAAGGTCGGGTACGAGTTCAGCATGGGAGACTTTTAAAGAAATTTACACAGCGGATGGAAAAATTAAACTGAGATTTGCACAGTGCAAAACATGCAATAAAGTGCTTTCTCACAACTCAGGAACGTCAAGCCTGATTAGACATAAGTGTCTGGTTCCCCGTTCCATTTCTGCTACAGTCAGTGTTAGTAAACAAGACCGGGAGATTATCACAAGGAGTTGTGTACTCATGTGCGCGAGTGACATTCGTCCATTCGAAACTGTTGCTGGTAAAGGGTTTCGTACTATGGCACAGAATCTTGTACAAATCGGGGCTAAATACGGAAATATAGACATTGATAAAGTACTACCAGATCCACGCACTGTGTCCCGTAATGTACATGAAATTGCTGATCGAATACGACAAGACACACTTCCTTGTGTTCTCGAGGCAGCAGGAAAATGTTTGCTAGCATGCACTACGGATATGTGGTCCGATGATTACAAGAAAATCAGCTAGTAATATCAAGAAAGCTCTGAAAAATTACCAATGGCTTCCTTGTGCAGCCCATATATTAAACACTGTTCTTCGCAATACCTTCAAAGAAGATTTCCTGAAAGAACATTTACCAAGAGTCTGGTCCTCCATATCGGCGTGTAAGGAAACTACAGCTTACATGAAACGCACCGGGCTTGTAAACAAACTTCCCAAATCCCTGCAACAAGAGTGCGACGTTCGCTGGAATTCCCGCCTCTTAAATTTGAAGTCAGTGTATACTCAAGAAGAGGATATTATAAATCAATTACTCCAGCACAATGCTGAGAGTAAAATGGAAAACTACGACAGAAGTCTTGTAGGGGAACTGATTGAATTTTTAGATCCCTTCAAAGAGGGTTCCGAAAAATTGGAAGCCGATGAGCCGACCCTGCAATTAGTTCTTCTGTGGAAATCTGAGCTCATTAATCATTGCTCACCACAAAAGGAGGATTCTGAGGTAAATATTGTCTCACAAAACTGAAATAATCATTTTCATTTCCATCTGTTTCAATCAAATTTTAACATCATTGTTTTTTTTTTTATTTCAGGAAATAAAACAACTGAAATTACGTGCTGCACAATTCATTGAAGAAAAATTTGTGCTACAACCTCTACATTACATGGCAACATTTTTATGGCCTGTATTCAAACACCTAGCAATGGTGAATGAAACAGAGAGGGAGAAAGTTTATGCAGACGCTCGAATGAGATGTGCTGTGTACCGAGAATCGTCTGCACAAGGAATTACGGCAGCTTCCCCACATAAGTGTGGAAGATTTTCTAAATGGAGGAAAGGAGGTTCTTCCGTGGACGAGGTAACACTGTATCTTGCGACAGGTGATTCAAACTGTGAAGACATTCTCAAATGGTGGAACGATCACTCAGAAACATTCCCACTGCTCTCCTCAATCGCCAAGGAAGTGTTGTGTGTACCTGCAACAAGTAGCGCTTGCGAGAGAAATTTCAGTTTAGCAGGACTTGTCATAACGAACAGACGAACAAACATTTCGTCTGAAAATGTCAATGATTTACTGGTCATTAATAATCACATGAAACACGGAGACGGTGAAATCTTCTAATTAAACGTATGTCTTTTCAATGTTAGTTCTTATATAAAGAATAACTAAAAACCTGTGCCAGTTTTGTTCTTGTACATAAAGTTCAGCTATGTACAATGTAATGTTTCAAAGTGTTAATGTGATTATTTCCACTCAGAGACTTTATTATTATTATTATTATTATTATTATTATTATTATTATTATTATTATTATTATTATTATTATTATTATTATTATTATTATTATTATTATTATTATTATTATTATTATTATTATTATTATTATTATTATTATTATTATTATTATTATTATTATTATTATTATTATTATTATTATTATTATTATTATTATTATTATTATTATTATTATTATTATTATTATTATTATTATTATTATTATTATTATTATTATTATTATTATTATTATTATTATTATTATTATTATTATTATTATTATTATTATTATTATTATTATTATTATTATTATTATTATTATTATTATTATTATTATTATTATTATTATTATTATTATTATTATTATTATTATTATTATTACTACTATTATTATTATTATTAATATTATTATTATTATTATTATTATTATTATTATTATTATTATTATTATTATTATTATTATTATTATTATTATTATTATTATTATTATTATTATTATTATTATTATTATTATTATTATTATTATTATTATTATTATTATTATTATTATTATTATTATTATTATTATTATTATTATTATTATTATTATTATTATTATTATTATTATTATTATTATTATTATTATTATTATTATTATTATTATTATTATTATTATTATTATTATTATTATTATTATTATTGATGACTAAAGTAAAGACCTAACACAATATTCGTACCTACTGTATATATACAAATATAAAAAAAATTTAACTTAAAAATCTTCACCTATCTTTTAAGAAATGATATTTCTTACAAATTGAATAGGATCGCGATTTCGTGAATAATCCTGTAATTATACCAATAATCCTGTAATAATTATCCTATTCATTTTGTATGAAATACGGTCACCATTTCTTAAAAGATAAGTGAAGTTTTTTAAGTTACAACTTATTATATTTGTATATATTTGTTTGCTTCACTGTTAATAGCTTCTTATTTTACGTACCTACTGTATGATACTCAAACTCCTCTATGAACCTACTGATTCTTTAACAGCTTCGCCGATGGCCATTTAAACCCTTCAGGGGCCGGAAACGGATACCAAATAAACAGAACAGGACATTTAAATTGTTAAATGCTGTAAACATGCATTATAAATACAATTCCGTATCTTCCGTATTTATTAAGTTATTTAAACGAAACAAAAACTGGTTTAAGCCCGTTAAAGGAAGTATACATCTACAGTAACAAAAAAGCAGAGACTACATTAATAAATCGTTGAAATGTACTACCTTGTTTCACTGTAGCAAAAGCCATTCTTTGCGCCGAGCGCTCCTAATATTTGAATCATTTTGTTTTGTGTATATAGTATATACGAACGAATGTATGTATAGCTACGCAAGCAACTTCTCCGGTTCAAGGTTTTAGATTCTAGTTTATTTATGCTATATCAAGCGATAATCATACGAGTATTATGTTGCGTTACACTGGAAAGAAAACTCCCTGTCAGCATCTTGTAACGGGATTATATTTTCTTTCTCCATTATGGCGGTCGGTATAATACTTTCGTTCACTCCAGAATCATGATTTTCCATCGCTCTTTCTATGCTAGTCGCCATGTTTCTCCCATAAGACAGCACTAACGGCGCAGTTATTCGAATATAGTTAATTTAATCAATTTTTTTTTCTATCAAAAGTAATACTGGCTAGCGCCAAATGATAGATTCACAGATTAAGACAAAATGATATATAATTTTCTTGGAGATTTTATAATCATCGTAACATCTTTCCTCGTTCTCAAGCAAGACACAAGATTCTAACACTTTTTTAGATTATTGATTTTCTTGTCCCCATAGCAATTCCCACCTTATTTTGTGATTGGCCGATTCACTGACACGTCATCACACCACGTCACACCACGTCACAGCACTACTACTTCGGCCAATCACACAACTACATACATTTTTATATATATATTTACAATTCCCACGAACACAAAAATACTGTTACAAATGCCCCTCTTCGAAATATATGGAAAATAACCAAATAAAGGAATTAACAATCTGTTTCCATATATTTCGAAGAACAGCCCCAATTAACAATTTCGTTTACACCAATATTACACACCAATACAACATACATAATATATAACAATATACATACATTGGATGAAATATAATAAATGAACATTTAACAACAATTTCACATTATTATTACACAAACATAAAACACAACAATAAATTAACATTAATTAAAATACAACAATATATTGATGTTTAACAATGTTTTATTTTTATTATTATTTAACACACACATAGTATATATTCAATATTGTTTCAATTACTGTCAAGGCTTTTATGTGTATAGGGATCAGTATCATTCACTTTAAATGTGTGTGTATTTGTTACACAGTCCAGGTTTTGAACTAAAGGCTTTTCTATTCTTTAATATACACAATTTCAACTGTTCTTTTCTCGCTTGGTCTAAATTGTATGTGTTTTCTAACTTTACTTGTAATATTCTCTGGAATTCTATTTCTTCCTCCACTTGGCTTCCGCCGTTCTTATCTTGTATTGTATATAATTGGCAACAATGCTTTTCAAGGTCAGTTACATTATTTTGCAATCCATCAATAATTAAATTCTTCCCACAATTTTCATTTTCATCGTATTCAATATTACCATTTTCTTGTAAAAGTATATCTTCCACAAAAAAAAAAAAAAAACTTTCATTATTTATATTATCCATATTCTCTTCTTTTCTTCCATCTTCTTCCAATAATTTTATTACTAATAAATCATTTTCTGTCTTAACCTTCATTTCATGCATTTCGAAATTCAATACACTTTGCCATTCATATAATAAATCATTACCCACAATTACATCTCTTGCCAAATGTGGAATTACCAACGTAATGAAATTGAAATTCCATTCACCTATTCGGCCCTTAATTAATACTTTCATTGTTGGTTAGGTTGGTGCTATCGTTTATATTCGCATCATTCTCTGTGCTTTGTGTATTTTCGACTATTTCATTTTGATTACTTCTTTCAAATCTCACACCCCTAAAATCTCTTTGATTTGCACTAAATAAACTAGTACCTCTACCCCTATTAAAATTACTTATTCGCTGATTATTTCCTCGATAAAATCTTACATGGTTTATTTGATCATTTCTTCCAATTCTCGTCGACTGATTGTTATGATAATTCCTTTGCACATTATTTTGAACTCCACTTCCTGTTCCGGGAATTACAGATTCATAAGTTCGTCTAGGATCATAACCTCTTCCTTCAAATCTTTGATTTCTCACGGGTGCCCCGCCCCAATTTAAACTCGTCCTATTATTCCTATTATTTGTAGGTTGTGATTCCTGTCGATTTCTTCCTCGCTCAATATGGACGTTATTATAGTTACCATCACAGGATGTAGTATCATTAATGAGGTTATGTGCTTCAAATTCGGATAATAATTCAATCATATCAGAGAAATCGATAGGCTTAGCCACAATTAAATGATTTCTGATATGTGGTGGATAATGACGTATTAGCATGTTGACAATTTCTGTCTCAGAAATTTCGGGATTGATCAAATTACTTTTGTTTGCTAATTTTAAGAAATATTCAGTCATAGAAATCCCTTTTTTAAACTCAAACCTACCCGTTGCTAACTCAACTTTTATTCTTCTTTGTCTCTCAGGTCCCCAAAATCTATTTATAAACAGATTTCTGAAAGTACTGTATGTTTCATGTGAAGCCAAAGTTAACCTTAACCACTCAAGAGCATTTTTCTTCAAACAGCGTTTTACTATTACCATCCGAAATTCATTGGGAATTCTCTTAATACGGAAATATTCTTCCAATTCCCTAAGAAATACTTTTGGATTATCACCTGATTCCTCATCAAAACTTGGTGGACTAATATCATTTAGTGAATAATGTACACATTCATTTTGACCTAGACTGTGGAGTTGTGTGTGTGAGGACATGTTCTGTGTGTTTCTGTGATAATTAATATCATTATCTGGACTCACAAAATCACTACATTCACTTACTACATCACTAGACTTCTGATGATTGCTTAATTCACCTGGTAAGTCACAATCGTTTATATTTGTAATTCTAGATATTTCTTTCCCGTTATTTACTTTTCTAGCCTGTAATGCAATTACAACTTGTGTCAATTTTCCTAAGTTATCCTTTTCTTTTTCAAAATGTTCTTTTACCTCTTTAATTTGCAAAATTACTTCTTCTTTTGCTTTACTTATCTCATCAATTTGTAACTTTATTTCCTCTTGGTGTATCTTACTTTCATCATGTTGTAATTGCATTTCAGAACAAATTACATTGATTCTTTGTTCTACTTTATCTCCTAATTCTTCTCTTTGTTTTTGTGTTATTTCTGCCTGTTGTATCCTAAATGTTTCTAACTCTTTGTTTAATTCCATTCTTATTTCTTGTTTCACAATGTCCTGACCTAACCTAGTTTCCTGAATTATCTCTCTCAACTCATTGACTTCCTTTCTATTCTCATCCTTATTAATCTCTATGATCTGCATGAGCCTTTCCATATTATCCCTACACTCTTTTCTCCCTTCTCTAATCTCCTGTGAAATTTCAGATTTTAATTCCTGTTTTAGCTTCTGTAATAAATTAATTTCTAAGTTACTCACATTTTGTGCTAGTTCCTGTCTTACTCCTACATCTAAATCATTCATTTTCTTAGTTAAATCATTTACATTTTGTTCTATTTTAGAATCTAAATTACTCATTTCTGATTTTACATCTTTCATTCTAGAATCTAAATTACTCATTTCAAATTTAACATCTCCTATTTCTGATTTTACATCTCTCATTCTAAAATCTAAATTCTTTGCATTTTGTTCTATTTTAGAATCTAAATTACTCATTTCAGATTTAACATCTCCTATTTTAGAATCCAAATTACTCATTTCTGATTTAACATCTCCTATTTTAGAATCCAAATTACTCATTTCTGATTTAACATCTCCTATTTCTGATTTTAAATCATTTGCATTTTGTTCTATTTTAGAATCTAAATTATTTAACATTCTTGTTATTCTTTCCAACATTGACTCATTATCTATACTTAATCTTGCATCCTCCCTATTCATTCCTACACTATCAGTAACTTCTCCTTCCACTATTATTTCTTTTCTACTCGCCATCTTTTTAACTATTTTCTGATTTCTTAACAACATAAATCTACTACTACTACTATTTTTTTTTTTTTTCTTTTCACTCACTTAAACCAGTTCTCGTTTTCTTCTTTCTTCTCTCTTCTTTCTTCTTTCCTTTTAAATTCTCACGGAACTGCACGATGCTTTAATCTCCTCTTCTTTATCCTATTCGAGCCCCACACGTTGCTGCGCCATTTGTAACGGGATTTTATTTTCGTTCTTCTTCAACTAATAAGAAGCAAGCCAACTTTTTGTAAGATCCAAGTCGAGTTTTAATCTACTGAGAGTCGTGAGATCTTTTCTCAGGTGTGGATGCGGATTTTTGGTGAAAATAAAATTTAGATGAGTCCAATCTGGTAATATATTATTTAATTATATAATATAAACTATGATTCACTCTTATCTATTATAAATATTGAATAACACTTTTTGAATCTTATTAATTTTCCTTCACAATTACAATCATCGTAACATCTTTCCTCGTTCTCAAGCAAGACACAAGATTCTAACACTTTTTTAGATTATTGATTTTCTTGTCCCCATAGCAATTCCCACCTTATTTTGTGATTGGCCGATTCACTGACACGTCATCACACCACGTCACACCACGTCACAGCACTACTACTTCGGCCAATCACACAACTACATACATTTTTATATATATATTTACAATTCCCACGAACACAAAAATACTGTTACAATCTGGTATTACAGTGTTTCTCAACCAAGGTTTCTGGTAGCCTTATGCAGCTGTTTTCGCTCACTATTTTAGTTCTCTGTGTGTTCAGAATGATTTCTTATAGCTATCACGAGCTAAATGAATGGCACATTTGAAATTGTTAAATTTCCATGTTAACCATGGCTTATCCCGGTAATGTAGCAAAAAATTAGCTTGCGTATGATGTATACAAGCTTCTGATATTACTGTAAAAAATCTGGAAGGTTTGTTGTGCGATTATGAAGGAGATGTTTAGGATATATGTAGGTAGCAGTGACGTGTAGTGATCTAAGGATGGCATGTTAGCTATTCCATTGTTTGGGGGAACTGGCGGGTCAAATATGGGTGACGTGGATCAGCTATTACTAGCTATCCCTCTTTACGAAAAACAGTTAAATGGTAAAAAAAGTATTTTTATACCACTGGATTTAACCATGCACAATTTTTTAGTAATTTTCAGAGCTGTAATTTCATGCAAGACATTCACCTACATGTACCTGCGCGTATAAATAGCTCGTAACCTAATTGAGTACTACAATACTCAGAGGCCTCTTTATACTGGGGGGTAAGAAATTCACCACCACATCACCCCTCATACTTGAGAGAAAACACTTCCCTAAAAGGATACCACCCACAACCAAAACAGTCGTAACCATTTCGAAAATGTCTAGTGTGTTGCGAAAAAGAAGTTTGCAAGGAAACCAATATTATTTGGTGTGAATCTGCAGATGTGCTCTTGGGTGTTTATCCAGGTATGGAGATGTACAATTCAAAGAGAAACCATTAAGGGTACGTTTACATCGCTTATAGAACTAATTTAAATTTATTGTAAAATAGGAAGATTAAAATAATTTGCGTTAAATGAGCATTAAATGCATGTATGCGCAGGACGTCTATACACGTCCATATCGGTTTGGGACATTTTAAGTTGGACATCATATGACGTCCATATTGGTGAAAGGGTTAATGGCAAAAAAATAAAAAAGAGCAAGAAAAGAGAAGCCGGAGCATCCCTGGGTGCGGGTAAACCCGAGTCACTCACTCACTGCTATAGTGACCCGGTCTTCTCAAGACCGAGCGGGCGGGCCGTGAATTATGACGTCACCCGGTTACGGAATGTCTCATGCTCGTCGCTGCGAGTGAGTCGAGCGGTCCTGACGCGCTAAATGCCGGTCTCTAGTATATCCCACCGGTTGTACACACGTATCCCACACGGATCACCAGGGCATCCCGGAGACCGTCCTACCGAAGGAAGAAGTGTTTACCATGAGCATATAATTCTGCCATGCAGAAACCCCCGAAAAATCCCATTGGTCATATAGGTCGGCCATTGGTATCAAGCCCGGACCTCGCGAACGTGAGCCACATGCAAAACCACCTGAGCCATTCTTTGCGGTGTGGAAAATGGATTATGTGTTTTTAGAGATATATTCCTGTGAAGTAATTTCATTTGATTTTATGTTACATAGTTTTCCTTTTTTAGTGAACAACGCTTGAATAACTTGTTTAGAAACTTCAAGGTGTACATAATTAAGTAATGGTACTTAATCCACAGAACAAATTAGAAGCAAGTAACCAACATCGAAATATTTATCTGTAAGCGGTAGTTTGGAGTGAAATTATGCTTTCGAAACCTTTCGTGACTCATTCTTTAAACGTATTGAAGTTAAATAGAAAGTTGATCGCTGTTGATCAGTTCCTGATATTTAGTTCATGAAATATCTTGTTCACAAGCGTAAATGCGCACGCATGTACGTACACGCGTTGTCCTTTTTGCTTTTAATGTTGGGCGCAGATAAAATATCCGTATTGAATGTTTGCGTGAAATGAGACACATTCTTCATCTGAGTAGATGGTTGAGAAACCTAAAGTCGTACGCTTATGAATATAATCGTACAACATGTTAGCACTCCTTACGTATTTGACAGCATTATTAGTCCCCTGGGCATTTAAGCACGAAATAATCAATAGGTATAACGGAAATTAATTGTTGTTTCACACTAGCCGTGTGTAGGACGTACTATGGTGGAGTAGAGCCTGGCCGAAAAATTTAAGGCCATAGCGGGGATATGGACCACGGATCTTCCGGAACTTTCGTGGTTCAAATACCGGCTATGATATTGAATTTTCCAGTGTGACTGCACCATTTCAATAGGTATAATGTTGCTGTCGCTACCGAGCCCAATGTTCTCCCTTCCAAATGGCTACCTCAACATTCTCTTCCTTTTCACGCTAGCGTCATCACCCTATTACAGTTATGCCACAAACTCGTATACCAAGCTCTACTTCAATTTCTTCAACAAAGTGATATACAGATCTAGTCTCTCCCAATCCTCTTAATTTTCCTTTTCTTATTTTCCTTCCATGGCCATATGGATTTTTACCGAAGGCCAAAAACATAGGTATAATGTTATTTCTTTGGATACATCTGTGTACACTGTGCATAAATGGAATTTTTTCTTACATCGATAGAATATATATGAGCAATACTTCGTGCTGTATGACCTATTGTGGTTACCGCCCAAAAGCAAGGTAAACAGGCCTCAGAGAGTCTCTAACAGTTTCCCATCTCACTGCTAATGACCACGGGGAGAACAAACATCCTTTGAACAAGGAATCCGCGCCATTTGACCGGCACCCAATACGCCATTCAACCTGGAAACACAGTTAAAGTTTCAGAAGGAAATGAATTTAAAGGCAAATGAAGCAAAGGGTGGTGAACCAAGAGATAATTCACGTATCAGACAGGAAAAGCTAAGGTCAGGTCGATCGTCACACGTGGAGTCACCTCGTTCACTTACGACCATGTAAATCTCTATGGTACCTCAACGTTCTGTTTACTTTCAATGTACGCGTTTGTACTGATTTCATTTGTGAAGATGTATCTAGGAGTAAATCTGGTTTTTAAACTTCAAAATGCAAGAGACAGGTATACTCTTTAGAACATTTGTAAATAATTACAAATATGACATGTTTCTTTCATATGGCGTTCACCATCTATTCTATTAGTTTTCTAAACAAATTCTGCAGAAGCTTATTTTTCTACGTCCTACAATTAGAGGGACACATGAGGCTAAAGTAATAGCTTAATTCTTAAAACCCCTGACCTATATTTTAGAACTGAATATCCCTGACCTTTGCACGATAAGTAATTGAATAACTACAAGGCTTCAAAACAGTATATATCACCAACAATGTAGAATAAACAGGAACTTAGAGGATAAATACCCAGATATACATATGCTATATAAATAGCCTAAACGCGCAGCCTTTTAACTAATATCATTAGAATCGTGTTTGAGAGAATAAAAATGGGCTAAACACTTTCCACGCAAATCGCTACACTGAAATGCCAGATTTATTCAATATTTCGTTCCTTAGTTGTGCTGTACAGACACATTCAGTATACTCTCTAAAAAACTGTAATCCGCAAAATTAATCTTAAACACGATATTCTTGTAAAATATTGATGCTAATCTTTTTGATGAATTACAATGCTTCCCGCATTTTCTAAAGTTATGCAGCAAAGAAGGTAAAACATCTCTGGTTCTCGAGCTAAAGGATGGACCCAAATGACCTTGGGTCCCTTACCTACAACTCAACCTCGAGGTCGCAGATTTACACCTGTGGATGGCGGTGGATTTTTAGCACAGACTTCTTAAATCGTTTGCTTACGAGGGGAAGAGAAGTCGGTGGTACGGTATCCTAGATAAACAGTGCGTAAAAGAAGCTCAAGCCTGATACCAAGGTCTCGGAGCAAAATTAAGGGGTCTTAATGCAGAATGGGGCGTTGTAAGCTTCCACAGTTACAGAATGTAAATAACGTCCAGATATTTGATGACATATGAATATATTCCTCCTAAGCTGCACATTCTAATAAGAATTGCACATTTTGTGTAATGAAAGCTCTTACGCTTTACGAATTACACAACAGTATCTCAATTGAAGAGAAACTTTCCTGGTTATTCACAAAAAAAAGTCAGTTAAATATCTGAATATATGAAATATACGTATTTCAATACAGCTATTTTATTTAAATGGAACCTTTGGGAAACACGAAATATCAATATTTTTCTTGAAAATATTAGTTTAGGGTGAGAGATTTTCTTACAAATTCTAGAACTGAATCCTTGGAAAACACTAAAATTCACACACACACACACACACACACACACACACACACACACACACACACACACACACACACACACACACACACACACACACACACACACACACACACACACACACACACACACACAAACACACACACATACTGAGTTTTCTGTTTTCTTTTAATCACGTGAGTTCTTTTTCGGAAAATCTCGATATCAAATTTCTCGTAATGAAAGTGCTGAAAAGTAAATAAACATAAGAAAGAGTGACTTTTTCCTCTGGTCGGATAACATCAATTACTATATACCACATGACAGTATTTCTTTTAGCTAGTAAAAAGTCCTTAGGTAACTAAAAGTTTACAAATTCTTCATATTTGGTTTGGAAATATTCAGCTGCAACTTTGATACGAAGGATCTTTATTGCAACTTCTTTTAGATTGTTCGTAGATTTCAGCTAGTCTAAAATGTTCGGGTCGATGTTAATAGACATTGACGTATACTTTGACGTCACACCGTCCCACACATCATCTGATCGCTTCAATTCAAAGGACGTAACTATAAAGTCAGAAATCCTTCATCACTAGGGGATAACAAAAACCGTTAGAATCAGAACTGCCATATGAATTAACTGCTGTTATTTAGCATTAGCTATCAACCCAGGGCTTTTCGTGATCAACTTTATCAATCAATAGTGCAGTATATGTCCTCTCTACACATTATTACGCATATTTATCTTTTCGTGCGAATAAAGATGTTCCCGACCATAAATATACTTATTTGAAATTATCTGTTTTTTGTCACTTAGAGCAATTGGCGGAAGTACTCTTAACATTGAATTTTTTTCCGGAAGTACGAACTTTAGGTATAACTCAAAAACGAGAAACTAGTAAAGTAGCAAACTTTTCATATGTTGCAAGACTTATGTGCACTAAACTATGACTTCACGCAATAAAACATACCAAACCTCCCGTAGAAAATGTTTCTCATGTTTTATTCTTTAAAAATATATTAATGATATTTATTCAACTACCATATTGCACTGAGTTCAGTTTTCAGTTCAGTAAAATTATTTTGTTCTTTTTCACTATATATCACTAAGGATGTTTAATTTAGTTTTTAATGAAATAAATGTTTTAGCTTGGTTTTCACTTACAATTCCGTAATGCGATTCAGTTCAAGTTTAGTTTGACTTCACCAAAGTGATTCAGTTCAGCTTTCATAGCCACTCCACTCTGGTATTCACTTCAGTTGTTATTGTCACTTCAAAAGAATAATCGAGTTAATTTTCACTGTCGTTTCAGTAATGCGATTCTGTTCAGTTTTTACTGTCACTACATCAATGTGATTTATTTCAGATTTCCATGTCACTTCACTAGTACATATGATTTAATTCAGGTGTTACTGGGTTTACTAGGATCAGCTGTCCATCAATGCAGTTAAATACTTACGAAACAGTCCTTTGCTTCGTTTGTTGGGTCGCTGAACAGGACTTCTCTATTCGTTCCAAATAATGATACTCGCTGTACATTCTAACTGCTGTAACACGTTCTCAATTGTACAATAGCACTCGTCGCTATCTCACATCTTACGCCTTACCCCAAGGGTTTCTGGAAGCGTCTCGTTACGTCACGAGCACTTCTAGTACACACGTCGAAGAAAGAGCACTCCAACTTATCTTTCCGTATCTCTTCAACGCCCAATAGATCGTCGCCATCCACTTTAAACGTTATAGTTGTGTTATAGTATTAGATATTTTCATGACAAATACAACGTTTACTTTGAGCTTTCAGGGAAAACCACCTCAGGTTGTTTTATAAGTTTTCTATAATTTAGCAGCATATTTATATTGAGGAAGTGTTGCTATTTTTTTATAAAGTCAGATGCAATAGTTTTACAGGAGGCATCCTGCATTCAAAAGGTTTTCATAAAAAGCTCTGTGTATCTGTCTGTCTGTAAATATATCTCGAAAACACAAACATGGTACAGTAATACCTCTCTAAAATGGAATGCGATCGTTTCGGCATTTATTTTCCGTTGACACAGGTTTCCCTCTTACAGAGGGTTGTGTCTGAATACAAAGAAATTACAAAAGCTCTAGTAACACGGGTTTACAGTGGAGGTACAATATACAATGAAGTGTAAATAATAATAGGCTGCTATGCATTATGTACTGTACTTACGTACACTGTTCTTTATCGCCTAGTTTCTCTGTCTGCAACTGTCTGCATATCAACATCATTTGCTTCACCACGCAGAGAATTCAAAACCAAGTTATGGTGATGTTTGACACTCTCAAGGCATCCATTAGAAGTTCTGAAATTTTCTTTGCCTAATTCTTCTGCTCTCTTTAAAGCTTGAGTCTGAAGCAATGGTCCAGAAATTGGAATACCTTTAACGCGCGCAATAATGAACCACTCGAACACAGGACGATTTATCTCGTCATACTCTGTACATTTTGTGATGCGTTTCACATGCCATGCTGTTACCTTTAACTATTTATTATTATTTTTTAAAAAAATATCATAAATCTTAGTTTTCTCCTCTTCAAACAGTACAGTTAATTCTTTAGCTTTTCGTGCTCTGTAGTAACCTTAAAGTTTTCCTCCAATAATCTTATACTTAGAACTCATTTTACAGAATTTGTGTAAACTATGTTTTTAAAAATCACCAAAGTTCACAGTTTTCTTCCACTTGTACTCGATACAATGAAACTGAGAAAGAACATACTACACAACGTGTGTTGGAAGAGAGCTGAGAGAGCTAATGGTTTGTTTTTCCTTTTCCTTGAAGGATTGCAGTTTATGACTTTATGGTTCATGGAACTTCGGTGCAAGAACAGCCGCCTCAAAATTATTGCAATTCTTAAAATAGGGACGTTCTAACCCAGTGGTGCCATAGAGGGGAAACAGGGAGGTTAATTTTTCTCCCTTCTAGTTAACCTTCGCAGATATTGGGTTGAGGAAGAGGATGCGGAAGATTCTGTGACGGCTTATTCAACTATTTATTCATATCTTTATGTGCATAATGTGTATTGAATACCACTGTGAATTATACTTTTATAGCTGCAAGTTAATAATTATTAGTTCATAATTTAAGATGCGTTCTTATTCTCCTTGTCTATCAATTTGTCGATGTCGGGCTCTGTAACGTGACATGTTGACCGTCCGCCGCTTACTTGCATTTGTTTTAAAACACAAACGGGTATAGACGTACCGCAATAGCCAATTCCAGTCAGCTGTTCCCTTGCACCTCTGCGACGCTAAGCGAAAAGTTGAAGAAGGAGAAAAGGAGGGGAGTCACCCTCAGTGACCGTTCTAGCCCATTACATATAAAGTAATCCGTTTTAATCAGGATATTTATGCAAACGGTTCCAGAAAAATATTTCCGTTTCCGCGTTAGGCAGTTTTCCGGCTTTTACATGGGAAATAGCGCCGTTCCGACCTTTATTTTCCGTTTTTCCAGGTTTCCGCCATATACGGGGTCTGGTTTAGGCAGGTTTTACTGTATTTATATTCGTAGCTTCAAGCGATAATACAGAGCAGAGAAAATGTATACTTGAAGCTTTTCAGAAAAGATTAAATATAGTTTAGTATGAAGTATACAGGAAAAATCATATTTTATAATGCATATATGTAATACCACGCAGAGAAAACCTTGTCACCATTACACGCATGTTTTATATATGCAATTGTTTGTGTGTATTTGTCTGAATGTGCATTGCTTACAATATGAGAACAATTATTATTGCAGTTATTATTACTCAATATCCTTTCTGGAGGACACGAGATATTAGACTTCCCATTTTACTTCTTAAATGAATTAAAATAAGTATATTTGTATCAAGTACACTATACAAAACTGTACTGATAAACAAAGACTGAAATACCGGACGAGGCCGCTTAAGTTTTGGTACAACTAGCAGCAGTGTTTATAACAGGCTCTCGAACTTACATTAAACAAAATAAAACATGCAGGCAGTCATTTGTTGACCACATATTCGCACAGTGCCCATAGTCGCTATGAACTGTACCAAACGCTTGCAAATGTTTTTCCCTGACAATGCAACATGCGGATGTAGATGGTAGGGCTTATTCTTTAACACCATTGAGATAAAAGATATGGGTGAAAATCCTGAGGAAAGGTTAATCGGAGTTTTTCTGCAAATCTCGGCAGCGGCAAATAATAAGAAATATATTACATTTAAAGACTGGTGCAATATTTTGCTTGTACATGAAGAAGTAACACTAACAAACAACATGAAAAATGAGGCAATGAAGGTTTCTCACTCTTACCTAATTCACGTTTTCTGATAAAAAGTAAAATGATACTAATCCATATTCGCTTGGAGGGTGTTCCAAAAATATTTGACACCAATAAAGCTGCAATGAAGATATACGTGAACACGATTTAGTAACTAACAAAGCGTAAGGTACAGAAAATCAAAACAATCGATTCGCAGTTTTTCTGATATATACCTTTTGATATAATGGGTGAAAAGTTCAGCAAATTCAAAAATGATGGTACAGCACCTTTAATCTCGTATTAAAACGAACAGACTAAATGGCGAAGACAAGACGGGAGTGATCCCTGTGAAAATCCTAACTGTGAACCAAGCAATCATACTTCAGAAAGGTTGATTGGAAGTTCCAAAACCAAGAATGGTACTTCAATTGGTGTTTTAATTGAGTCCCCAACTGGAATAAATCCGTACAACCAACGCCCTACAGATACCCGGCAATTAAACAAAATTTATTGCACCATTCTGTCACTGCGAGAGATAAAATGCTACCTTTTGTGGTTAACTTAGCAAAAAGTAGAATATCAGTTCTACAGTTCCAAATATGCGATTGAACGAAAAGTAAGTAAGTTTAACTCAAAAAGAAAGGAAATTATATTACTAAATCTACTGGGTATATCACGTAATGAAAACATTGTATTGTACCTGAAAATTGGATTTCTAATTTCACAAAAAATTTATAGTTTTAGACCCTTTGAACCCTAAAGAAGCGTTTTCAGATAACTTCATGTGTATATTCGTTTTAGTGGGTGTCTGTGAATAACATACTTAACTTTATCTTAAAACAAAACAAAATACGCGACAGAAATATTTTCAAGGAATTTCTTTCAACCCAAATTATGATTTATATGGAACATGTTTCGAATTGTACCATTTTTTTCTAAAATGACTAGTAGTTTCGCTTAAAATACACACATTAAAATGTTGTTTCAGTGACAATTAAAATGCAGATCTTAAGTCCATGAAGCCCTCTTTATGTTGAAGGAGATTCTTATAACCTTGGGCAACTGCTAAATGTTAACTGGTAGAGCAAAGCGTAGTGCACAGGAATGTCTATCATTTTAAAACCTATTTGATATCTAAAACTCTTTTTTTCTTCAAGATATGATCTACTAATATTCAGAATTTCACTATAGTTCAATATTTCTTTCACTCATTAGTTTTCAGTCGTATCTCCAGATTGCATCGTAAGGGTATATTTCAAGACCAGCAGGTCCATTAGGTAGTTAAATATTTGAATATCGCTGTTCTCTTTGATTTATAAGAAAACACCTAACGTAGCTACTTTTGCAAAGTTTCAATTAAACTAAAGTAAACAGTAATAAACTTATATAAGAGTATTTTATATATCCACTAACACTGAAAGGAAGGTAAGAGGAAGTCACATTAACAAAACAAAATTTAGTTATAACTTACATGAGTTAAAACACTTCTAAATAAGTTTACTGTGAAGTATGTTTATGGTGTTGTGCGAATAGAAATAATCATTCTGTTTTTATGATACTCAAAGAATAAATAATAATTTATCTCCTTCTCTATCTGTCACTTTCTCTTCATTTCTCAGCTGGTTTCTGTAGATTTTAGCGTTTTTCCTTTAGAAAACTTCACTGTTTCATCTCTATTGCCACTCCGCAAATTAACAACATGATTATGTTTATCACCTTACTAACCACTCATCAAGAAGGGCGTCACAGAGAATTAAATGAAAGCCACATCTTTCTGCACTTTTGATGTTCGTATTGTTTAAAATTTACTAATATTTTCTTTGAACTGCGGATGAACCCACAGATCGTTAATTCATTGTTTGGTTCTAATCATGAAGGGACTCCTTAGAGATGCCTGTTCCTTTCGCTTGCATGGTCCGGAAGCCCAATGCATTTAATCACACTTATTTATACAATAGTACCTGGTATCTTATTTTCCTCTAAACCAATTAATTTCCTTTGGTTTGAGATTCAGTTACCAACATCTTTTTTCCTTCTCTGAATGAATATTTCTCATTTCCACTCAGTTCACATCACGATGGATTTGTTAGGAAATACTTCGTGACTCGCTGTGCGACGGATATTTAACATCGCTAGCTTTGCCACGTGTCCACACAGACGTCAGTGCTAGGCAACTGTACACCTGCTTTTACATGACGGCTAAATGACAACTTCGTCACATGTCTGCAGAGGCCTTCGTGCTAGGCAACTTTAACATTCCGCTCAATACTTCTTTTCACATCTTCTTTCCGTTTAAATTTAATATAGAAGTTCAAGCCAAAATATTTCTCTGTAGTTACATGCAGTGACACGGTATTGTGTAATCTTAATGTTTAGGATTGTCTTTCATATTATTGGAACTTGCGTTGATTTGCTTCTATTAAATTGAATACTTCAGTTTTTATTACCCATGTTTATTTCAAAAATAGCGGTTGTTAGTTTCTAACCAGTTTTACCAACTGCGTCATTATATTGCAGGACGTAAGTTTACAAATGAACGCTCTGATTATGTATTAGTAACAGGTAGTGAAGAAAGATATGTGAAAGTATTGCGTCAGTTTTCCTAAATCAGAAATCGTGTCTTGAAATACTATTATTTTGTGCTAGCCACTCCTTTGTATTTCAGTTGTTTTACTAAGAAATAAGCAGGCCATGTTCCGAGCGACCGAGCTCTTGTTAATTGAATCCTGCAAGAGTAACGGACCCTGAAGCTGTTTTCACTTCCGATACGAAACAGTAAGAGCTTTCCATTTATCTACTGCCAGTGAGAGTGTTTGTGCTATTGCTGCAGGGAAAACTCCCTCCCTCCCTCCATTCAAATAAAGTGCATCTGATACTTGGAGAAACCCTTACATCGTCTTGTAGGTTTTAGTTCAACTGATGTAACCACTGCAACGCAATCACTTATCTCCGATAATTCTTCAGTACCTTTTCTACTCTCTCTCTCTCTCTCTCTCTCTCTCTCTCTCTCTCTCTCTCTCTCTCTCTCTCTCTCTCTCTAAAAAGAGAGAATCGCGAATACTATTGTTTTCTTACCACACGTTTGGAATAGATTAAAAGTGTTGTAAACGATTTAAAAATAAAACACAGAGCAATAAGGCTCCGCTGTAACGTGATACGCATTCAGGTATCTCAGGTTCGGATCCCTTGGCATTTTGTGATTGGTAGGCAAACTTTATGTAGAGCTTTGTTCTACCATCATTTTCTTTCAATCATTTGCATTCTTTTTCATTCCGCCTTTTTATCTTTCACGTATGCCTCTAGGTTTCGTGATGTATGGTGTTGTCGTTCAGATGTCACGGATGCATGTTCAAACCTTGTGGAAACCGGAGTGCTGCATGGTTAGCAGGTCCTTTTTCAATCTTGTCTGAGTAACTCCTGCAGTGAAGGGTATCTTTGAGCCTGGAATTGTTAGGGGGTGTGAGAGCGATTGTGTGGCGTTTATTGCTAACCAAAGTTTATTTTAAACTACTATTTGTTTCGACACATCAGGTAAATGTTAGGGTGAAATCACATTCTTACCGCCCAATTTAAATAAAAACTAGCTACACTAAATAAAAACAGAAATAACCAAATAAAACCATAATAGTCATCACAACCGTAAAGCTTTCTGATGTATTGCTTACATTGGATTTCATTTAGAAAAATAAAAAGAGTGTTTATTGGCTTTCTGCTCTGGAAATAGAAAATAAAAGAACTAAGAGAATAAAATGTTTTAAAAAATGTGAGGCCCAAACTTAAAAATAGTGTGACTTCTTGTGTTGCGTAGAATCAAGTGGCTTGTTTGCAGAAATATAAAAACACTCTTAATTGCAGTAAGCAGAAACTTTGTGCAACCCTTGCAGCAGCAAAAAGACATCACATTGACAAACAGCAGTATTCAAGTTCGTCTCGTTGCTCCGCCAGACTAGACAAACAAAAGAATCACTGCGGTACAGTTCAAATGTCCACCATCACACACTTCAGACAATTACATCACAATAACTGACTGCTTCTCACACTTTGCCGCTATTTATATTTCCCAATCATTGTTCTAGAATGCAGAATATCAATCGATAACAACGGCGACGGCAGCAGAAAATCGAAAAACTCCAGATGTCTCTGCCTCCTTCTATCTGTGTTTCTTTCTCTCTCTCGGCAAGCGTTCAGCTCTGCGCGCCACTCTTGTCTCGTTTCCTGCCCACGCGCACAGCTCTGGCATTGCGGCGGCTCCAATACAACAATGTGATCGGTGACAGAATACAAGACCTATGTCAAGCAAATATTACAGAAAATATAAAAAGAAATAAAAAATGATAAAAGGAAAAGCGTTTCTCTTGACGTATGTTTATAGCCTTTGTCTGCTGTTTTCATAAATATTCCTTCAGATACAAAAAAGCTGGTAGCCTTTTGAAGATCTGCCCAATTTAAATGGCTACTAGAAACAAAGTATTTAAAAGTAAAACCAAATAAAAAAATAAAAAAGCACCCACTGAGACCGACATTTGGGCCCGGAAATTGTTAGGGCCCTCGTCACGTCTCTGCAACAATCTGCTTGAGACGTATACCCTCCTGTAATACTTCCGTTCAGCCTGCTAGTGGATGATTGCCACGATTATTATTGTAAATTTCAATGTACGATTATGCTATAGGATGTAAGAGAAGTCACGGGGCAGTATGTCTTTCAAAAGTTACACAACCATACCTCAAATCTTATAATAAATAGAGAGACCAAAGTATCGAGCTTTCAACAGAAACACACCTTTGAGAATCATTGAATCCAATAAAAGCATTTTTATAAGAAGTTATATGGGCATGTTTGTCTGAGAACAACATATCAATTAAACAGATGAATAAGCACCAAATACATCATTTACAAATATTGCGGTAGGATGGGCTTTAGAAAATGTACCCCTCGGCAGAGTGAAAGTGAACTTTTTGGGAACAGTCCTTGAAGTATTATCCAAATAAACCGTAAAAATAAAATCTTACTACTCAAAATAATGTGGATCTTATTATAACATGAGATTTCATTGGGTGGCATCAACCATGTGTTTGAGATGACTCCGCTATAACGTGCCAAGCAGGTACCAACGACCCGGCCATGAGCTTCCTCTGGTCTGTGAACGAATGTTGCGTGGTATCTCATCTACCACATATTCACTCTTCATTTCCTATCCTTTATTTTTCTTTTGTAATTTACGTCCTCCAATGTTAAGTCATATCGGCCGATGAATGAAATGGGTGAAATGATGCTCAAATGAGTCCAAGCTTAGTGTTACCCGACATTTGTCTATAAGGATAAGGGAAAACCGCGAAAAAAGCCTTATCCAGGTAGCTCACCCTAACCGAGATTCGAAATCGGGACCCCTTGAACGTGAGGCAGACACGCTACCATCTACGCTACCAAGGCGGGCTTTCCTATTCCTTGTATTAAGGTTAAAGGATCAGGTGACTGGGTTTGGTTTGTTGGGGTTGGACGGTTGACATTAGCTTTGGAAAGTTTAAACCTGGTTTCGACTGGACTACCGCATTCTGGAGTTTATCTCTGCCTGCAAAGGCTCCCTAGAACTTCAAGGCTTTCAGGCGAGTTGACCAGCTTCGGAGTCGTTCAAATCGGTATCGCTTAGAAACTTGTCATTTTCAATGAACGTCACCTGGACCTAATTACCCATCGCCTCTTCGCCTCATCCAGGAGTCACGACTACGCATTGCTCTATCTTCTCTGTAATATAGGTGTACTTCTGTATTTCTGCTACTTCTTAGTTATTGTTTTGAAGTTCAAAGCGGATAGCTTTTCATTCCAGTCATCTGCCTGCCTTTGAGGTGTAAGAGGTAGCGTTTGTACCTACCACTCAAGAGAACCCCGATTTGGAATCTCGGGTAGGGTGAGTTATTTGGACAATGCTTCTTCTGGAGCTTTCCCTTAACCTGAAAGATGAATTCGGATAGCTCTAAGCTCAATGGATCTTGAGCGCGCTTGAACATCATTTCAGCCATTTCATTATCATGTGACTTATGTTAAAGGACGTTCAGTAAAAGAAGAAAGAGAGAAAGAAGTAAAAAAGATAGTACGAAAGAAAGAGAGAAAGAAATTGCTAAGTCGGCATTTATTCTGCGTAGTCATACAAAGGGTATGGAATTTAATTGCCAGTGTCAAATAAATGTTTCAAGTTTACTTCAGCCACCAATGTGTCATGAAGAATCTCAGATTTTTTTAAATCTATTTTTCTCCTTCAACTAAGCATTTATGTATGTAACATAAACAGATATGTTGGATATGTTTCAGATCCTATTACAGATTTTATTACTAGCACGTTCAGGAGGCTCTATAGACCCTGGGCTTATTTAAGCACCATTTCACCCATTTCATTTATCGTCCGATATGACTTAGTTGAAGTTTCTAAAATTCCCAGGCTCCAATTCTCGTTCTGCGCTACTATTAAGGGCCGGTCAACCAAGCAGCCCTCTAGTATCCACTATCTGTCCTTTCGGCTAGCATTCTTCTCATCTGTCCTGTACCACAATATACCACGAAATCTAGAAAGAATGAAAAGAAATGCAATGAAAAGAGAAGTACAGAAAGGAAATCGCCCTAGCATTCGTCTACCAAATAGCGAAAACTACGAAAAACCAAAAGTCAGAGTATAACAGACAGGAACAGAAACCTTACCTTTCGATCTAGAACCTCAACTTTACTCCCTTGGTACTATGTGTTAATGTTCACTAGCCAAATATTCAGCGAGTTCTTCATTTGTAATTTCCTTACAAACGCGCCGAAAGAGAACAGAAGCCCAGAACTCGCCCCACAAGGATATAAAAGTTGGGTGTCAAAGGGAATTCATTTTCTTCCAGATCATTTTACAGGAGAAATGTTGGTAATTCCGTATTTATGGCCAGTAAAGTCCACATTTTCCTTATTCTTTCGCGTTGAACGTTGACGGCTGGCGTGTTTAACGCTTGGGTTTTAGGGTTCGAGGTTACACAGATGTTTTAAATTTGTGTGCGACGTGTCCGATGTGAAACTGCTCACAAACTTTACTGCTGCCCTCTGTGTGTGATTAATTAAACTTGAAGCCTTTGGTACTAACATGGAGGACGGTAAGCAATCTTATGACTTAGGATTACTGCAAACATTTAGAGGTTTTCAGCATTTTATTCTGCATTATATAAAATTGGGATACATTGCATTCACATAATATTTTCTACTTCATTCATCTACAAACTGTTCATATAAAGCATTAACCTTCTATCTACTTATTAATATACGTAAAACTTAACCAAATATTTAATGTCATTGTTGTAGCCATAAGGAATAATAAAGTAAACTAATAGTCAGGTTCCTTCAAATTCTACTGCCATTAGATGATTTTAAAATTAACATCTTTCTCAATGAACACGAAAAAAAGGAAGAATATTTCATGTTTTGCGCTCACTTGATTTTCTTTACTCTTTCTTTTATCACTATTTCTACAAATGCTTTTTCACCTATCTGAAATATTTGAAAAATGTTTTTGTTATACATTTCCTGGTAAGTGCAATAGGACCTAGGGAAGAGAAGCTGCTTAAATGATAATCCATACTTTTAAGCCCCAGCTTTCAAATTTTGTTCACTTTGAATGACAAGAGGAAAAATAGTAATAACTTCTCAGTTTAGAAAAGTACAATGGCTTAAAAGTGCAAATTAATTGGAAAGTATAAATTAGAAGTTATTAGCTCCATAGATTATTTGAGGTACATTTAGTCATTTAAACAGACCTACACTTTTGGTACACTAAGAGTTACTCTATTAATGTGTATATGTGTATGTGTAATTCGGAATAAAAAGCACTTTAGATACTATTCCTAGAAAATCCAGGATATTAGTTTCCATTTTCATGAAAATTCATGGACCCAATTTCATTAAGTGAAAATTATTCGAATCATTTATGAGAGAATAAAACTATCAACAAAAGCTCCATATAAAATATAGTATGGAAGAGGGACCTTTAGAAACGTTTGCGTCATGTTCTAAGATAGTTGAACTTAAATACCAAGGTTCTGATTATGTCGCTATAGAGCACATTTCTCTGTCTTAAAACGCCTGTTTTACTTTAATCACAATAAATATTTATAGAAAATATTTTATAATATACTTTATTGTAGACTCAGTGGGAACAGGAGAATACAGTAGACGTTACTGATACACCAAAATTTTAAGAGCTGGTTGTTTAGCGATGCTTTTGCAATCCCATTCTGTGTGCATAGCCGATGGCAGGCCATAAACGATTAAGGACTCTCTATTTAGAAAAAGTATAAATGTTTCAACATGCAAAACTATAACAGGAGTTATCCCAGAAATTGTTATCTAAACAAAATAATAAATAACGTGAGAAACTAAAATGCAAACAATGTAGGATAATTAGAGTGTCTTAAAGAGATCTGTCTACATTTTAAGTGATATGATTTACTAACTAGGCATAAGTAATTCAGAGTGAAGAGTGCCTTCGAGGAAATTCGCAGAAAATGCGACATATTCGTTTCATTTTTATTTCCAAATATTAACTTTATGCTACTTCAATAAAAATGTTATGAACCATTATCGAGAAAAGTCTTGAAAATATTTTCCACGTAAAAGTAGAATGGTTTGGGTTGATTTTCTTGAAAATCGCATTCTTAAAGATAATATTTACTTCAATTGTCTTTTTGAGTTCTCTCATACGACCAGAGGCACTCTAGGAAGTTTTCCAAATATAGAACCCTAAAACTGTCATTATATGACAAATTGTTGGGTGCAGTGCAATACTTCCTGCGCGATAAACATGAACTACGTGAGTTTCAAAAATAAAATGCTGGAAAGCGAAACCTTTAATCAACTTTTCAGAGAGGTAATACTCCTTTGTATTCTTCCGTTCTGGTCTTAGACTTAATGCCTTTTACGACCCGCACACGGGTTTTATGCCCATCCCTTCTTTGGAAGGACCAGAAATCCCTTTCCTGTTGGACGAGAGAGTGAGTGAATATGTGGGGTTTAAGAACCCGACCACTGCTAGGTCATTTGGGTCTATTGGACGAAAATGTAGCATGGCTTTAAAAAGTATCTGGATTCATTTTTCACAAGTGATTCATGCAGTTACAGTAACATTGTTGTATGTACTGATGAACAGAGCACCATGGCTTAGGTGTTTCGTCTATGGCCCGCATTCGGGAGGTCCGGTTTCGATTCCCGGGTTGTTGGACCACACATCTGACCCGGCGATTTTCGGGGTTTTCCCGGGTTTCAGACGAATACTGGAGGCTACTTATATCCCCCAAATTTCCTGTCCCTCCATTTTATCTCCATTATCATTTCACATCATCCCTTACGTGGTGGGCTCTTTCAGGGTAAAAATGTCGGTGGGTGTCTCGGCGTTGTATGGTAGGATGATATTCTTTAGTAAAACTCCAATAACAATAAATAACAATAACAATAACATTAATAATAATAAAATGATGATGATGATGATGATGATGATGATAATAATAATAATAATAATAATAATAATAATAATAATAATAATAATAATAATAATAATAATAATAATAATAATAATAATAATAATAATAATAATAATAATAATAATAATAATAATAATAATAATAATAACAATAACAATAACAATAACAATAACAATAACAATAACAATAACAATAACAATAACAATAACAATAACAATAACAATAACAATAACAATAACAATAACAATAACAATAACAATAACAATAACAATAACAATAACAATAACAATAACAATAACAATAACAATAACAATAACAATAACAATAACAATAACAATAACAATAACAATAACAATAACAATAACAATAACAATAACAATAACAATAACAATAACAATAACAATAACAATAACAATAACAATAACAATAACAATAACAATAACAATAACAATAACAATAATAATAATAATAATAATAATAATAATAATAATAATAACAATAACAATAACAATAACAATAACAATAACAATAACAATAACAATAACAATAACAATAATAATAATAATAATAATAATAATAATAATAATAATAATAATAATAATAATAATAATAATAATAATAATAATAATAATAATAATAATAATAATAATAATAATAATAATAATAATAATAATAATAATAATAATAATAATAATAATAATAATAATAATAATAATAATAATAATAATAATAATAATAATAATAATAATAATAATAATAATAATAATAATAATAATAATAATAATAATAATAATAATAATAATAATAATAATAATAATAATAATAATAATAATAATAATAATAATAATAATAATAATAATAATAATAATAATAATAATAATAATAATAATAATAATAATAATAATAATAATAATAATAATAATAATAATAATAATAATAATAATAATAATAATAATAATAATAATAATAATAATAATAATAATAATAATAATAATAATAATAATAATAATAATAATAATAATAATAATAATAATAATAATAATAATAATAATAATAATAATAATAATAATAATAATAATAATAATAATAATAATAATAATAATAATAATAATAATAATAATAATAATAATAATAATAATAATAATAATAATAATAATAATAATAATAATAATAATAATAATAATAATAATAATAAAGATTTACTCGATTGAGTATTACTATAATACCCTCTTTTAACCTTAATTATTCCGGCATTGTTTTGTTCCCTAGATGATTGGTCCTAAGTGCAGTTCCATTATCATAAACCCATTTGGTATATCTCATGTACCCCACTTCAGTATCAGTTGTTGTGATTTAATTAATAATTCGTTTAAATTAATGATCACTGTTTGTATTAAAACCATCTGTAATTCTAAAATAATTAGAATGATCATTATTTTGAAAAAGGTGCTTAACATGTCCTTTTTCTGCGCTTCATACCAATGCACATTCAAAGTAGACAAATAAATTGAGGTTTATATTTAACCCGGACGTATGTTGTTGTGTGAATTAAAAAAGGCATTATTCATACCTCTCCAGAGAAATTATTGTATTCCAGCCGAGAATTTAAGTGGAGGTTTCACTATATCTACCGTTTTCAGATATAAAAAAATGTCTACTGAGTATGAATGTATATATGTGAGCAACAAACAGATCAAAGGAATTATCAGCTATATACCAAAGTTCTCCGTCTTTTAAGGAGGCAACACGATGACCTGGAGAAAATCCCCATTCCAAACTGCATTTAACGTGGAACATTTTAGGAACTTCACTGACCTTGATTGAAATAACAAGTAGCTTTTGAAGTCCTATTCTTTATGAATGGCTTTTGTAACACTGTAAATGTATCTTAAAAACACCTCGTTAAAACGTATAATTTGTGATAAATCGATTTGATTGTATATGGAATTAATCAATTCCCTTAGAACTTTTAAATACTTAAATGTTTCTTGAATCATACTTTGTCTTCTTAGCGTGCAAAGAGAGGGCGCTTCAAGGGATGACATACCGACCTGTTGTCGAAATATTTGACTATTGCTTATAGCCTTCTGTAAACTATATCTTACACGGAAATATATGATAATACCATAGTTCCAAATCTTTATCTGGTTTAACTTAAGATAGAAGAATATAGAAGAATAAACGTTCTAAAAAATAGAATGCTAAAGAATGTGCAGTTTGCCATAGCGTAAACGGTTTTCTCTTGTGTATCGCCTTCAGGAGGCCTGGGTTCGATTACCGAGGCCGACCTATCTGACCCATGGATTTTCTCGGGGGTTTTCTCGAGTCGCTAGGCAAATGCTGGGTAGGTTAGTTACATCCTCCGACTTTCCTGTCCCTCCATTTCATTTCCATTATCATTTAACATTATCTCTGATTTGGTGTTCTCTTTTGGAGTAGAGGTGTCGGCGGGAGTCTTGGCGGTGCATGGTAGAATTATATCCTCCTGGTAAATACTTTATAGTTTGGAAGGGCGGCCTCCATGGCGGCCTGATGGGCCGTTTTTTGGACCACGGTGGGTGGGGTGCTGACCATATTTTTGGGGAGTTTCCAACTGGTCAATTGTGGGGACCCTGCCCTCTGCACTCTCGTGTATTCTTTGGTCGGACGCCCTCTGTCTTCTCTCGCCTCATCCTTTGTCCCGGGGATGCCCCACTTGGGGCCTAGGTACATACAATAGACCAAGGCTTGAACTGCGTGCCGATTCACCTATGTAGCGTAAACTAATCCTGTCTAATCCATATTATATAAAGAATGTGATTTTTGTACATTAATTTTCTTAATTTTGCATCATATGCCAAAGGTAAATAGTTTAATTACATATTTATTTGTATTTGAGTATGATTGTCTTAGTTCTGAACTTATGTTATATTATTATGTGATAAATCAAGGAGATATTCCAGGACATGAAAAATATGCATATTTGGTCTTTATGATAATTTATTGGTTACTCTTGCTGCAATTATATTTAATTTATCAACGTTACATGTGATCAACATACCTTCTAGGTATAAAGGCTGAAGTGGGGGAAAAAAAGGCTGCAGCCCGTAAGCACACAGTTCACATTATCGCGCAGAAATTCAGAATAGTTCTAGCCTGAAGACGTGTACCACCTCTTGTCCCTCCGCGCTTAAGGTGGGTTTGTATCACTCCGCCAACAAATACGTGTTAACATTCTCTGCCGTAGACTGTTTAGGTCTCACTTATCGCAAACAGTAAATTTCACTGCAGTAGTGTACTGTTAGAAAAGCATTCATATTTGCTCAATGAGCTAGTTAAATAAACAGCTAAAGAAAAGTTATGCAATATATTTTTGTCCCTAAAAGATCACTAGAGCAAGTACCTTATCTTTAGTAGGAGGCTCATTGTGTAAGTAGAAACTATGCACTTTAAACCGAATAGCACTTTTAACAAGGTGATCCATTCACCCTAAGACACCAAATGACCCCTCCCTTTTCTTTTTAGTGTGCCTTACAGTTGTGTGTTTAATTTCTGGTCTCGTATTTGAAATGGTGTCCACAGATACACCAGTTGCTTCAGATGTTGGTTAAGTTATTCTTGCACAGCCAAAGTATCGTGACGTTGAATTAAAAAGTTATGCACGTTTAATATAATTGTGTTTTCGCCACTTTTTAGAGGCTTTCTTCTCTTGTGTTTGTATACACTGCTAAGAGTAATTGAGCACCTCATAGTGACAGCAATGCTAATATGACGAGGCGGCAAAGCATTGTTTCAGTGCAGTAAACATCGCAATCGAGGAAGTAGTAAAACGTTTAAGCTTATATTTATATGTTTTGTAAGTTGAATTGCGCTATCTATTCGACCTGTTCATTACATGAATGCATCAAATGGGTGATAATATGGGCAATGTGGTAACGAAATATTTCCACACACGCTTCAGTATTTCGCTCGCTCTGAAGGTTGTGCTAAGGTATAATGTTCACATTTGTACACACTTTAACGCCGAATACAGTGTAGAGCGGGCATTGAATGATCCATCACGAAGTAGTCCTCTAGTTTCAAATGTCCCTTTCCTTTGAGAGCATCCGCACCATTTGTCCAGCACCACCGTACGTCACGAAATATGGGTACACCTGATACGTGAGAAACAAGCCGAATGAGATAAGTATCCAAAGAAGTATTTAGCTAATCGTCAGCGGAAACTATTATATAAAATCAGAGTGAGCTGTCGACGAGAATTGAACCCTAAACCTCCTGAATGTGAGGTAAAACCAACCCGTTATATAAAAATTGTATTACTTAATTTAAATGTAAATGCACTTTTAAGGACTTATTTGAGGCGGAGACATCAATGACTCAACAACACCAGACACATCTTACATGAACTGCTTTGTCATTTATTGGCATTTTCTCGCACCCTTCCTCAATGTATTTTATGTTGGTAACAATATGCCTCTATGGGATCGAATTCCAATCCCCAAGTGGAGAGAACGTCGCGTACTTGCTCCGCGCGCCACGGAAAAATAATGGTCTTGGTGCTTCCAAAGCCTTCTGGAATCCACTTCCATTTCGTATCTGTTAATAAATTTCCACAGGGGGCTTTGCAAGCTTCATGTTTTGTTCGTGTTTCTGTTATTTTACTGCGCAAGATACACATTGTAAGAAATAGCTGGGGTTCTAACCCAAGAAACGAGACTTTGGTTCAGAGTTCGAGGTCACAAGAATAATTCTGGATCTTATTGGTGTATATTTACATCAGTTTCCATGAATATACAGTAGCGATACCAGAAAGAATGCCAGTAACAGATATAGGTCATATTTTCCTACTGGTTTAGGCGAAGAGCTTATAAAAGCTCTTGAAGTCACTTAAGCAATGTATTTTAAAATGTAAAAAGTTAAAAAGCTTACATCTTTACATGCATTCAAAGAACTGTTCATAAAATGCTTTATATTGATTCAAAGATTAGTAAGAACTTGTAATTCCCATAATATCTCTGTATAGAACTTTTCTGTGAAGTACAGTTCTTCTATAGTGCGATCCATATAAACCTGAACCATTTCAATAGGACACGCGTGAAACTTTGGGAGAATATAATACAAAATTGGGAGATTAAATTACACTATTTATATCTCAGAGAACATGTTGGAAGTGCCCTCCACCAGCATCTATAGGTACATGTTTGCACTCGTCTTACCATATTCTTTGAAGTTTTACGGAGATGATATCGAATTGAGAGAAGGTTATTTCCAGCAAGATGGAGCAACGTGCCATACATCTAATGACACCATGGTACTTGTAACCAGTTTCTTTGATAATCGAATAATCTCCAAAGATCTGTGACCCCCCAGATCCCCTGACCAGATTTTTTCTTGTGGGGGTGTCTAAAAATATAGAGTGTACAAAAATAAGCCATGGACAATTGATGCTCTCAAGGAATTCATTCGAACTGAAATAAGTAACATTGGCGAGGATATTCTCCGTAAAACATCGGAGAATACGGTGAGATGCTGGTATAGATGCTGGTGGAGGACACTTCCAACATTTTCTCTGAGATGTAAATAGTGTAATGTAATCTCCCAAATGTGTATTATATTCTCCCAAAGTTGCATATATGTCCTGTTATTGGTTCAAGAGTTATTGCCAATTAAAGTGGTTCAGGTTTATATGGATCACACTATACAAACACGTAGTAGAGAAAGTAAAAATTGGATTATGAAAGAAAGAAAATTAGGAGAAACTCAAGAGGATGTGATGCAACAGATCTCCACTCACTAACAGCGGATTGACAGCTGTGGGCAGCTACAATGTACAACCAAACTTGTACAATACGATAAATAAAATAGTTTAATAATTGGTAATGATTTTGTAAACAATCTAAACTGTAACCCAAGTACAACATACAAATGCATAAAGTGTCTTTAGTTATTTATCAGTCGGTCGTATAAGTAATCCTAAGTAATGGCATAGTATAAAAAAATATATATAGCAGCTTTAAAGAAAAATTGTTATGGGAGCACAACTAAGAAAAAACGTTAAATTGTTGTAGTAAAAGAGAAGTTCTTTAACCATATTCGGTAACGATAAACATAAAAAAAGGAAGATAGCAAATGCTCACAATTTCTCATTGCTTTCGGGTACAACGGGGAAGAAAACAAGCCTGGGAAAAAGCTATATGCTTAATTATGTATCTACACATTCAAAGGTCAAATGTTGTACAGAATAAACAAAATTACCTTACTTATTTTGTTGGAACTTTATTTGAATAAAATATATGAAAGAGAGAATTAAACAGGCTCACTCTTCTCATAAAAATTGCAGAGATTTATTTTTTAAATATAACTACTTCGTTATAGCAACTCGAAGGCTTTTATTTTAAAGTAAACTTTTGTATTCACGTGATATTATTCTCGGTATTTGGATATAAAATACATTCAGCTTTAGAGTTGAAAAACAAATTAATTATAAATTATAATGTCAGACCAACATTCTTAGTAAATAACAAAGCGTGTTTTAATCTGTGATCTACAAACAGAGGTTATTTCACATCAAGTTTACAACAGTCTTTTTCCTGTTACACAGTAAATAATAAGCATGAAAGGGAGCATTCAAATGAGTTATTTCCTTTTATAATTATCAGAATATTATAGGGTTTCAGTAAACTATTTACTCTTTGAAGTAGTGGAGTTTTGTTTTCCTTTCTCTACCACTTATCTGTAATAACTGAACAAATGGGAAGTTGCAAATTTGAATTCCCATCGGCCGCCCTCTCTAATCTTGCGTTTTACGTAGTATCTCCGGGGTCGCTAGTCGAATATTAGGTAAATTTCTAATCTGTCACTAAACTCGTAGCCCATGCTTGCTCGAAGGAAGTCTTTCCTGAACATTAGAGGGCTGCTTGGTCGATTGCTCGTTCACCGCCCTTTATCTCCACATCTCCACAGCTCCAGCTTTGAAGCGTATTTTCTTCCATATGTTAGGGAGCTCTCATGGCTTATAATCTAAAATGGTTCGTTAACCTCCTCTCTTTATTCTGAGAAGTGCTGGCGAGGTGTGCTTCTCCATTGTATAAGCTATTCCTGTACGAACAAGACAACTAGAGAGAAAAAAAGGGATACAACAATTTTCGGCCTGGAGAAAATATCTTTTTTTCACGCGCTGTGATAATTTATATATATTATAAATATATAATGTATATAATTTATATTTATATATATCAAGCCCTATAATGTAAAGGACTTAAGACTTAAAGGACATTGTAAATGAATATTCCAAGAGAAAATTGGGTAAAAATATTTCTAGAAATATTATGAATTTAGTGCCTCTCAAATCTGTAAATCTACATCTAGAAATTTCCATATGTACGTTTGGAACATAACTGGTCAATATATTCAATGCAAATTTGATTCAAATTAACATTCCTTAGCTACTTGTAGTTTTCGTGTACAAGATAATTGTTTGAAGACTATAATTATTAACATTTTCTCTACATAGCTTTAAAAATGTATAGCTTATTTTATGTTTTTTTCATACGTTATGTCATATACTAGTTATATATTTCATTTATATATGCAAAATTTATTCTATTTTTAAAAATGTTAAACTGTTTACGCCAAATAAAAATAAATATGTTTTATAACCCTGATTTTGAAAATGTTTAATATAACATATTGGGACCTTTCTATTTATTGTTTTTATAACAGCTGCATAATTCTGAAACAACATACAAAATAAGAAAAAAGCCTATGTCTTAAAATAATCGCAATATGCATTATATAATATACCAGTTTAAAATTGAAGATAAAAAGCTAGATGTACAATTTGATAATGTTTGGGACGAACTAAAATGGAGGTGGGGTCGCACTAAATCATATACCCAGTGAGGCAGCTACCTAAAATAATGCTTGATAGTAGATAAGTACTCATTCCACCGAAACTTTCGATACCGGCAACGGGATATAGATCAAGGAATCAAAGCAGTTCATCGGATATAGGAATAAAACTTTCTGAGATGTTGGAGATCCAAAACAAACATTTAATTAAAAGGGTTGGCTCACATACGCGTGTAAGTTTCTGAACAGTGAAACCCAACAACGGAATGTAGAATAAATACTGCATTTGGTATTTTACTTAAAAATATTTCAAAGATAAGATACAAAGATTTGCAACAAATCTACCCACACCAAGATATAGGTTACACGAAAAAATTTACTCGAATTCGATTTTCTTAAAAAAAAATTGAACCATTTTCCCTAAAGTACCTACCTATATTCAAAAATATCTACGCGGCAGAAATTTTTATTTTGAAGTCCTCTTCCTTAGGAATTATCTTTTATGCATTGAGTAACTGTAAATCACAATGCACAGACATTAAAATTATGTAACCTGTTAAAGCAAATTATTTATATAAAATATGATACATACTTTGATTAGACTTATTCCGTGCTTTATAATGCATTGTATGTATTAATGCTAAGTAAGACCTTTGTGTACTCAAGCTATGTAATAGTCTATGCCAGTTTTTTTTCTCTCAATTTTCTTCTGAACAATGTTTTCTGTAAATGATTTCAGGATAAGTGACTTGTTTTCTCAGAAACTACGAATAGACCTAAATTAATCTTCCGTATGGTAAAAATAATTTGTATGTGTTGTTATGCAACTACCTTTCTACTTATATGGTTTCTGATGAGCTCTTTTAAGTAACTTCTTATAAATATCATCACAGCACGTTATTTTCAGGAATGCAATCTTATATTCCTTAATATATGATACTATTTTGAACAGCATATCAATGTCTAAGAGGATGTGTATTTGCATCTTGTGACATTTATTCTTATGTTTTAAATAGCTTCTGAGGTAATGTATATGAATTTATCAATTTAATATTGGCGCGATATGATCTTTAATCTTCCCCCCGAAAGTGAAGCCACTGTCTGAAATGAGCATGTTTATAACTGGACACCCCTGGAGGTAGATGAATTTCAACACAGCTCTGCGGAGATAATGGCCAACTCCCAGTAATCCCACAAACCTGCCCCCGTGTTAAATGTAAATCACTGCCCCCCACCCCCATTATCTTCATCTTTTCGCCCTCCGCCGCAAGATGTCTCTAATTAAACTCCCCACCCAATTTGGTCCAGAGATTTGGGCTTTAGTTCGTGGCCCATCAGGTACCACTGCTATTAAAGCATCGTCCATCATCGTGTATTTATTTCACAGTTAAAGCTAGCCAATTTATATGACCACGTGCATTAAAGCGATATGTCCATTAAACTACGATATATTCACATGGCCTTTAAAATATGGGTTGATATGCATTCTAACATTTCCTGTACTCAGCAAAGTAACTACATCTTACTTTCTCTACTATATACATAAAGCAAGTAGGCAAAATACTGTATTCCATACAAAAATTACATGTTGAGATTTTAAACCGTTGTTTAAAGATAACCCCAAGCAACAGTTATTTGTTAACTTTAAAATGCTAAATATAAATTTAATGTTCATGTAATTAAACATAAATGTAGTTATTCATAAGAAATAAAACAGACATACAGTTAAACACGAGAAATGAATTATGTCATGTTTGGTAGTAACTATAGATGGAAAAATTTGCGCATAAATGCTACAAGAAAATTTACACGGTGATTAATTGATTGTCAACTGTTTCTCTGTATGATGTGCATTACGGTATCTTAAATTTATTAATTGTATTATAGAATAAATAATAATCTCTCACTAATAAAGTATCATTTCAAGAATAAGGTTGAGATAAAAACATCGATTCGAAACCATAAAGCAGAAATTTATCGCCAACATATTGACGAATCAACTTACCAGAAATAGATTTAAGGAACTGATGCCCACTGAATAGAAAGAAACACAAATCAAAACACATAATGAAACATGTGTGTTTGTTCCTGGAAACAGCATTAACTAAAAGGCCAAAAGTATCCAATTGATAAACTTTGTATCTTTGTTCAGCATCTTCAAAGGATGCGGCATGGAGATTTTCAAGAAAATACCGTTTTAAACTTATATTTATTTGGAAATATGCTCCTTATTGTTTAATCTTTTCAAGTGTTATACTAATGATATTGCTTCAAGTAACGTATATTTAACTTATGTTCATTACAAACGAAACGCATATGTCTTAACATTTTATCGCCTGCTTAACCCAGATATAGCACCAAGTCTGAAACCAAGTTCGATCTCCGGTAGCGACATGGACTGAGATACACGCAACTTCCTTTGCTCCCTGAGGAGTACTTTATTGAAATGTAGAGACCTCTCTGGTTGTACGGACCGCATATATCGGCCCTACATCGGCGCTCTGACCACGTCGTCCCCAGCACCTCACTCACAGCGTCTGCGGCGGCCAAATGGTAGGCCATGCTGAAACGAGGGGCTACTTTTGTCTTTAATTTTCCAGAAATATTTTTTGAAGTCCTCTGTAATTTGAATAACATTTGAATGAGTGATAAACCGAAATAAACACAAAGAACTAAAGAACTAAAGAACTCTATTTGTTAAACCGAATCTTGTTAGAGACTTAAGAAACTGTAAGACATTTCCCATTACTGAATTGAATTTTCAGGTCCATATACAGGGCGTTCGTAAGGTTCCCACACTCAGATTTTATTATTTTTATCCCCTTTTATTTGGCATATCAACTGAATGGGTATGCACATTTGTTGCACATACCTTTACATACATAAAACCATTTTGGAATCCCATAATAGAATTTTTCAGTCTCTGAGATCAACAAGTGTAGTGATATGCCAGAAAACTATTTTGCGCGCATTATTTTCGTGACGTCCTATTTTACAGTCGCTGCTGAAAGCAATCACTATTTTCCTCCAAATACGTTACTAATGTTTCACAATAGCTTCCATATTAATTTTTTACGGCAAGTGCTGAAAATGACTACAATTTTCTTGTAAACACAATTCCAGTCAACGACACATGTTCCGTGACACTTTTTTGATGTTGCTGGTGATATTTCGGCAATACACTTAGAGATTGCGTCTTTCAGTTCTTCTAGTGAGTGTGTGTTGCCAATGTACGTACATTTTCCCCTTAAATAACCCCACAGACAGAAATTTGGGGAGGTAAAACCTGGGGAACGTGGATGCCATAAATGAAACCATAAACCAACTGTCTCACCTTCACCTTCCTCCAGCATAGCAAAGAACTTCTGTAGAATATTCCTGTAGACGATACCGTAGACTGTTTCTCCAAAGAAGAAGGGCCCAAAAATCCTTCTTCGTGATACCGCGCACCAAACGCCGACTTGTTCTGAATGAAGAAGTTCTTCATGAAAGACATGCCGATTTTCAGTTGCCCAAGTTCTCTAATGTTCTGGAAGTTAATGTAGCCATTTAATTGGAGCCGCACCTCATCCATAAAACAGTCTTATCCAGAATGGCCATTGACACGTAATGGCGACGTTTCCCTAGATCGGGCGACCGCAACTCCTGGACGACTTTAAGATGATACGGGTGCAGTTTGGCCACCTTAAGAGCTTTATATGTGGAGACAATTGATGATTTCGTGGCGAGGTAACAAGTTGCTGCCCGATATCATGAACGAAATTTTCTGTGACTACTTCGGGTCTACCACTTCGTTGTCCTTCATCCTCGGAGCCTGCATCACGAAATCGGCGCACAAGTTTGTAAACGGTACTTTACTTAGCCTTCTCTATCTCTCTAAACATCTTTTCATGGGACCTTAACTTAAAGTATGCTTCCAGGATACCGACAAGTTGAACGCGCGTAAAATACATTGTCCCTGACTGCAATTCGTATGTCACTCCGAGCAACGCAAGAGCTACATTTATTTAAAAGTAGCGCAAAAGTCACTCTACAAGGTTACACATATCCACCATGCAAAGCTTGCCAACTGATCCAGCTAAATATCCTAGAAACAATTTTTAAAAATTCTAAGCCGGTGACTTTTTGAACTCTCCGTAGTTTCCTCAAATTCAAAATTCGTTATCGTTTGTTTGTTTCTTTGTATGTTTATTCTCCTGGTCATGTCAAAAGATGAAGTTTCAAAGTCATCACACAGCGACGTGAGCTCAAAAGTTTTAACTATAACTCAAGCCTATTTAATTTCCCATTATCCATTGTATATACAAGGAAATATGCAATGAAGTCATTTCGGGAAATATTTATCTTATTATCATGAAGTAGAAGAATAAGCGTTCGTTTGGAACACATGGACTTTTACGAAATCTAGCCACCTTTGACGCAAAAACCTTGCCTATTATTCTCTCAAAAACTGTAAATATTTAAGACTTGAGCTTTCATGGCAAGCGTTATTAATCAAGGCTTTGCATGCGATCAGCCGTGTCAAGTTTATGAATATCGAGATATCGTCCATTCTATACTCCACGACTTCTTCCGGATCTGAATGACATTACTATTCTCTTCTCTCTATATATGCTATGGTTTGGGGGTGGGGCTGCGGAAGACATATTAAATATAGTAAGTTATATGAAAAAAAGCTAAATATCTTATTTTGATATACAGAAACGTTTGTAAAACGTAAAAAAAGACCAACAAAATTAATATTATTACGGTTTAAATTTTAGCCTCTTCATAATATCCACCCTTTGTTCTCAGAACTACTGCACAAACTCTTGGCATTTTAGAGGTAAGTTTGTGCAGTGCTTTTACAAATACCGCAGTCCAACACTTCTGCAAATTATTCCAAGATCTTCAACATTAGCTTACCTCAGTTTTCTCACTTTCCTATCATGTTCGTCTCACAAGAGTTCAATCGGATTTAAATCAGGTGATTGACTTCGCCAAGCCATATTTTCCAGTTCCCCCTATTGTTCTTTTCTATTGACATATACTCCGTACAACTTAGAATCATGTTTCGGATTATTATCCGGCTGCAGGATAAAACCATGACCAATATGTCTCTTGCCAGATGGAACTGCACTTTTTATCAGTATCCTGTGATATACTTAATTCTTTAATGTTTAATTAATTCTCGCTGCACCAACAACCTTATCACCTGCAAAACATTGCCACACCATAAAACCGACGCTCCACCAGGCTTCACCATTGGCATCACCGATGACTCATAAATTCTCCAGGAAGTTGACAAACTTTCTACGGTGCCTTCCAAACATTTCAAACTGAGACTCATCCGTGAATAATATATTGGATCATAGCTCCACGCTCCAGTTTTTATGTTTATGTGTCACTGTAACCTTTTCAGATTATTTTTTCGCGTAATATATATTTTCTGGCTGCGATATACCCCTTTAAACTTTGTTCAAGAAGGCGACGTTGCACGGTTGAGACAGAGATTGGAACTGTTCGCATACTATTAACTACCTCGCGAATTTCAGGTGCTATGCGAGTTCTCTTATGTTAACTCTGTACACATATGAACTGATCTTCCCTATAGGAATTGACTCGGGGTCTTTATGATCGAGAAACACTTGCATTGGCATCAGTTTGTTTGAACCGCTGCAATGTAAACAACACTGTAGATTGGACTATGCCAACTTTTGTTACTATTGTCCTACTAGAACAGTCTTCTACACACAGAGCTACAGTAAAATACGTTTTCTAAGTAGAATATCTTTCTTTCGTCCCATTAGGAGAGTATGAACTTATCAGGTATACAGATACACTGCTAGATGCGCACTATGTACTGTAAAACAAAGTGAACTGCTTGCTACACTGACTGCGGTGATTGAGGACTATTCGAATAGAAACGTCATAGCAAAGGCACTTCAATGTACTTGTGTGATGACCAACATGGATGTCCAGTGCTACAAGGCTTCGTTATTCCTCTCCCTCAAGACAGACTGGTTATCTGGTTGGATTTTTGTCTGCAATAAGAGAAACATTTCAGTACTGGGAACAGTTTAGCAACGTTCTCTCTGTTAGTAACTACCAAAGTCAAGATTGTTTCCAGGTGAGCGTATTGTACACGACCTTGCACCTTATATACAGAGTAACTTTTTAATGGTGTCAAATATTTACGGGGCCCCCTAACACAAAATTAGTAAACAGCGTTCATATGAGGATCGATATGAAAATTATTGAAAAATTCTTTGCTTCCTTAACAGCTTCCTAACAACTACATTTTTATCATCTGATTGTTGTTTTTTCAATTGTTTACTGTAGAGGGGGGAAAATGAGCGAGCAGGCGGATATGTTCTTCTCCTTGCAAATCAAAATACATTACAGAATGTAACCTTAAACAGTATTCCGACAGCATTTACCATGTTCATTAACATTCCTGCTAACTTACCAGATATTGAGAGGAGTACTTCGGATGTTGGGAGACCAAGAGAGGCTTTCATTGAGCGTGCACAATGAGTTCTTTGTGATATGAACACAAACTCTTCGGGAAGAAGGGTAGTCGTTAGTCACATCTCACGAATTATATACCAAAAACGTCTCTATGTATATTAGGTTTAGCATTTGTAAGGGACATTCTGTAAAGAGGTTTCTGCGATCGCATGTTTCAGGATTGAGTATATTTATGAACTTCTGACTATGCATCTTGTACACTGATGAGACTCAGTTTATTCGCAACGATATTTTAATTGTTGTAATGCTCATAATTGGGGCTACAAAATCCAAATAAATACTACAGGAAGGACACCAATAAAGTTTATGCCTAAAAGTTGACCGAGCGGGATGGCTCAGGCGGATTCATCTGTGCCTGCATTCGGGAGGTCCGGGTTCTATTCTCGTAGCCGGCCTACTTTACTCATGGTGTTTTCCCGGGTCGCGAGTGGAATTCTGGTAAGCTTAACTACATCACCAGAACTTCCTGACGCTCCCTGTCATCGCCATTACCATTTCGCATCATCTGTCCTCTGGTGTTCTCTTTCAGTATAGAAATATCTGTCGGTGTCTCGGCGCTGCATGGCAGGACATATAATACTAGTAAACACTTCTTCCTTCGGTAGGACGGTTCCGGTCTCCGAATATTGCCGTTTCAGGACTGCGTGGCTGGGTTGGTGACTGTACTGGCCTGCCAGGGGGCTTTCAATTTGGCTATAGTAGGAATCCCGCCCTCCGACTGTCGTGACTCCTTTGGTGGGTCGCCCTCTGTCTTCTCTCGCCTCATCCTTCTTCCCGGGGATGCCCCACTTGAGGTATAGGTACATAGATCAAGTGTGGTCGGCATACCAAATCTCCTCCGTAAGAATTTATCTGATCCTGCTTCAATGTTTGAGGTGAAATCATTCATGATCATCAACCCCATTTCCTTCCTCTGCACCAGAGAGCACAGTTGCCGCTACAGGTTCTCAGAAATTAACTACATCATTCAACTGTTAAAGTGCATATGGCTGGCATCCAGTGAATGCAATTTTCGCATAGTAGATGCATTTCATTCATTTGAATGACTTGTCACAGAATATGGACATGAATTGATTTTTACACTAGCTGTGTGTGGGACAAGGTTTAGAACGTATCATTACACTGCAAACTTCAATGCCATAGCCACGATTTGACCACGTATCTCCCGGTTCCCGTCCGGTTACTTTAACCAATAGACTACCTAAAGAACTTACAGCGTTGTACGTCGCCATTAAGGAAAGTGTGTATGAAATCACTTATTGGATTACGGTGAAAAGTGCGAGTAAACTGGAGAACCTGATGTCGTTCTGCCATATTGCATGGTTAGCTGAAGGCTAGAGCATCTGGACGGAGACCAGGAAATCCATGGTTCAAATCCCCGCTTAGCATTTAATTTTTCAATCTGAATCTGACTTTCCATTACCTAATTTCTTAAATGATAAGTTTCTGCATATATGGATTGGTCGAATATTGTCTACTCGATATATCCTGGTATGACTTCTGGGTCCGAGAAGACTTCTGAATCGAAAGTAAAAGAACCACAGGCCTGATAAAGAAACCTCTGAGTAAAATTAATCAATCTTTAAAGTTCAATACTGAATGCTGTAAACCGGAGCTGCTGAAGAGCCTCTATTGATAAAAACCAAGTTTCTTAATTTCTAAATGGTGGATACTCAGTGAGCGTACCCCCTCTCGATTTAAAAAATCAACAAGCACTCCTTGAATTTGTAAAAGAGTATGTGCTAACTTGGGACATGGAATACCGGCAGACATAGAAACAAACTGAACCTATCTGGAACTGTATTTGTAACTTTCGACTTCAGTTTTTAACTCGATGAATCATTTTCAGTCCATGTTGATGTGAACGTTTTTATTATTCTGATGTTGGAAGGCCTCGCCAAAATACTGTACACCCATCAAGATATGTAATATTTGTGTGTACGCGCGCGTGTGTGGGTTTCTCTTCTTCTTTAACTTCCCTAGTTGTACCATTATCGTGGTGTTAGGAGATTTTTGTTGCTCTATACCTTTTCAGGTCGGGACTGAGGAACGAAATCTTTGGACCCGATAGAGAACTAGGATAGCTTATCAGCCCAATGTCTGGTGTGAAGGTGAAGGAAGTGGTTGATATATATGAGGGCGAGATGAATGATAGCAAAGATGATGATGGAGCAATTGATGGAATGCTGACGGGGGAAACCGGAGAACTCTATATGTTTATCTTTGATTAAAATTCTTTTAGTCATACATTTCACAAATATGCGATAGTAATAGAGAATTATACTTGTAGTAATAAACGTTAATAAAACAGTGAAATAAGCAGCATTATGTTAAAATTAAGTTTAAATAGTCACCACAATTCATATTTTGAAGTTTTAAACTAGTTTTAACCTAGTTTAAATTTTCAATTGACATTTGAAACACGATACATACCGTTGTTAAAAATGTTATGAATAATAAAATACATGACAGTTTAGGACGCTCATGCATTTTATTGACCACTTACTCTCTTGCCTCTCTTCCAATATCCTTGTATCCTTTGACTGCCGGGTTTTAAATATCACTTCTGGACATGGAGTAGCGCCTCCCATGACGGGTGTAGTGGCAATAGGTTGGGCGTAGTTTTAGGAGTAGAGACTTTGGTTCTAAAATGAAGAGATATCTCAAGCGAGAGGCCTGAGGTAAATGGCGAGTCTCCTTGGCTTTGTACCCTAAAGGCTGAACTCTAGTAAGAGACCTCGTTTACCGTTTACCTACAGTGACTTCTGTCAGGGCTTGATGCACTAATAAAGTACATATGTTTGTAGAGCTCGAAGTGACAGTGCCAGCTTCTAGCGTGGTGCATCTGCAAGACAATACGAGGCAAACTGGATTGTAATCTGAACATCCGATCAATAATTAATATCCTTACCATCCAATGGTTTACAAAACAGTGTACTGAATCATCGAACGCTCAAATTTCGATATTAATGAAGCCTAAAGTAATTCCGCGGTTTGGTACTGGTTGTCATGAATGGGCGTTACATCAGACATGCATATATTATACTGTGACTATGTACAATTTCTAATTATTTTTTTTATTTTTAAGTTTCCTTCCACTCAGTTTTCATCGGCATTTAATGATTAGTTTACCTTTGCTGATACTTGACTTAACTCTCATTGTCACTTCATACATACATGTTCTCTTTTCACTTTGAAATGAGATGCGTGCGACACAAAATATTTTAGACGACTTACTCACTGGAGAGTCGAACAGAGGACATTTCCATTCCTCCTGTATGCATCCATTGCATATCACTAAAGACGTCACAAATTCAGTCGGAGAACAATACCTTTTGTTGTACCAGAAATGTATTTCCGAATTCACTCAATCAATTCTTAAGTCAGAAGCATTTCTTTGTATAGCCCTATAAAACTTTCCACAGAGCTACAGAACTCAATGAGGCAAAACGTCTAGAAATTCGGGCTACTTAGCGATTGCGCTTTTTACGTTTGCGCACTGCAAATCTGTACAGCTGTAACTGCCCAAGCTCTCCTGATAATCCTGAGCCATATCGACTGTGTCACAAAACATATATCCGGATATGATAGTAGTTTTCAGTTGTAATTTACATCAGCAATTGTGTCGTGTTTCACAGAGAACATAGCAAAGAACACGTAGGTAGTAAGGATTCGTTGGCCGTGTAACAGGTTTTAAGACTTAAGTGATAATCAAATCATTTAGGAATGGCACATTACGCAATGGAGGCATTTTTGTTATGTACCAGGATCAAAAGGGAATGGCCAATTACCATTTGAAAGAAGTATAAAGGATTACAAGAAAGCATATCGTGGGAAAAGTGAATACTTCAAATGTTTTACTTGATAAAACTCTGTCTCTGATATATAATTTTTTTGGTTCTAAATTTTTCTGCTATAATTTATAAAACATTAATTCACAGTGAACATAATCTTACATGTTATTCCGAGAATTCCGCATTTCATCTATCAGGAAAACAGCCTAAAAATGTAGTATTTTATTGAAAATCATCAGATCCCGTTGTGAGAAAATAAAAGTATGGGGACATGGGGCAGGACAAGGTACTTAATATTTATACATCTATATTTCACATTTGAACATCTATAAATTGTGTTTTGGTAATGTAAATGTGTTTACTATTGCATAATTACCTGAAAAACATAAATTAAGTAGACACTCGCAATAAATGGGAGTAGCTATGACGTCATAAAAGAATTAGTACATTTTCCCCGTTTTGTCCCCTAAGTGGGGCAATAAGGGGTATTATTTCTTTGACCTTTTTTTTTTTTTTTACATTTAGTTCACTTCTCACAATATGCACAAATATGTACAACATCTTCATCATCACTTTCGACACCTGCACAACAATAATCGTGGCAGTAAAGACAATCATTTCGTCGTCTTTTGCCACTTCTATCCTGTTACCAGCAGACAGATGACTTCTCGAACGTTTGGATACTGCAGAATTATGACATCTAGACCTACCTTTCGATGATTCCCCTTTTGTTTCGCTTTCTGAAAGAGATAGACGCCTTTTTACAGGTCTTTTATTCATTTTTTCTTGTTTCGCCTTCAATAGCTCTTCTTTATAAGGGGATCTTGTCAGTATTGTGCTTTCCCCCCTGTTTTTCCAAACTCTCTTGTTTGCTGATCCACCTTTGGAATAGATGTGAAATTTTCTGGACTGGAACTCCGGAAACTACTGCAGCTAAGCATCACAATGTTTTCTCTGCCCATAGGTGAACCACACACAACGGACATCTCAGAAGTTGAAGGATTAACATCATCAGGAACTCCAGAAGAAAGCTCAATATCTGTCGTTGGGCGGTAGGAAATCAGCATCATCAAACATATTGCTGTTCACAGAACATATTCCTCTTTTTCGAAACCCATTGACTGCCGTGCTGATTGTTGAGGTTCAGCTATAACTGACACCAAACAATGATGCAACCTGAAACAGTTTCACGACTTTTCAAGGATTATATCTAACCCAGGAGCGAATTTCCTCCTCATAATATTTGATTAGTGGTTTCATGAAAGAACCATCTATCGGCTGAGGCCTGTGAGAACATTTTAACAACATAATCAGGATTATCTCGTTTTTTCTTAACGTAGCGTTCAAGAGTTTCTTGGGGCACTTTAAATTGACTAGCTGCCCTTTTGTACCCCATTGAACCATCAAGTACAGCATACACAGCCCACTCCATTGAGACTAAAGACCACTCTTGCCTCTGTGACTTCTTTACGTAATTACGCACTATTCCGAAATAACATGGAGCATGAGTAGTCAATCATATGAATAATTCTGAAAGAGTTTTACATCAGGGGCATAATGGGGTAGTACCCTGTTATGCCCCACCCATATTGCCCCGTAAACACAAGGTTGGGTTAATGCTTGTCGATGGTTCGATATTCAAAGATAACTTAATGAAAAAACATGGATTCAGAAGTAAATTAAGTATTATATTTCAAAGTAATTATTGTTTTTATTTACATGTAGATATGATGTACTTACATGCTTTGAAAGAGATCACGAATCTTCTAAAAACTGCTTCAAACTGTATCCAACACACAACTCGCACACAACAGATTCTGTTATGACAGCCAACTGACGTGTACTAGTAGCTGTGATTGAGATGACGTAGTTTTGACAGATTCCGGTAGATTGTACCACCTACTAGAGAGAAAACACGTATATTCCGTTCTGCCTCACTACACCGATATGCCCCATGTCCCCCTATAATGAAAATTAGCTCATATAAAATAATACTTTGGGTGAGGGCATTTTCTTGAAAATCTTCGAATCACAATCTTACATCTGAAGATTTGTATTCAACCCAATATCCGATCCCAGTAGACCGCAAAGTGAGATTGGTGGTGGACGACAAGGCGCTGCGGCGGGTTTTCTCCGGGATCTCCGGTTTCCCTCGCCATCTCATTCCACCGGTGTTCCATCTTCATCTCATGTATCATCAGTGTCATCGCCGGCGGTGCCGTATGTAGTAAAAGCGGGCGTTAAACCCTACGCGTTTCCAATATCGGATATTAGGTTTTGCTGTTCACACATACATAACCGGGCGTACAGATTTGCTAGAAAGACTTAAGGGAATTCAAAGGACTTGCAATTGGGAATAATTTCCCGTGTGAAATTATTGGACTAAATACAGAACATATCCTGTATTGTATTGTTTGAAATTTAACAGAACTTTGTAGTTTTTAAGTGCTGTCGTTACCAAGTTGTTTTTGTGATGTCAGAAAATTTATGGGATTCCATCAGCAAATAGCAATCCCTTTTAAATACCTGGCTATGGGATCCTTTTGCATTAATGAAGTTGTACTTCAATCACAAAAAGAAAACAGTTTCTTGAAACTTTTTTATCGTTTAAAATGAAGAAGATAGAAAAATAAGGTTTTGTAAGAATAGTTCACAGAAGTTAAATAAAATTTAGTAATAATAATAAGAAAGAGTTACGTGAAACTAACATATCTGCTTCGTTTTTAATGCACAGCAAGTTTTCTGGGAAACTATGCCTTTCGTATCTGTTGAAGATGATCATTTCTTAACCTCAGTAGTTTCCGGAGGGTGGTTACTTTCCTATTGACTACAGCATCCATGTGTGTCGATACCTGGGAAAGCCGCTATGTGCCTTAAAACGCACGTAGAGCCGTCCCCAGTGTTGCCACATGTTTGTGCGGGGATTTAGTGGAGGGCTCACTTCGGCTACTGGTCAGGGGTGTACATAGCAAGCAGAGCTGCCAATATTGTCCCACTCTCACTTTGCATAATCATTTTTATCCACACAATACCATTACAGTTGATATTTCTTGAGACTCCTTTCACAGGACCTACTGAAAGCGTACAAATAAAAGCAGATGAACCATCACTGCAGTTAAGAAGAAATCAACATATTTGCTCTAAGATTAATTCCCTCTATAAACTCAGACGTCCTCATACCTTATGCAATAAAAAATGCAATTTATACATATGTTCATTTCGTCCTTGAAAAAACATCATGAATCAGCTTTTTTTTTGCAAAAATGAGTTTTATACAGAATTTGGTTGTTTTGATGTAGATGCACAAGTCTACACATAAAGGGCATGAGTATGTTATTAAATACGGTGTTAGCGGCGTCCTAAAACTCTAGTTTCTGCAGAAACGTCATGAGTCACTGACTGATCGGATCAATTTACGCAGTGCTTACAACACTACTTTTGCCGCTCTAAAACTACAGCAGAATGGTGAGGCTGCCGTTCATTATTATTTTGCGCATAAAATAGTGAAATAGAGCAACCTAAGTGGATTGTTGAATTCATATTGTCGAGTTCATCATTGTTGATTATTGTGTGTTTACCCATATTAATTGGATGGTTGAAACGCCATGTCCAGTTCTGAAAGTGAAGAAAAAGATTAAAAAAAAAAAAAAAAAAAAAAAAAAAAACACAGAACAAAAAATGCAGATACATACAAAAGAAACATCATAAGAAACTCCCAACGATTCTCCAGGGCCTCCCAGATGTCCTTGGGCGCCGCCGTTGTCTGCACCGCGTTTAGGACTTCCGCGGTCCGTCCCTGGAGGCTGGCTATTAGCTGTGTGGCCTCCTCCTCCGGTGACCATCTGTTGTGCTTGGCCACTGTGTCGAACTGGCGGCGGAAGACCTCAAATGTTGAGGCGCCGTCATATTTCGGCGGTTTGACGCGCGCAGATGTTGTGTCGCGTCCCGGCGCGTCGGCCTTCAAATCCTTCAGTTTCCTGCCGACGACGTCCTCTACTATGGCGTTCAGGGACTTGACGCTGCTGTCGGTCTTTCCCTCCAGGTCGTGAACGCGGCTCGCCAGGTCCTCGACGCGCTCGTCCACTTGGCCCATCCGCTTGCCCAGCTCCGTCACGTTATCCCTCACGCCGGCCAACTGTTCTTCAAACTTCACGGCAAGGGCCTCGTTTGCCGCTTTCATCTCCGTGGCCAGGCTGTCGTTCGCTGCCCTCATTTCTGTGGTCAATTCGGTCTTTATTTGTTTCAACTCCGCGGCCAGGTTGTTATTTGCCGCTTCCGTCTTCGCTGTTATTTCCGCAACCAGGTTGCTATTTGCCACTTCTGGTTTTGCAGCGAGGTTTTCATTTGTCGTCTTCATTTCTTCCATTTTCTCTAAAATCTTTGCCAACGCAGCTTCCATTGTCGTATGTTCCACTTCTGACACTAGTTGTGACTTTGTGGGTTCGTGAAATAACAAGACGAGGTTACAAACGCAAAAACTACACTTTATTTTCGTAGCAAATACATTCTTCACATTACAATTTGCTAGCTAACCTCAAAACTGTTTATTTTTCCAAACACTACTCTCAACTGTCTGTCGCTTCCGGTAACGATCGGCCCCGAAGTTTCCCGAATCTCCACCGGCCCATCATTTATTCATCGGCTTCGCGAGTCTACCGCCAGGGTGACACTATTTACATTTCTTATGAACGTTTAGCAAAATATATATGCATAAATACTAAATTTGTTAGTGAAAGGAAAAAAAAATGTATGATACAAAATTCATTTATAAAACTGTTTAGAGTTTGTAAATGTGATATGTACATCATTTACAACTACATTTACAAATAAATATGTTATATGGCATCTAAATGTCATTACTTTTAACTGCGTTCATTGCAGATAGGCCATGAGTCTAATTAATTAAAACTGAGTTTTTAAAAATAAATAATTAAAATTAAAAGTTCTTGCTTGTTTTACAATCCTGTAAAGTTCTGTTAGCAATAACACTGAATTCAGCAAAACTAATTCATTTGTTTATGTTCTAAACAGTTTTTTATCTCTCCTGTAAAATTTGAATTTAGTGACCTTTCTGGAATGACCGATTCAATTATCATATTGAGATTTTAAAAGCTAGGATTATCTGTTCCGGTGATAATTATGAAATCCCGTTAAGGAAACCCATAATTCATAATTAAATTATGAGATGTCTCTTCAAACCAAAAAGTAACTAAATAAAACTATATACCAAATCTCACGTAAGAAAATAAAGAAGCCACTCTAAGGATTTCCGCTGTTCTGTATGTAGAGCAAACAGTGGAAAAACAGTTATCGAAAACCTACAACGTGTTGTATATTAAATTTGCAATTTAACGACCTTTGGACGTTAAAAATATAAGGTAAATTTTGAAAATTTACCGAGATTCCAAGAGTGATTTAATGCCTCTTCAAACTCCATGAAAGCAAATAATTGTATTTATCGAAAAAATAAAAAATGTGAGTGTATAATTAAATAATTAAAGATGTAAGACTTTCACGACAGGTGTCAGTACTAGATACAGTATAATCCGGGCTTGTGGACTATGGTCTACTGGGGCCTTTCTCCACCAGAGAGTACCACTGACACTGAAGAAGTCTGCCGCAGACTTGTTTTATTCATTTATTGATGAAAAATGTTCTGTACATAGTCATTACAATATAATTTTGCCCAATTGCCGCAGACGAAACGTCTGTGAAGGAGCCCAGTAGACCACAGCACATAAGTCCGCATTATATGTATGTAGTAATTAAATTATTATTGATGGTATATCATCAATGAAGAAGAAAATGAAGTTGCACTACAGCAGCATCTATCCCTCTCCCACAGGAACTTGCTATCTATATTAAAAAAAGAGGGAATCTTTTTTATGTACATGCGAGAATGTCAAATGTCATAACCAATTTTTGCAATTGTTTCATCCTTGAAATGACCAATTTATTCTAACGGGTTTGGAATATAAACAATCGTGTACTTTCTTGTTGTAAATAATACTTGCATGCAAAATTTATCTTTCTATGCGTTATTTTTGTTTTCATATGTCATTATCATACCATTGTGACTAATATATTCCCTGTATTCCTATGAAATTCCCATTCTACACTGTGCTTAACAATAAAACGGACAATTTCCTTATGTTTGTCTTATGTTTGTCTTATAGTACTGTACTATAATTTAAATGAGCAATTCGCGGACATTTCTTCAAGGATGCTTGTACGGATTAAAGGAAATCTGATTTAAAGGGGTCCGGATTGACGCGGTTTTGCTGTATATACACACTATTTGCATATATATTAATATATATAGCTGTTTCTATATATTTTTTGAATTTTAATTAAAATCTATAGTAATATTTCAGAAAATCAGATTTCTCGAAAATATTCTATGAAAGAAAATTTTCTGTGTCAGAAGGTTTTTTTATTCTCTCTCTTTTAATGCAGTATTGGATTCTAGGGAAATTACGAATTCAAATTTCAAGCTTCGTATTTCAATCGACATTTCGGTTTTGAAATATATTGTTCAAAGGCACATGCGTAAGCTTGAACACAGACACAAACGCACGGGCCTTATCCTAAAAATGCTCTTTTTAAATGAAAGGTACCCCAGAAGATCTACTTTCCTGTTTTGTAGCCACGTAGCAGATACAGTAATGCAATCTATAATTAAGACGGATCTTACCGGCCCAGCTTAATGGATATGTACCTCTGTGACCTTTTACTATGTGAACTTAAAATTATATATAGCTATAGTCCAGCAACGCAAAGAAGGTCCCTGTAAGGAATGTGCGTGTTACACAGTGGGACAAGGCCAGCGAATGTGTGTGGCAGAGAACGCCTGTTACACAAGGAGCAGATCCGTTAAAATAACATGCGTCCTATTCACTCTGTTCACTAAAACCGAGAAGATTCATTCATAAAAGTAGAAGCCGCCAGAATGTTTTTGAATGGTCTGTAACTGAACTGACATGGGGTGTCATAAACCTGTCCAGGGAGGGTGTGGGGACCCTCGCCAACCCCCCTGCGTGTCGTTCCTCGGAGACTTTCTCTCCTGTGGAGGAGTATACACGGATAACTTGAGAACTCAATACGTCTGATAACTGGCACACAGAACTGTAAACAGAATTTCAGGAAAATTTAAAATACTATTGAACTCCTTTAAAAGTTGCATTAAATATAAACACTTTTAGAGACGCTTATTTTTGTTTACTCCCCTTGTATTTAACAGTCTGTTAAATATTGTTAAGCAAGCGGCGAACTCGTGATGCCGATCAATAAATGAAGACCGGTGGAGGGAAGGGAGACAGGAGGGGTGGCTAGGTCTTCGTTTACCCCTCCTCCTACCGCTCGAAGGAGCACGAAGCTTCGAGAATCTTTTCCCCCTCCGTAAAAGGAAGTCTCGGGAAACATCGGGCCGATCAATACCAGCGAGGCGACGGGCAGTTGAGTTGAGTGAGTGGTGGCGTGCGGTGCGTAAGGAGCGCCCAGTGTAGTGGAAAGACGAACTGGCTTAGTTTTAATTGTGTACATTACGAAATTGTAATTGTGACATTGGAATAAGGTGGAAATAAAGAACATTTTGAGTGGTGGAATTGAACTTTTTTATTTCACGGACCCACCAATGCACAATATATATATATAAAATTGAAGTCTATTATTTGCTCTATTTGTTCTTTATTTTCCCCGGGTTTCTTTATATTTTAACCGCTTTAACAAACAGTTTCGTGTTTTCTACGTGCATTCATTTTATCTTGAGTTTAAAGTTACTTTCCATTTCTCCAGTATTATTTCTCGTTTTCTAGTATGATGATAGTCCAGAATTTAATAAGAATCATAACACAATGTTACATTTAGTGCATCTCCCTCCCCCTCCCACTGAAATTCTTATACCCCATACATATCTTATTGTTAAATACAATATATTTTGGTCTCCTCCATTCCATTATATAACTATTATAATAATTATTATATTTATAACTATTATCTTTTTTTCTTTAAAACTGATAATATTTCCTTGCTTTTCAGTATCTTTGACTTGTTCTAATATTCTAAGGAGCCCTTACTTTTAATGTTTCTTCCTGTCCATTTCTTTTCTTTTCTTTTTTTTTCGCCATTCTTGCTTCCTCAAATTTTATCTGTAGGTACATCATGCATTCAATTTGCCTTTCCCCATTTTCTCCAGTAGCACATCATTTTCCTCTAATAGATTTATTCAGAACCAGCTTTTGATCTCTCTTTCTAGCATTTTACCTTTTACTACCTCTAACTCCATTTGATGAAATTCTTTATGTTGTAACTATTCCTGTGTATTGTTTATACATTTTCCCAGCCTTTTTCCAACTCTGCTGCATATAACATACATGTTTCTACCACCGTGCTGTAAATACTTCCTAGTCACGTAATTTCTGGTAAGTATTTGTTCAAATTACTTGTACTATTTGTTTCTCCTTTGCTAATAATGTTTTCTTCTGTTTACCCAAGTCCACTGTACTGTTGAGGCTTACTCCTAAGTAGTCGATTTTCCGCACTACTCCCGATAACATTCCTTTGCAGTATACATCATTTTTAGTACTTACTTATCTTAAATTTGTTTATTAAACAATAGTGTTTTAGATATCTTCTGCTTGTTTTCAGCCCCAAATCTTTACATAATATATCTATCATATGCTTCAGTATTTTTATTTAGTCACACAGCTGAAATTAACCTGCCATTAGGTAATTTACAGACAGTAAACATGGTATTTATTTTTATTATTGACTGATGAACGCTTATTTAATTTTCCTATGTATTCTATAATTTAATCCATAAATAAATTCTGTTGTACTAAGTTTGCACTGCCCCTAGGCCCTTTAATATTTATATATTCCTCAGTAATTCTTTCCTTTGTTATTTCCACACACCACTTACAATCACTTATAGGAGAACAATACCGCCGGGTTGTCTGTCTCAAGTTACACACGATACTCGATCAGGATGAGTTATCTAGATAAGGTTTTCTTCCGGGGTTTTCCTTATCGTGTAAGATGAATGTCGGGTAATTGTAAGCTATGTGGATCCTGAGCTTCTATATACATTATTTCACCTATTTCATTCATCGTCAGATATCACTTAACATTGCAGGACGTAAATTAAAATATAATAGGAAATAGTCAGTCCTTTATATCTGCTCTGCTTTGCAGATTAGTATTACAATCCCTTTTTCGAGTTTTAAGGGAGTCTACCCCCTCACGTAGTACAATTTCATTATTAACCTCAGCTATAATCGTTTTTCCATCATGTTTTTCAGAATTCCCCTAGTAACCCGTATGACGTTTATCTTAGATATTTATGTTTCCATTCAATTTAAATTTAATTATCTAAATCCTCAATGCGGTGTGTTCTTCCTTTAACCCTTTCTTGGACTTTAATCTTCGCACCCCAAATAAGTCATTAAATAGTCATACAGTACTTGTGCCTGCATGCTCTGTTCCCACATTTGTTCTTGTATAACGACATCATTGTGTTTTATATCACCGCCTTAACTTGATGTTTTGCTGCCTCAGTTAATTGTTAATGCTTCCATTGGGCATTTACAACCCCATATTTGGATTAAAAACTTTTCTTTATTTGAAATAAAAAACATACAATAAATCATTTTATCATAACTTTGTATACCTTAAGTTATGTATTAATATTATAAATAGCCTTTACACTATAACCTACGGATCATTTTAAGGAATATATAAAACCTTGCATCACTGATAAGCATATTACAAATAAATATATTTGCTTGGTAAAGTTTAATTCATTTTATAGCATTCCTATAGCCGAATCTAATCGAATATCCAAAGCTATCGAAGGAAAGGAATAATAAAGTTCTCATCAAATATTGTTTTTCAGTAACTTTAGAAATGGTATAAATGGTACGGTTCCGTACTAATGAAGAATCACGTTGTCTGTTCGCTGGTGCTACACCAGTGCTACACCATGGTGGTGCTGTCTAATCAATGACAAGCACTCGGACGACCTTAATGCCGTCCCAAGGAGTGCTCGCAGGGTTGACGTCATCCACAATCCTTGACTATCCTAGCACACATCTTCAGATATCAGCAGAACGGAGTGTGAAATCGAAACAAAAGCTTGAAATGTTACCTACTTTACCGAAGGGTTGGCTCATGTGGTTTGGTCTGTGATCCGCATTCGGGACGCCGGGGTTCGATTCCCGTGGCCAACCTAACTGACTCATGGTTTTTTACGAGAATTTTGCCGGGTCACCAGACGAATGCTGGGTAGGTTAATTATATCCCCCGAATTTCCTCTTCCTCAATTTCATCTTCATTACCATTTCATCTCATATCTCATCTGGTGGTCTTTCAGGGTAGATCGGCGGTGCATGGCAGGATGATATGCTCTGAGTGAACCACTTCCTCCTCCAGTAGGTTGGTTGCTGGTCTCCGAACCAGTTGCTGGAACCACTTCCGAACCACAGGGAATGTCCGCTGTCTAGGCCTACCGGGGGAGGTTTCCATCTAAGTAAAATGTAGGGACCCTTCCCTCTTCACTTTCGCAGTTGTTTGGGATGGCCGCTTTCTGTCTCCTCTCGCCTCATTCTTCCTCCAGCGCGGTGCCCAACGTGGGGATATAGGTACAATATATCAAGATTGATCGCAGTGCCCAATCCCTTCCGTAGTAATCCTAATTCTAATCATACCTAGTTTAACTATCTAAAAAGAACTCAAATATTCCAAATGATCAGACCCCACCGATTAGAGGTTCATTTATCCATTATGGTAGAGACGTAAACTACAATTATAATGGCTAATGGAGATGATCCACTAGAAAAATCCTATGGATCATTACACAATAATTTCATAAATAACGTGGGAGCTAAAGAGAATTAGTTATTTCGTCATTGGAGTTTAAAAGCTAATCGCGTGACCTCAGGTAAAGCAGAATTACAAATTAATCAAAAGCTGATACAACAATGGAAATGCAACTGGTCCGAGAGTGATCAAAACAACAGCTTGTAGGAACTAAAACCCTATATAAACTTTCTATACTACTCTGTGAAGATAAACATTTGTTACCCTATTAATTATAGCTACCTCAAATGAAGAACTTATTTCAGTTTTGACTCATTTTAGTAACAAGGGGGATTTACTTGTTATAAGTCATACAATTAATCATTAAATCACCAGGAGGACAAGTAGTAACCTCTCACCATATTATTTTTACTTCCGTGGTTTACAACTTCTGAGTGTGACTGACAAATGCTAAGACCTCCTTCTTGGACTCAGTGTATCAGGAACCCTTAGAAACCTCCCTTGTCACCATGCTTGGCAGTTATCGTTCCTGTAAAAGCCCAATACTGTAGATGCACAACAAGAAGGTAAGCTAGAGGAATGTGAAACGTAATCACTTTTGCTTTCTCCACTGTGTTTGTGCTTGCCTTCCCAGTATGACCAGTACGCTACATTCGTTTAAAATACGCAAGTGTTGTCACATGCGGGTAATTCACCCATGCATAATACCTATCACTACAGTTACTGCAGAAAACATTAGATCTGGCAGCATGGATGACTCATACGCACTCTCATACACTCATTTCCTAGTAAACAGATCCACTAACAGAGCACATAAACAGTTCAAGTCCTTTTCCCCTGTATTTGTCTCTTGTCGTGGGTGTACAGTACACCTTTAGGAGTAGGCGCTCTGTAATGCTTTGGAAATTACTTTCAATGGCCACAATGGAAAATATGAAACAGAGCTTCCAATTTGAGAAATATTTTTGGTTTCAAAAGCAAAAAATAACAAGGAATATCCCGGAAATTAACTCCAAAAAGTATTGCCTATATTTTGATGTGACAAGATTTTCTACGACATACCAATTACGCAAGACGAAGAAGACCTCTGACTTTTATTCCCAGAGAATTCAGGATATACCTACATTTCCTTTGTCATAAAAGTATATTGAATATATGGTAATTTAATCAACTTGTACCGATTTTTGAAAATTCTACTTTTGGACTAATCTTAAAGTAAAGTGTATTTTGGGAATGGGGTCATTTTGTAATTTATTATTATTATTATTATTATTATTATTATTATTATTATTATTATTATTATTATTATTATTATTATTATTATTATTATTATTATTATTATTATTATTATTATTATTATTATTATTATTATTATTATTATTATTATTATTATTATTATTATTATTATTATTATTATTATTATTATTATTATTATTATTATTATTATTATTATTATTATTATTATTATTATTATTATTATTATTATTATTATTATTATTATTATTATTATTATTATTATTATTATTATTATTATTATTATTATTATTATTATTATTATTATTATTATTATTATTATTATTATTATTATTATTATTATTATTATTATTATTATTATTATTATTATTATTATTATTATTATTATTATTATTATTATTATTATTATTATTATTATTATTATTATTATTATTATTATTATTATTATTATTACTATTATTATTATTACTATTACTATTATTACTATTACTATTATTACTATTACTATTATTATTACTATTATTATTATTATTATTATTATTATTATTATTATTATTATTATTATTATTATTATTATTATTATTATTATTATTATTATTATTATTATTATTATTATTATTATTATTATTATTATTATTATTATTATTATTATTATTATTATTATTATTATTATTATTATTATTATTATTATTATTATTATTATTATTATTATTATTATTATTATTATTATTATTATTATTATTATTATTATTATTATTATTATTATTATTATTATTATTATTATTATTATTATTATTATTATTATTATTATTATTATTATTATTATTATTATTATTATTATTATTATTATTATTATTATTATTATTATTATTATTATTATTATTATTATTATTATTATTATTATTATTATTATTATTATTATTATTATTATTATTATTATTATTATTATTATTATTATTATTATTATTATTATTATTATTATTATTATTATTATTATTATTATTATTATTATTATTATTATTATTATTATTATTATTATTATTATTATTATTATTATTATTATTATTATTATTATTATTATTATTATTATTATTATTACTATTATTATTATTACTATTATTATTATTACTATTACTATTATTATTATTACTATTACTATTATTATTATTATTATTATTATTATTATTATTATTATTATTATTATTATTATTATTATTAGTATTATTATTATTATTATTATTATTATTATTATTATTATTATTATTATTATTATTATTATTATTATTATTATTATTATTATTATTATTATTATTATTATTATTATTATTATTATTATTATTATTATTATTATTATTATTATTATTATTATTATTATTATTATTATTATTATTATTATTATTATTATTATTATTATTATTATTATTATTATTATTATTATTATTATTATTATTATTATTATTATTATTATTATTATTATTATTATTATTATTATTATTATTATTATTATTATTATTATTATTATTATTATTATTATTATTATTATTATTATTATTATTATTATTATTATTATTATTATTATTATTATTATTATTATTATTATTATTATTATTATTATTATTATTATTATTATTATTATTATTATTATTATTATTATTATTATTATTATTATTATTATTATTATTATTATTATTATTATTATTATTATTATTATTATTATTATTATTATTATTATTATTATTATTATTATTATTATTATTATTATTATTATTATTATTATTATTATTATTATTATTATTATTATTATTATTATTATTATTATTATTATTATTATTATTATTATTATTATTATTATTATTATTATTATTATTATTATTATTATTATTATTATTATTATTATTACTTTTATTATTATTATTCAGGGAGTCTCAAAGCGTGTACATGCATTCAAATCTTGTTCTCGAATTTTCGAGTGGAACATAATATTCCTCCATGTCTTACAGTTAAGTAGTAGAAAAGCAAAAATGCCTTTTCTGATTCGAAGAACTTTATACATAAATTTCCAGAGAAATCTTGGTATCTACTGAATTTTTGGTGCTTTGATACACCGCATAATGCAGTTAAGCAGCAGAGAAAATAATACTTAGTGGCTTGTGAAAGGAGGTCATTTACTGACCCATCAATGAGTGACCATAAACACATAGTCGTGTCAATAGAAGTTTCAAAAAGCAACAAGGGGCTTTTTGAAGTCGTTTTCGTAAAGTTCATTTAGGCGCTGAAGTTTAAATTAATGTCGACTGGCTTTGTCCCAATCCATTTGTGGGGTGTATTCCTCCGCGGCGGATTACACGCCGTGGACGAACAATTTTCCAATTTTAGCCGTAATTAGAGCATGTCGGCACGAAATAATTAACCCAAAATTCGCCCTAATTACCTTTCCGTTATTTGTGTGGCGCAGCGTAAAAAAGTAGGGGTGAGCCATTTACATCTCCCTTCTTTTGTTTTTTGTATTAATTGGAAGTGCGTTACAAAAGAAAGAAGTTCTGTTGAAATATAAACTCATTATCATCTCAGAAACATGTTTAAATTCCATAGTTTAACAACCAAGTCCATTAAAATCTCTTTTGTGAAATGTACTTAACTTCTACCGGCAATTAACGCTTTGTCATATTTTATTTATTTTACTACTTAGTACCTCGCTTACCCGACGTTTAGCTTTCGGAACTTGAATGATGATTTAATTAATTTCAATTTCCTCCCACACCCCATTCTTTACAAAATAATTGTATGATAGGCTGGAACATGTTTACATGGTTCTCCCTCTTGCTGCTTATATGTAACTGCAATTTACTGTAGCTCCAAGTATTTCTACTGACGAATATGAAACAACGCCGTGTTTTTTTAACCCCCCCTACAGTGTTCAAAGTTATGGAAAGTCTGTATGGGTTATCTGTATGCTTTGGCGTTGGAGAAGTTATCGATCTAATATTCTAGATAACTATAATAAATTGAAGATTTTTACCTTCCTTCTAAAATTGATTAATGACAATGTTCCACATAATACACAAACCCATAACACATAAGACAAAATGCAGATGAAGCTGGTAAATAGGAATATTCCCCATTCTCTGGTTTCTGGAGAAAACGCATATTCTGCGACCACCAACAATAATAATACGTATATCATATATCGGCTCACTACCCTCTAATGTTAATTTCTCACCCTGTATGCAGTCATTTACATGCCTGTTAACGAACTTAATTTTTAACACAAACACAAAGGATGTAATTCTTCTACCGTGCCGTAGTGGGGTATACTCCTTTGCTTTGGTTCCCTGACATGGAATTCACCCGGGATCGATCCCACCCCTGTGAGGGATTTTAAGTCTCGGGTATAGGAGCGGTGCCCACTCAGCTAGTGAAATGCTGGGAATGTTAATTACATCCCTGTCCCTCCATTTCACCTCCATTATCATTTAACATGATGTCTCATCTGGTGGTTTCTTTCAGGGTAGAAATGTCGGCGGGAGTATCGGCGGTGCATGGCGGGATGATATGCTCTGAGGAACACTTTCTCCTCCGGCGGGACGGAGTTTGGTCCAAGTCAGCCTACAGTACACCAAGGTAAAGAAAGTCCCCGGGAAATGAGACGCAGGGGGTTGCAGAATGTTCCCACACCCTCCCTTGGCAGGTTTATGATACTCCATGTCAGTTCAGTTGCAGACCATTCAAAAATATTCTGACTGCTTCTCCTTTTGTGAATAATTCTCCCCAATTTTAGTGCACAGAGTGAAAAGGGTGCATGTGATTTAACGGTTCTGCTTCTTGAGTAGCATGCGTTCTCTGTCACACGCATTTGCTGTCCTTGAACCAATGTGTAAGGGTGGCACATTCTTCTCAGGGACTTTGCGTTGGTGGACAGTAGTGAGCCGCAGGAACGCGGCTGGTGAGATGCCAATTGTGCAAGCCTGCTTGAAGCCTTTGTTGCTCTGGGGGTGGGGCGGCCTTCGACTGTTTTGGGGCTACGGTAGCTGGGATGACGACTATATTGTTCCGCCGGGACCCAGGAGAATCTAGTAAAGTGTAAGGACCCTGCCCTCTTTACTGTAAAGACTTCTTGGAGTCGACATCCCTTTGTCTCTTCTCACCTCATCCTCCCTCCTGGGGCTGCCTCAGTTGGGGTATATGTACAAAAGAGCAGTCTGGTCGTGGTGCGGAATCCCCTCCGTACAATCCAACCTAATCCAAGGTTATTCAGCGATTTGGGTAATTATAAGTAGGATCAATTGTACGTCTCTAAGCTCTGGTCTCTGCTTACGTTAGCTCTACACCACTGTCGTCTATTACGACTATTTATTAGAACGGTCAGTAATAATACTTGCTTTGCAGATCTGAGAGAACAGATACAAAATAATTATATATTAATAACATTATTGAGGTAGGACAGTGTGCCTCCTCTGAACTAAAACAAATGAGATATTGCAATAATATAAATGCGATACTGAACAAATAAAATGACCATACTAATATGAACTGCTTTTATTGTTCACGTCATTTTGTTTTATTTTTACATCCACTTCATTTTCTTCGCAATGACCTAGCGAAGAAATACAACATAAATACTGCAGTCGCTGGAGGAATTCAACATATCACGTGTTGAAACCTTTGTAGTTTATACCACCCACTGCACGTGGTTACTGTCGTGGTGCTCTTGTTTACCGTTCCCAGGTCCGACCTCCAGAATAACGAGCCATCAAAATCACCGTATCGTAAATTAAACGTAAATCGGCTTTCGTTTCTATACGAGGGCTGTTCAATAAAGAATAATCATAACTTTTTTACGCTCATAGTTTTTCGCATTAGAATTCAATCTTATTATATTCTGTTAGCTTAATGTGAAACAAACACGCCGCAGTGATTTCATTGTTGGTACTCCTGGTTCCCGCCTGTGAGAACCAGGTAAGTTCAGATATGTTCAGTATCTCCTACCGCTGCAATGGAGGTAACATGCAGTTAAAGTTGATGTTAGAGGAAGTTCCGGAGTTTCTTTCAAACGTAATCACTACTAATGAAACTTGGCTACATCATTTTGATCCTGAGAGCAAACAGCAAAGCTCAGTGTGGAAATCTCCTTCATCACCAACCCCTAAAAAGCAAAAGCGGTTGCTTCTGCTGGGAACGTTATGGTCATCTCATTCTTTGATATTGACGGAATGGTTTATCAGCATGTTGTACCTGCACACACATCAGCAACTGGACAATACTACAGGGATGTCCTGAAAACATTGCAAGTCCATATCAGGCGCAAAAGACCACATTTCCGTGAAGCAGGCTGGATGCTGCACCACGATAATGCGCGGTCGCATATTACCAATGTTGTTGCTGAAAGTCTTGCAAAAATCAAGGTGAGTGCATCCCTCACCCTCCCAATAGTCCAGATTTAGCCCCATGTGACATTTTTCTATTCCCTAACCTGAAGAAACGCCTTCGTGGGAGGCATTATCCATCATCAGAAGCAGTGGTGAAGGCTGCAGAGGCGATTTTGAAAGATGTCTCAAAAATGGTTTTCAGCATGTCTTTGAAGACTGGCAGAACCGCTGGGATAAGTGCATCGTATTCAGGGGAGACTATTTTGAGAATGACTATCAAAATAGTGAGGATGAGTAAAGGTACGTTGTCAAAAGAAATTGTGACGATTCTTTATTGAACAGCCCTCGTATTTTATGGAGTACAACAATTATGTTCTACTCCATGGCATTCCAAAAGTGGGATTTGTAAATCCTTTTTAACATTTAACAATTTTTAATTGAAACTAAAACGTGCTTTATAGACCTATGTATGTCACAAAGAACAGAGCTTTTCAAATTTTTGAATAAAGTATCAAAAATCTGTTGAGTGGTGTCCAGTATTCGGCACACGCTCGTCCACTTATTCTGTTTTTATTACGTTGGCATGGATTAGTTGACCTTTATAGGTAATTTAAATTAAAACAAACTGGTACAGGTTAACGAACACAGAAAAGAGAATTTTACAGGCATGCAGACCCAGAACAAGGAAAGAAAAATATTTGTTCTCTTTCTCAGTTTACCCTTCTTCCAGAACTCACAAGTGGGCACCTGGGGTCAAGTGGCTATCAGGGAGCAAATCCTGCATCAGAGGGAGTAGCCAAGATGACTGTTGAGTCCGAAGGCTGGTATGAGAGTAAACAAGGAAAAATTATGAAATAAGTTCAAAATAAATGAACGTAAAAGTGATAGGTAATTCAAAAGTTGGTGGAATGAACGGCGAGAGAAGCCGGAGACCCCGGAGAAGATCCAATCAGACGCATCTTTGTTCATCACAAATCTCATACAAAGTTCCCTGGGATCGAACGTCAGTGAAAGGCGAACAGCGAAAGGAAATTAACATATAAAATTAGTGAATCATTGATAATTTTGATTGAAATTGTAAGAAACAACCCTATTTTAATTCATCCCTTCGTATGTTTTTCAGTTATGAATAAATTGAACTTAACAAAATGCATTTCAAAATCTGTGCTGTTGTTAAAACTCCAAAGGTGTAACATAAATGCATGGAAAGCTCTGGATGCTTGTGCTTCAAGCTGAACACAGTGTACATGTGTATTACCTTCTGTAATACGTACTTACGGTAACTGGAGCAATTTTTGTATTCATCAAAAAATGTTATATGGTTGTTTCACCAGAATTCCAGAATGCAATAAAGGTACCTTTACAAATATATTTGTATCGGTGCGACCAACCACGAACACTATAACTCAGGAAGGAAAAGTGGTTACATGCAAACTTGGTACTTCAGGATATATGAGGACACTTTGTAAGAAAATTCCTCACCCCAAACTATCCTTTATATCGAAAATTTGTAAAATATTTTATTTTATGAATCTTAGTTTTAGCAATTGGGATTAAAGTACTATATGTTTAAGACATATTCATTACAAATTAGACGTGTATATCTAGAACGTTTACTCATTATACCCAAATGATTTTTGCAGCTGATTACCGTAAGAGATGAACATTTACTATACACAAATTTTAGATCTCGTTAAAGGACAAAATATTTATCAAGAAGGATTTTTTGTAGAGCTAAGAATAGCAGATATTCCATATTACTGGTCTGACTTTAAAAATAGGAAATCTTTATTCATTTTCTGCGTCTTGGACATACAAAGCAAAGGTATATGACAGCCATCACATAGACAAACTCTTTGAAGATATACCACTGTATTTGCGACTAGTGTGTTTCAATATAACAACAAGTGAAATATGCAATAAAACAATTTCTATAAATTTTCATCTTCATTAACATTAACTAAATAAGGTGGTAATCGTTTATAAGAGAATTGTACAATTCATATGGGTCGACACATCATACTGCACAATTTATACCGAAAATATTATTATTCTTCCAGCATAAAATGCTCTTCTCTGAATATTTATTCGTCAAAATAAGCCACTCGGTCAGGAGTGACAGGTTAAAGACTTACTAACTTCTAGAGAAACAAATTTATTTTTTGCAGCTTTGGCTATGTGAATGCCGTAGTTTCTGTTGTATTAAAATTCTAAAACCTAACAAATGTTTTCTACATTGTGTTTTTACATTTCAAGAAGATACAAATGATTGTAACACATTTTACCGTCCTTTAATATGATTTTTGCATTTTCATGACATTTTGCAGCCTATCACACTTTGAAACACATTAAAACGTGAAAATTAATTGTCCTTGCACACTACTCGTGTGTATGGTAAGGTTTGTATAGGTAGATTCACAGTGAAGAATCATGTCATAGCCAGGAATTGAACCACGGATCTCCCGGTCTCCGTGTGGTTGCTCTTAATCATTGAGCTGCCATGGCAACATGCCAGCACGGCGTTTCCATAAATTACCTAATAGTTGTTACATCTATAAAGCCTGGGACTTAAGTACTCAGGCATAGTAAGTCGCCACAAACGGTGTATATCTCATTCTACATGGGACCCCTGATGGTTTACCGGGAAAAATGCGAGTCAATTGGAGAACTTAATGTCATGCTGGCCTGTTGCCATAGTAGCTCAACGGACGCAGACTGGGCGACCATAGTTCAAATTTCGGCTATGGCATTGAACTTTTCACTCTGACTCTACCTATTCAAACATTAAAACGTGGTTTACATATCATCAAAAAGAAAAAATACCAGAATAAAGTTCGGAACTAAGCCTCATTTTCAGCCAGATAGGTAATATCCAAGTGACCCTCTGCTCCTCCTTTCGCTGAGAAGGTTAAAAGGCGCGAAAATTGCGGGAAGTGGATACCCCGCTTATCGCCTCATCCCGTAAGGGAAAATTACCGAAAACCTGGACAATAGCACTAGGGCTCTCCAGGCTAGTGCCGGAAGACATTGAAGCGCCTCAAAGTCCTGCCTTGACACTGGAACCAGGAATCCAGATATACCAAGCCTCTGTGGCTATCAGGAACCACATATCAGTCCAACCCAAACCGTACAACGCTTTTACGAGGATGGGTGTGGAGGTGAATCCACACTGAACCTACATACAGGTTATTGTGTATGGGAGGGTCCTAACGAAAGCTGGAGAAACTTCATCTCGACCCCAAGGTTCATCGCGAAGCCACTAGCTGCTCAGGGTTCGATACCGGCCCCAGCAGAGCAGATAATGCCAAGAACAGTAGTTGCAGTGCATGAAGTCCACATGAAACAGCATCACACAAGCGTACTGCCAAAACCTCCTACCCGAAAACGACCGGATCCTATAAGAGTGACTCAATATTGGGTCCAATATACTAGAGGCTAACTTAATATAGTTACGTATTATGTAGATGACTAGATGGGGCTTCAGCAACATACTGTAGCATAGCTAAAGAACATGGAGTATTATCTACACCAATCGAAATTACATAAAGGATAGCAAACAAGTAACATTCACTAAAATTTAAACATTGCTAATTTAACTAGATATAATGTGTCGTATAACCGATTTATTTTTTCTAACATGTTATAAACATATTTTCCGTAAATCAGTTATTGTTCACGTAGTCTTATGCTGTTCCAAATTCATACACACACGCGCGCGCATATGCATATATTATATAAACAGTTTTTCGTTTTTTCAGTATGAGATTTAGAATGTTTTAGAACTAAAAATTTGAGTTCCTCTATCGGTATTATTTCGAAGAGGATTAAAGAATAAGGAAAATAGTACATGAAATATTTATTCCCAACAGTTTAAAGTGAACTTCCCACCCGCATTCCGTGTTTGATAATATTTCTGGGTGGCACGAAAGAAACAAGTAATTTTGAATTCCTTTTTTGGCAAATCACTGTTGCAGCCTGAACTAAATTTGGAAATGAATAAATGTGCATTTCGCTGGTTTAACAGCGCATCCTGTTTACTCCTGTTGCCGATGCTTATGCTTAGACGGCCGTTCAAATTTCACCAACAGAGCTTCCGTCGTGCTATTGAGTGCCCATTCAGCCATTGTGCTTAGAATGTTCTGAAGATGACGTAACTATTACGTCAGCAGCTAGATATAATAATGTTGTGGGCGACACATAAGACGATGGTGCTGAAATGTTACACAACGTCAGAAATTATACGAGCACAGCTTCTGCCACATAGCAACTGAAGGAACCAGAACTCCATACAAACCTTCATGAAATTAGGCGTTACATCGAATTTGCAAAAAAAAATCTCAATCCCTAATTTACAGATTTTTCAAAAATATATAATTCGTCAGTACTTCATTTATTTGGGAACCAATCGGGAAAAATTGGGTAAATTAAACTGTCATGATGCAATTTTTAAATTGATAGAAGGAAATTTCAGAAACAATTCCAAAATATATGCTTATTAAAGCTTGCTGTGCGGTTCAGACGCGCTGTGTTTCATAAATTCCAATTAAAAAAGTAAATATAGGATAGACATAGCACTCTAAAGTCTTTTTAAAAGTTTTCATTATGGTCGTTGTAAAATAGGCAAAAGAATAGTATAGTCGACCCATTATTGACTAACCACGAAAGAGGTTATATTTTGCTTATAATGCCAATACAAATTAAACAAGAGACCTGATTTAAGCATCCCAACTCTATTAAGTTAAAGTTCGTTTAGCGGATATTTCATCTCAGTGTATTGCACTTATATGTAATAAATGTTCCAAGAATTTCGGAACTGTTCGCCTGATTTAGCCTGGAATATTCGTTATGAAGTATCAATTCGAAATTTTAAATGCAAATACTTCAATGAATCTGTTCCCAGCTTATTATGCTTCTTATGGAACACTGTCGACCCTTTTATTTTCTCAAAATATCTCTAAAGAACTCAATAAAATACTATAAAAGTTGTTTTAGAGAGATTTTCACCCTTAAATTCAAATTATATCTAGAATAATCACATATATTTGTACATAAATTATTTCCATACATCTATAACAAATTTTAACAAAACTTTATGCCACATTTACCAAGATTTTGTAGTCATGTAAATAACCATGCAGTCAATAGAGTGATCGTCAACATTGGAGAAACTAACCCTACTCGTATTTTCGCCTGACTGCATAGCCTAGTGGATGGACTATTCGTCTCTCACCAGGAATTTAGGCTTCAATCCCACGTAGGATTTGCGGTGAACGAAACGTCGTGTGAATGGATTTGCTCCTGGTGCTCCAGTTTCCCCGCCAGTTATTCCAACAATGTCTCCATAGTCACTTTCCTTTCATTCAGTGCATCACTATGTCATAACATCATCTATGTCAATTTCATATCAAGTTTCGGATTGATCACCCATCCTGATAAGTCATAGGCAGACAGGCATCTGGCTCCAAGTAGCCACGTGTAAGTCCTTCACAGAAAGAGGATAAAAATGTAATGAAAAAAGGTAACTTTTTGGACTGTTGGACCACCTAATTGGAAGCACGTTGTTTTAGAGAGATGTTCATCCTTAAATTCAAATTATACATAGAATAATTACGTATACTTGTATATAAATGATTTCCATATATCTATAATAAATTTTAACATTTTATTTCACATTTACCAAGATTTTGTAGTCATTTAAATAACCATGCAGTCAATCGTGATCATCAACATTGTCCAACACCCCATTGGAGAAACTAACTCTACTCGTACTTTCGCCTGATTGCAGTTTTTCGACTACAGTTATCTTATAGAGTTTAAATTTTAAACGTTTCGTGCTATCGAAATCGAAATTTGCGAAATATCTAATTCCTGTGCAATTCCTATGTACTTTGCTCCTATTTTCCTCCGATGTTTTGGAGACTTTTTCCGTAAAATACTACGATTTCTTATCAACAAAAGATTCTTTCCTTAAATGTAATCAAAATATAACGAATTCTTTCTCTGTGAGGCAAACAAATTACAGCGATTATATCATATCTCTCTGAGGTTATAACAGCACTAAGCCGATGGAACGCTGGAACTCGTGGTCTTACAACATATCAACCTCTGATAGACATAGTTTTCGCGTCAACTGATTGGCTGACGCTCGGTGAGGAAAAGGATCGGATAAAAACCATGCAGTGCAGGGCAAACAATTTCCCGTGATATGATCCAGGGTGTCCAGAATCAAAATTATATATATTCTTTGTTATTCGCTTGAATTTTAAAATAATTGTATTTATTTTAGTTAATTGATGGAAATTAATCATTTCTCCACAATAGCCGTATATAGGCTAAGATGTTTGATGGATAGAACAAACATGAAAAATTCAATGCCATGGCCGGGATTTGAAGCACGGATCTCCTGTTTTCCGTCCAGTCGCTCTTAACCTTTGAGCTACCATAGCCAACGTGCCGTCTTGACATTAAATTCTCCATTTGACTCGTATATTTCCCCGGTAGACCACTAGGGGCTCTCGCATCCGAGATACGCCGCTTGTGGCGACTTACTATCGTTCATAAAAAGCATAAAATTCTTATTGTCCATCACACAGTAAGCCCATTTTTAAATATATAAGTATTTCTTTAGTCAACTGTATTCTCTTTATTCATATCCACAAGGAAATGTTAAGCGACAAAAAGAATAAAGTTGTATAAAAATATTTTGCAGAAGAGTGAATGGAGTAAGTACTGTGAATAAACCGAATTACTTTTTGGTATGTATAGATACAAAACAAAATGTGGTTCGTAATGAATGTCGATTCTATTTTCATTTTATTAAAAGCATTAACAATTGCTGCTTCTCTTATGGAATGGAACTTAGTTCCATCAGTTTCTATTGAAACAAAAGGTTACATCTAAGCAGATGAAATGACAACACAGGTCAAAGGATGCTGTGAGAATAAAAACTTATAATCCGTATGTGAAACACTGAAATCAGAGTAGGGAAGGGACTAAATGCCTTAATATTCGCTGCTCATTACCCAGTTATAGCCGAGTCGTAAATTCGCTGGACGGTCGCACACTGAACCGGACAGAATGAGAGTCCTGGTTGATCCTGTTGCACGCTTTGGTAATTACAAAGCGGAGGTCCAGCTAAAGCGTTGCTAGGCAACTCAACTCTTCTGTGGGAGAATATTAATCCGATTGCAGCAGAGCTCTTTGAAATTATTATTTAGGTGTTTTTCTTTATAGTTCTCCATTGTTCAAAAAATGTGCAAATTTGGTTATAAGTACACATCTTCAGAAATCTGAAAGCTTTTTGTGGGGAGAGTCAATATTACCTACTTGCAATGTGCATATGTCGGTATATCACAGGAAATACATGTTTTGGTGCCCCTGGATTCCTCCTTAAATATAAAAAGAATTCTTTATAAATATGTCTCTATCTGTGACAATGTACTTCTATACAAAAGTACATTTTATTCATTTTAAATATTTTACCTTAACATGGAAATTTTTATTTCAGACAAAATGTTACCAGAGGGAAGTACAATATACGTTTAAATATGTACCTAATCACAGTCAAATACATTCCTGTACTATTTACTTACGGTAACAAATAGAACCAGTGTATTTCAACCATATATATATATATATATATATATATATATATATATATATATATAAAGATTTCACTAGGAAAATAAGCTCTGAAATCCCTTGAACGTTAGTAAGCAGTGTTGCTTTCTTTGCCATGTATCTAATGGGCAGAGGAGTGGAGTCGTATTGCATTCAGAAATGCAATACCTAGATTTCACTTTAAGTACAAGAATGCGGTCTCTGCAAAACTGTGCACCTGTGAGTAAGCAGTATTACTGGAAAACAGAAATTGCGATGAACACCATATGACATTGTTCAGCATTTTTTAAAATTTTATCTCGAACACAACTTACACTTTAAATATAATATTTCTAAATGACTTTTTAATTTCTCAAACATTAGAAACTGTTTTGCTTAGAATACTTGATATTTCCTAAGAAATAATTATTAAGTTTGCTATTGAAAGGTATAATACCAATTCGATAGGTCGTATAAGCCTCACATGGATTTGGTGTGTTAGTCTTCAGATATTTCTTATTTCATTGACACATTTTTCTTATTAAAGTTTTTTTTATATTCAATTTATCGTTTTCTTCTCATTGCACGCTCAAAATTTAATCACCTTCTTGTGATCAGGAACCCACTACCCCTGTTTCTGCCTTGTTCAGTGGAACTTAATGACACTCCAGGTAATTCATTTCTTTGCAGCTGCATTCTTACTGCGGTGTTTTGGGAATGGCTTGTGGTGAGAACAAAAATTTGCTGTCATGTTTTCCTTTAAGCATTGCTGTTAGTAAAATGGGAAAGATTCAACACATCACACGAACCAAAAGTAAGGGAGTCAAAAAATGAAGTAAGTAGAATAGCAGGCATACTCACAGGTTAAATGACGAGGTGTTCACATAAACTGAGGGAAAACAAAGCTAACTTCGCCATAGTTAGTGGAAAAAGGCTGCAGTAACAGGATATAGCTTCAGCTTGAAGCACATGTTGATCAGGGGACAGCTGAAAAATAGATGTGTGACTTCTACAAAAGCTCAAGCAATAAGGACTGGAAAACAATAAGGCTTACAAAAGACAGACAGTAACCCACTACGCGATTAAAAAAATATATATATTTCTTGGACAAAATCATAGGACTGGACATCTCAAGATTAGACAAAGGTATTGAAGTATTCAAATGCATAAAATAATTCAAAATAATTATTATTTTCAGAAAATCATCAACACAGTTTCAAAATTTGTTTTCTAAACTCTTCTCGGATTATCTTTTTGACTTATTTCAAAATGCCAAAAATTAGTTTCCCGTACTCTTTAGAGATGAAACAATGGTTTCAGTAATTGTGGAAAGCAACAGTTTGTTAGAGGGTGGCTACGAGAAATTTTAAAATAGAAAGTGTTGTGCACAGACTGGGGCTGCAAAAATTAATGAAAAATTAAAACATTTTAATGAAAATGAATAATATTTTAGTATTTTATCAAATAGAAAATACATAACAATATCAATTTAAATGCAAAATTGTCAAAAACTTGTATAAGTCTGCATATATTGAGCTTTTTGGGAGTGTCTTACGAACATTCCCAATGAGTTTTGTACAACCATTTAAGGGAATATAGGGATAAAATATTACTGTATAAATGATTTAGAGGTCGTCAAAAGAAACATTTTCTGTCTACCAATTTTTGTATTATTAACTATTTCCCAGATATTCTTCATTAACAGTGTGAAATGTCGAACATTTAGATATTGCTCATTTGGCAAGTCAGTATTAGTTTATTTCTCGTGATCATTCAAAGAGCAGTATTTCAAAGTCGTCATTTAGGGATAGTATTTTCGACCACATGTATTTCGCCCGAGTTCACGAAAATTTTTCACACATAAAACAAAACATGTAAATGTGCATTAATTGTCCATGCCGATTGGCATTAAGTAGACAGAAAGGTAGGTTTTCTAATAATAACTTGCATTACAATGAGTAAAGTTATGTTAATGTAAAATATATTCTTCATAGCGTTAGCCATTTCTAAGATATTCAGTTTGTCTGAGCGTCATTTAGGAATATCTTTGAAATTTTGAATCAAGCGCTAAGCAAGATCAGATCTAGGGTAGTGTATCACATTTTATATATTGAATATACTGTGACTTTGTGGGTTCGTGAAATAACAAAACGAGGTTACGAAACACAAAGACTACACCTTATTCTCCTCGAAATACACTGTTCAACATTACAAAATTGCTAGAACCTCAAACCTGTTTATTTTCTCTCACTCTACATTCAACTGTCCGTCGCTACCGGTAACGATTGGTTCCGAAGTTTTCCGAATCTCCACCGACCATTATTTTTCATCGGCTTCGCGATTCTACCGCCAGGGTGACACTGCTCCCTCCTCAAGGCTGGTCGTCCCGAACAGCGCCTTCGTAGCGGGCCAGGCGATCCAGGTGTACCACCAACATCTTTCCTCGGGGCACCTTCTGATGCGGTAGACCACGTCGTTAATCCTCTTCACCACACGGTACGGTCCTTGCCATGACTGCTGAAGCTTCGGGCAGCGTTCCTTGATCCGGGTCGGGCGGTACAACCAGACCAGGTCACCTTGCTGGAACCCTTGGCTGTTGGCTTGCCTGTCGTCTCGGGTTTTCATGCGGTCGCTCGCCTTCTGGATGTTCTGGCGAGCCACTTCGTGCATGTCGTGGAGGTGGTCCACCGGGTTCTCCACATCCCTCAAGAGTGGCCCCAAGTCTGCGTCCGCCAGCTGCTCATTCCTCAGGCCTGCTCCATCCCAGCCATCCGCAGGCATTGCCGTGACTACTCGAACTACTGCGGCACGCTCCTTCTCCTCCACTCTTGTGCATTGGCCGCACTCTTTTGGACAGGGTCTTCGGGACATAGCGTCCGCGTTACCGCGACTCTTCCCTCTGCGATGTTTCGAGGTGAAGTCGTACTCCTGCTGCCTCTGGACCCAACGTGCTGTCTGGCCTTCCGGTCGCGCCGTCACTATCACTTCGCTCCTCGCGGGGACAACCACGTCTTCGCTCAAGATGACCCTGCAAATTCCAAGGCGCTCTACTGGTTGACGGAGTATAACCTCTTCTCCGTTGTGCCTCAGGACCTTCCTGCCGACGTCGACCGTCGCCTCGTGGCTCCTGAGGTTATCCAGTCCCAGAATCACCTCCTCAGCCACCTTCGCGAAGAACACCCACAGACGCACGGCGCTCCGTCCAAAGTTCAGCTCCAGTAGGGCCTCCTTCTCCACAGGCATGGTGTCGCCCGATGCTGTCACAAGCTCGTATGGTCGGCTCGGCTTCCCCGTCGGCAAACCCTTCGCCACGTCAGGTCTAATGATGGTCACGGCCGCCCCGGTGTCCACCAGCACGCGGCACGGCTTTCCTCTTACCCAGTCCGCGATGAGGTTGTCATCCATCCGCCGGCTGACGGCGCGGATTGTCTCTCGAGGGGATGGGGGTAATGACACCGACGTGCCCCTCTCCACGATGGCCCTTACTCGTTTTCCGGCTGCTCTTCCTGGTGTGGGCAGTCTCTCCGCAGGTGTCCGGGCTGTCCACACCCCCAACACAGGCCACTAGGTGTTCGCCGGCGTCCCTCAGCTGGTCTTCTGTCTCCGGCGTAGCGGACACTCCTCGTTCTCGACGTCGAGTTAGATGCTACCTTGGCCACCTCCATCCTTAATGCCGCTGTCAGCGCCTCGTGGATGTTTTTATAATCGCCGAGCATTAGGCGCTGACGAATCTCCGTGTCCCGTACCCCGTCGACAAAATTGTAGGCGGCTTCCCGGGATACGAACTCCAGTGGCAGGTCAACCAAGGCCTTGCTAGCCAGCTGCTCGATCGCTATGGCGAACTCCTGCAGCGTCTCCCCCGGCTGCTGCGACCTTGCCTTTAGCTGGCTGCGGTATGCTGCGGCTAAGCGGTGGTTTCCGAAACGATTCTCCAGGGCCTCCCAGATGTCCTTGGGCGCCGCCGTCGTCTGCACCGCGTTTAGGATTTCCGCGGCCCGTCCCTGGAGGCTGGCTATTAATTGTGTGGCCTCCTCCTCCGGTGACCATCTGTTGTGCTTGGCACCTGTGTCGAACTGGCGGCGGAAGGCCTCGAATGTTGACGCGCCGTCATATTTCGGAGGTTTGACGCGCGCCGATGTTGTGTCGCGTCCTGGTGCGTCAGCCTTCAAATCCTTCAGTCTCCTGCCGACGACGTCCTCCACCATGGCGTTCAGGGACTTAATGCTGCTGTCGGCCTTTCCCTCCAGGTTGTTTACGCGGTTCGCGTGGTCTTCGACGTCTTCAACCATGGCGTTCAGGGACTTGGCGTTATTGTCGGCCTTTTCCTCTAGGTCATTGAAGCGGTTCGCCAGGTCCTCGACGCGCTCGTCCACTTGGCCCATCCGCTTGCCCAGCTCCGTCACGTCATCCCTCACGCCGGCCAACTGTTCCTCAAATTTGGCGGCGAGGACCTCGTTCGCCTCCTTCATTTCCGTGGCCAGACTGTCGTTCGCTGCCTTCATTTCTGTGGTCAATTCGGTCTTTATTTCTTTCAACTCTGCGGCCAGGTTGTTATTTGCCGCTTCTGTTTTTGTTGTTAACTCGTTCATCTTCGCGGCCAAGTTGTTATTTGTAGCTTCCGACTTCGCTGTTAATTCGTTCATCTTCTGCAAAAGTATTTCCAATGCCGATTCCATGGCCATAATGTTCGGTGATGTAGTTATCCCGCTTCCTGACACCAGTTGTGACTTTGTGGGTTCGTGAAATAACAAAACGAGGTTACGAAACACAAAAACTACACTTTATTCTCCTCGAAATACACTGTTCAACATTACAAAATTGCTAGAACCTCAAACCTGTTTACTTTCTCTCACTCTACATTCAACTGTCCGTCGCTACCGGTAACGATTGGTTCCGAAGTTTTCCGAATCTCCACCCACCATCATTTTTCATCGGCTTCGCGATTCTACCGCCAGGGTGACAATATATAGAATATATAAATGATCACGTTAGATATTCATTTTCCAGTTTTTTGTTTTCATTCCTTTTCTTTTTTGCGAGCGGCTACAAATAACACTCTATGTATATTCTAAATACCACCAAAATATTTAAAGTGTGACATTTTTTAGTTTTTTATGAATAGGTGACTTTTTGTAGGTGCAGGTGCAACAACGGCAGCTGAAGGTGACCTAGATCTGCAGGTCGAAAACTTCCAACAACAGAATCTGAGTGAGTGTACTCAAAAAATCACCTACTCATATAAAACTAAACTAATAAAAGTACACTATGTGTACTAAAATTTAAACGTATCTAACAATATGTTCAACATTTGTATGTGTCAGCTTTGAAGTGAGGCCGGCCCTCGTAGCCACGGTCGTTAGAGCGTAGGTCTCCAGCATTCCGCCGCGTAGAGGGTTACGGGTTTGAGTCCCGCTTTGGGCATTTGTGTTTATGTGTATAGCGTATATTTTTGAAACTAAATAAAACAGATAGGAAAATAAAAGTAAAAATTAAAAAACGGTTAAATAAGGAAAAGAAAAAAAAAACACACACACACACACACACACACACACACACACACACACACACACACACACACACACACACATATATATATATATATATATATATATATATATATATATAAGGTTAAAAACGTGGGTATATAAAAAATTTCGCCAAGGGCAACTTCCGAATATAAAAATCCATAATTCGAATTATTTCAAAACAACGTTGTAATGTTTTAACAAATTGTAGCAAATTTAGAAATGTGTCTCAGAAATTCCTATTAAATTTTTTGTGCATTTCTTAATCGTTTCGGTGCACAGGCAACGTAAATAGATCTGAGTGTCTCAGTTAACCGCTGGCCTGTCAACCTAAGGCCGACCAAACCTATTAGCTTTATATAGTGAGTGAGTGAGTGTGTGCTGTTTAAGGGCCCGTCGACAACAAGGTCATTTGGGCCCTAGCTTTATATATGCTTAAAGCAACAACCACATGTCAGTAGACATACTGGTATGTTGAATACTCCTGCGGAATAACGTGTTAAATCGTCTATCTTATGCAATGTATTCGGAATTTCTTCAAAGAAAGACCCTTACACAGTGGGACCTACAGGAAATATGAAGAGTCAGTGGCAAGAATTGTATACCTGAAGAGGGGGGAAGAATGAGTGATACGAGAGTGATATTTTGCTATCAGGGACATAAAATAAATGAGAAGGCCCCGTGATTTCCAAAACTGAATATGAAGCAACACAAGCGTTATCAGCTGACACACATAAATCGTTATGATGATCGCTTTCAATATACTCTCCGTCCTTTTAACTGAAATCGTCACTTGGAATTTCGGCAAGAATATTTTCAAGTTTTGTTCGAAGTAGGCAGCATTTAACCTCTTACAAGAAGTTTCCGCTTTATTTTCCATATTTCGCGGTACTGGAGGACAGTCATGGTCTGCAGACAACAATCTATACATAAAATAACTAGAAAATATACTTTGTAAATTCTACTTTCACGTTTTAACATCATGCTGAATTTGAAGAAGATAATGGAAGACAGTCTTGGAGACAAACCTAATTTAACAAAAGAAAGCAGAAGTAGCACTCTAGTCCCCTCAATCTTATAACTGCAATTGCAAGTTAATAGTAGCACATCAGTAATATTGATTTGGTAAAATTAATTGGTACCTTTACTGCAAAATGTCCAAATAAGCAGTGAGAAATACGTCGGCGGACCCAATTAGTGGTTCTGACCAGGTGTTAACGAGTACCATTTAAAAGAGCGAGGTTTTAGAAATCATTGCGAACACATTGACTCACCGACCTTTCAGATAACAAAGCATACGCCGTTACTATGAAACTAAACACCGTAATTTACCTCAGTGGTCAGAACGAACAATTAACTATATATTAAATAAGTGTATACTTAAAGAGTGTATCTAAATAATAATTTACTGCACAAGAAAATATTCGACAATGCGCAATACTGGAAAAAGTAGTTATAAACAGTGAAAAAAGCCAAATATTCTAAGACCGCTCCACCGCGTAGAGGGTCGCGGGTTCGAGTCCCGCCCTGGGCATGGGTGTTTATGTGTATAGTGCATGTGTGTGAAACTACAGAAAACAGATAGGTAATTAAACAGAAACAATAAAAAGCGGTTAAATAAGGAAAATAAAAATATATATCTATATAAATAGATATATATTTTTTCTTTTCTAATAAATAAATAAAAAAATAAGAAAAAAGGCAATATTGGACTGCCTGCTGATAAGTAGAAGAGAGCTATGGAAGCAATTAATATAAATACGAAACGGGATCGTGTCGAGTTCATGAAAGGAAGAAGAAACGAATAAGAGCGTATTATCGACACTTTGCCTCGTTTCTTAGAACTCAGCTGAACTCCACCATTCTTAATGATGCTTTGAAGGAGCTAAAGAAGTGTAGGGACCTCGCAGTCTGTACTCTACTGACTCCTTGTGGTCGGCCGCCCTCTTTCTCCTCTCACCTCATCCACCCTCCCGGGGTGCCCTATTTGGGGCATAGGTACAAAAGACTAGTTTGGTCGAGGTACCGAATTTCCTCTAAAAATCCAATCCAAGAAGCTAAACAAAGGAAGATAAACATCACGTGGTGTTCCAAAAAAGACTAGGTAATACGAAGGCGGTTCAATAGTATCTTTATTTTAAAATATAGGCTGTTGCTGGGGTATACTAATGCGTCTACAGCGTCGGTGATTACTTTGAACTTGGTAGTCATTTCAATCAGTCGTCCATGTTTTCACTAAACAGAAAAAGTGCAGTATTCATCCACTTTTGGGAAATCTTTCCGGGAGATAAAAGTAAAATTATAAAATTAGAAACCTTTGGTCATCTATGACAACAGTTAGACATTGGTTAAACAATGTTAACGCGGTCGAACATTCCTTTGTGATGAGCAACGCCTGTAGATGAGGTAACCAAGAAAGTCGTTGAAGGAATCCCGATATGATTCTCGCTATCACTCGAACGAAATTTAAGGTTCCTGGGGTTATAAGTCTGCTGACGGGAGCGACAAGTCATGTTCTGGGGGATAAATTATCGAAAAAATTGGGACAACATGCGGATGTGGCTTTCAGCTTTCAAGCTGTGCTTGGAATATCTCACATTCTTTACAACTCCGCAACTCATTTCATTCTGAACAAACATAGGTCGAATATCATCTTCTAACGAATATAGTCGAATTGGCTTCAAATGTTTAAAATTTTACAGTTTATTTTCACAAAATAGCAGATATTTTATTGCAGATGTTATCTTGAACTTAAAACAATTTCACATAGTACGAAAACGTTGCCTAAGTTATCGCTTTTAAGAAATTGGTCTCGTATTCCATTTATCAATGAAGAATGGAAAAAGTTCACATATGAAACTCACAATGACTGAAGATTATGAAACTCACATGCACAATATTGAATAAAAATTATTGATATAAAATATTCATATGCCATTCTCTAACCGTTCTACTGAAAGTTTCTTCTTAAAGCTTATTTTAATGTCAAATGAAGGTTAATCAAGATAAAAGTTTTGATAAAGGATTTTGTTGCCTATTTTCTGTTAGGTAAAATGGAAATGAGCAAAATACTAGAATTAAGCTAAAGTAAAATCTTTTAAAATCTGATCCCTATATGATGACTTTAAAATATCATGCTCTTTGTTGACAAAAAAGGGTAATCTCTTGCACAGATATGACTCTTTGCTCGTTCTTGTATTAAATTGTTAGCAAAGTATTCTTCTTTCTATTGTACGTTTTTCAAGATTAAGGTTTTTGGAATATGGAGATATTGAATCTTTGAAGGGACAGTTGCTCTGTGTTCCCTGCTCTTTGCATAATTAAAAATAATATTAAAAGAGTGAATATAAACGATGGGAAATTCAAAAAATATGAATCACAAGGAATACCTTCCAAACGGATGACACAGAAAAAAACTGTTGCTTAAGCAGATCTGGATTTTCAGCTTATCTTTTATCACTTATACAAAAGTCGTTTTGAATGAAGGATACTTTAGGCTATTCACTGAAAATATAAAATCTATGTTTCATTTGACATAGACATACATTACATATGTGACAATTTCACAAAAATAACATATCTAAAGAAATCAAAGTTCTCGAAAAATTTGTCTTTTGAGGTTAGTTTGGGATGCGAAAATATTATTTTGAATCTCTTCTTGCCGTAACCTTGAAAGATAGTGAACCAAATTATTTTTATAACAATAACGAGTTTTGTAATTAATCGAATTTTTGTTTTGGAGATAAAGTTGATCATGGACACATACATACATATACAACTTCGTCTAAAATGCCTTTTATTGTATTCAAGGAATTTCAATAGATGTATTTTACGGTGAAATCTCGATATCGAATACTTGGATGGAATATAATTATCTTTCTATTTATTGTAATTATATAACAAAGAAAGTAAAAATATCTCGGCCACTGGACTATTGAGCTATAAAGACAATCCCAGAAATAGTGCGCTGGTTCTAGGATAGATAATGGCTTAGAGAAAAGCCTGCAATGTACAATAGCAATCAATTCTGATCATCAGAAATCTCCACACACTTGCTTTGTTTCTCGTAATATCACCGCTCAACAACTTCACCGAAACTGTTATACAATAATTTATTCACTTTCAGCGAATAACATTGAACAGTATTATGAAATGATTAATATTAATTATTTAGATTTAGTTTGAGTTTGATTATTATTAATTTAATACATCTCTTATGTTTAGTATTATAATTTATATTAAACTACTGCAACCTTTATTTAAAGAAAATGGTGGTTATACGCTTATAATTTATCCACATATCAGCTCTCAAATGAAGAAACTATCTCTAATTAAATTAAAATAAGTTATATGCATAAAACGTCAAATTATGTTGCCTAATGATTCAAAGTGTAACTGTGTCAAGGTCGTGAGCCTACAGGTGCTCGAGTACCACAGAGTGTGAACCGGCGTGTGGGTAGAACAACAGCAAGTGTTAACATCCACCGTACCGCCCCGACACTTGGCAATCAACACACCTCCCCTCTCCCCCCTCCCATCCTGTTATCGCGCCATATGGAACCCCAGCAGACTCATGACACGCCTGAGATTAATGATGTCTTGCTAGTGAAGATTATTCCCGCTAGGGGCGCTGCTCTATGTTTAGCTAAAGCTTCGCCTTTTAATGAAATAACCCCCCCCCCTCCATAGTCCTGCCTATCAATAACATTACTATAGACTTTAATTACGCCCTTCTTTCCTGCGCAACCAGAAGTAATGCACACGCAATATCCCACACAAGACAGCTTCTTATGCAAAGCAGGTAACATAAACGTGAGGGAGAACGTAGACATAGCGGATTTTCTTAGTCTTAATCAGTGTGTGTGTAAATGAGGGCAACTCTGAATAATCAGAATTAAATATAGTATATTTCTTTGTAGTAAGTAATTTCATTGTATGGACTAAGTCCTTTTTAAATATCCTCTTTATTTATTTAAAGGCAAATATAACTCAAATTAACTCAAATTTTCAAAGAGTATCCCGGACTCTTAAATTAAGTATTTTGAAAGGAAAACAGTTCCAAAACATCAAATGTTTGTGCTACTATTGTATGAGACGGGGAGCCATTAACAAAAACTTTAAGGCAGTATATTACTTTTTCATGTTTTTCTGAGAGGTATATATTTTTGTTCATGCACTATTTCATTTCTTTCACACAAAAGGACTGGTTACTATCAAAACAATTCAACTTTCGGCTTCTTTAACAACTTTCCACATAATTTGTACAGTTACTGGAAGAAATATTTAGTAACGTGTTATTAATTATTAATTTACGTAATAAGGTGTTTAAGTTACACCACATTTACAATATATGATAAACCTCTGAAGTTCATGTTTGACTGTTGAACTCAGTTAGTCAAGCGCTGACCTACTGATCCAAAGCTTGTGTGTTCGAAGCCGGCGTAGACGGATGGTTTTTTGTTTGTCTGTTTTTTTTTTTTTTTTTTTTTTTTTTTTTTTTTTTTTTTGCTGTTTGTTTAGTGTGCTTAAAACTGACAGTCTGATGTCAATAGATTTACGGGAATGTAAAAGAGCTCAGACGAAATTTTGATACATCGATAGCTTTATATAATTCTGATATTTGGGTATTTGACACAGTCATTAACAAAAACCAGAACATGCATTTTACCAGAACTCGCCATATTTGTAGGTGTTATAGCAAATATCTCCATAGATGTAATAAAGTAGAGAAGGAGACCCATGTTCTCATAGCAAATATATATTTTATATGAGATAAATGAGTCAGCTCTCACCAAGGCGACCGCAAAGTGAGATTTGTGGTGGAAAACACGGGGGAGGGTTTTCCCCGGAATCTCCGGTTCCCCCGCCATCTCTTCCACAGGTGCTCCATTTTCATTTCAAGCATCATCAGTGTCACCACTGTGGTGCCGTATATAGTAAAAGCGAACGTTAAACACTGCACACAATTAATTATTTAACAATTAATATTTTACTCAAAGTCATGAAAGCCACTTAAGAGAATATTTACTTTAAGCGACGATCAAAACTTTTAAGAACTGGCTTTGAAAACCCTTTCTGTTTACGTTAGCAAAAGAGTGAGAGAGGAAGGGAGAGAATAAAATAATATGTGAGAAAAATATAGGTATTCGTGCATTCATCCTATAACACGGAATACCTTGGGAATATTTAACTGCCTAGAAAAATGTATTTAACATTATCTGCCATTCCATTTATAAGGGAATTCAATGCAAATTTTGACTTTTCTTCTGGGATTTTGATTTTAACATATCATTATTCCTAATTTGAGCAAGTTGAATCAAAATATGGTCTTAGATTTTCTACATATCGTACCAATGCTTCACAATAGATGAAATAGTAAATATTAATATTAATTATATACTCTGTTTTATCGAACTTATGTTAAATAAATCAAAGTTAAAAAATCCGCAACTGTCAACATAACAGTTGCTGAGATTTTCTGCAAAAAATATTCAAATGAGGGTGCTGGAAATGCACTTCGCCCTTATATTGCAAATATTTTTCGAAATTTCTTAAGCATATCTTCTACATTTTTTTGATACCTTTAATTTTCCATACAGTTTACAGTGAAACTCTTTAAACCAATTCGGTCTCTTTTTCAGTATCTGTTATCGTTTCTTCAAATAAACTATCAGAAATCAACCTCCTAATTAGTGGCCCAGCAAATATTCCCTCTTTAACGTAAACGTCAGATATTTCAGGGAACTCCTTGCAGATTTATTTGTAGCAATTTGGTTCTTATTTAAAGTCTTAAAAATTGCTTCATTAAGTCTAATGTCATGTGTGAAGGTGGCAAGAGAAAGTATTTTGGGTTCATAAGACACTCATTCCTAGCACGAGACTGTATCCCGCGTCCAATTTTTTCTTCTCCAATGCTCTGATCCTTCTGTACTATTCCACTCACAACTAAAACATGACATTTAAGTAAAGCCTGATTGCTTACCTAGTAGCATTCCAATAACTTTTAAGTCTCCACATACCTGACATTTATGTTCTGCATACTGGATATTTTCTAGAGCTAATTTGAAGTTATAATGTCTCCTTGAGGTGAACTGAATGCGGTACTGGAACTGATGCATATTTGAGTCCATTATACAACAGTATACCTTTCAAACTAATTTTAGTATTGTTGTCTGTTACATTTGTGTCATTGTTGTGAAACATTAATTTCAAGAAAGAAATTATTAGTATTTCTTAGGTCCATACAATGTTTATGCGCAGAACTACATTAAAATATTTCAGTTAGAACGGCTAATTGTAAAAAATAGTAAATGGTAGAAAAAAACTAGTTACAGCTTGTAATTAGCACATATAATTTAGTAAAGTAAACACATGTTTAGGAAGCCCCAGTGTTATGCATGTCAGTGTGATTGTTCTAACATATACAAATTGTTATAGGCAAACTTTGAAAGGTTGAATCACAACTCCCCTTTAGCGATATCTAATTTTTTTAAATAAGAATTTATGTTGTATATCTCTCACAGCTTACAGGAAAAAAGAAGACTCCAGAGGCCAAACAGAGAAAATTCAAATATACATCTCGATTAATCCAGAAAATATCCTAAATATGTAGTATCTTAATCAAAACTTGAAAGCCATTTTTAAGATAACAAAAATATTGCAATAATTTTCATTCAGGGGTTGCAGTGTAAGAACTTCTTTAAAATTTTAATGTATCACCCTTCAAATTAGCAAACTGTTAAGTTCTAGTTTGGTATTTAACTGGCTTTTTTTCTGAGTTATCAATTGGCAGATACACTGACACGCGGATATATTTCTGGGTTCAGGAAGCCTCAAAATATATGTTTGCTGTGAAATCTCTTGAGTGGGAAACTATACAGCGCCTGATTACCGTATGTGGTAGAAAAAGAACAACTCTGTAAGCAGAGAAAGTCATGTGAAAATAAAATATAGATTTTTACTAGTGGTAAGTCGCTACTCTCTTTATCCGCTTGAAAATTCAAACTTCACATAATAATCTGATTTTAAAACTCTGAATATTACTTAAGCAATCTGTATTCTATTTACTACGAATTGTTGAAGTGTAAAATGAAAATTTACTCTGATTATCAAGAAGTACATGTAGATTTTTATAAGGGTGGTACAGTGAGTAGAGAATGTGATATAAATGCAGCATATCAGATTTACTTTTTGTCAAGGGAAGGATAGAAGGCACTTTTCAAAAGCACAAGAAACCGAAGAGAAAGAAAAGGGTGGAATAAGAACAGGAGAACTGACACATATCAAAAGAAATGGAGTAAACACATGCAAAGGCAAAAAATGAAATCGAAGGGAAGAGAAATTCCTGAAGAGCGGTCGTTGAAATTGGAAGCTTAGCCCCGGGGCAGAGATTTGGAAACGGCATAACAGATAATAAGAAAAGTAGCGCTCTGGCGGCCAGCCAGCACACTACTAGAAAATTGAAAAGAATACAGAGGGCCGTGTCTGACAGGCCGCCTGCAAGCAGAAGAAGGCGATGTGCGATTTTCCAATGGTATTCGTTTAATCAAATGTCAAAGTCTTGCACCCTCCTCCTCCTCCTTTTTGACGAAGTTTCTTCCTTTCCTCTCTCTTGGGAATAAAAGATTATACAAACTTAACGGTTTCAAGAACTTTAGGTATGCGATTCTGGTTTTGTAGCCTGCTTGCCTCAAGAATATGAACCTTAAGTTATAAAACTCTTCTCCGTTGCTCTTTAGAGAAACGTTCAGCTCCCATTTGCACATTCCGTGGTACACATAAAATATAGAGGCAGTTCAAAACTCAGCGTGCCGCTCTAAAAATGACTGTCCCTTACTGTTTAAACTTTTACAAACTTAATTCCGAATGAAGAGGATTTCGAAACCCTATTTCCATAAAACTCAGGATATGCATTTCATTTGTTCATTTCATTTGTTTCTTAAACATATCCTGTTTTAGTTTAAGGGTATGATGAGGTAAGAGATATTCTTCAGAAAAAACAAAATTTTTTAAAAATGCCCCAAGTAAAATGTTTGAACTTTGTTGAAAACCTTTGTCCCATTTTTGAAAGATAGTGCACTTACAGATAGATACTATCCAACTTCTCAATTTTACGTCATGTTTTTCACAGACATTCATATATACACATACTACATTTAAAAGAATAGTTCCTCAGAATTCAGGGACCTCAAAACCACATTTTCCTATATGAATTATGTTTGAACTCAATATCTTTTCAGGCTGATCTCGTAGTTGAGTCAGTGAAGTGCCTGACTGGATTGCAGGTTCGATTGCTGGCTGGGGTTGGGAATATTCATCAAGCCAAAATGGTGGATTCCATATTTTGCACAATTTAATTTCAACAAAGTAGATAAATAATAAACAGAAGAAAAACACTCGATGGGGAAAGAACTTAGAATAAAATGTATTTGGTTTAAAAACTCTTTAATTTATCACATGATCATATATGTACTCTTCCTGGCAGTCTAGCATTCAGATAGGATCAGTGGCGTACTGGCTCAAATTGATCTTGGTTTATTGCATATAATCATGTGCTTCGACACCATTAAGTGTAGTCTCTGGCATTGTTCTCTCAACACCTCTCTATAATCCCTTAAAGCTAGTCCAGCAAAATCTGAAAAATCCTGTATGAGAATCTTCTTCAAAAAAATGCTCTGTGGGTCCAGGTTATCTCAGAATATATATTTCCCTTATAACTTCTACATCGAAATTGACGGTGGTACGCATTACTTTCCGTACAGAAGTAAAAATGTATAAATATAAAGATACATCCGGTAGCCTAACTGACCCGTCTTTCTGATAAGCAGATAATATCAGTTCTTGCGTTTAAATAGTTGTAGAAAACGGGGCAATTCCAGATAAACGCACGGTAGTGGGATGAATGGACTTCGTTCTCCTTCGAACAAGGGGCTTGAACTTGCGTTGTAGTCCATGACAATAGAAAAGAACAATGCAAATAACCAAAAAAAGTTGATATCCTTTGGCAACATCAAAGTTTTGCCAAGATGAGGACGGAAATAAAGGGACAAATGATCCGTCAAGGTAGAGAAGTTCGCCAGTATGGCCCAAGCTCTTCACCTGTGTAACGTAAGATATATTTAGAAGAATTAAATGCAACTTAAATTTAGAAATAAATCTAAATGGAAATAGAACAACAAATTTTCTGAAACAAATTTCTGTTCGCTAAAACATTGGCAGAACGTTAGTACTCATCGAATCTCCTTTCAGAATAAAATAGAAAGAGGAATACTATGAATCTATAGCTTGGAACTAGACGCGACAAAAACTTATATCTATAAGAAACCCAAATAGACCACGGAAGATGCAAACCAAAGACAGAATATGTACTGCAACATTAAATAGGTATCACAGACAATCATGTTAACTATAAGACTAAAATATAAATGGGAAGGTCATGTGGTGAGTCTACAAGACAAGAGGTTACCACGTGGGGCTCCCGTATAGAAGGGCGACTACAGGGAAGTTCGAGATGGAGATGGACACACTCCTTTAAGGAGCCGCTCGGCTCAAATAGCGAGAGGAAGAGGAGAATGGAAATCCCTGGTGAGACATCTGTGCAGTGACTAAATGGTGAATAGTGAAATATTGTATAGTGTTTTATTACTAAACAATAACTAGTGCATCACTCAATCAGACTTCAATATGTGCAACACCTAACCTGGAGTACCTCTCTACGTTAGGGTATACGAACTCTTCATATTTTTTGTAGGAAGTCGTTGTATCACGTATATTTAAGGCAATTGTTCATTTTCATTTTATTCACATGAGTATTTCTGTCTACTATTCTACAAACTAGTCTTACAAAGTCCTTCTTACTGCTGGGCCTAATTAACGATTCGTTCATCGTACAGAGGATGATGAACAAATCGTTGACCACTGCAGTCACCTAATAGCCATACAAAATATTATTTCCTATGAGGAAATCTGCACCATTTATCCGGCACCACTGTGCGTCATGAAACCTCAAACTAGACGTCAAAGAAAAGAGGCGAACGCAATGAAAGGAAACGCCATCCCAGCATTCGCCTGCTGATCAGAGATAACCATGTAAAACACAAGTTCACAATGGATAGTCAAGCAGAGTGAAACGCGTGGCCTCTCTGTACCAGTTTCGCATATAACCGAAGAGCCAACTAGCTCTATGTAAAATAATATACCAGGTGAGTCACCTGACCCTACTTATTTTTGAATGTATGCAACGTGCTAAACGGCATATTGACTCACGCCCTTCTTAAATGTCTTATTTGCATGATGATGATGATTTGCAGAAGAGTTTGTAACGCAGGGGTAGGCAACTCAGTGTGAATGGAACGAAGAACATATGTTCCTCCCAAATAACTTTACTTACTCTTCAATAAATTATACTTACAACTTATTATTCTACCTATATCTTGTTAATCCAGATAAACTTCCAATTCACTGGTTACAATTTCGTTACAATTTTCATTTCACTTTAGAAATGTCATTATACCAGGTGGGTTACTGTTCCCTATTTATTTTTTAGCAACTGCTAAACTATATATGTGACTTCTGCATTTCTTGAATGCCTTCTAATGGATGATTTGCACATCAGTATATAGAGGAGGGGTAGACAACTCAGTGCATAAGTGTTGTTTGGGACAAAAATCAATCACTATGTATGTCAATTCCAAAAACATCATACCCAGATACAGAGAGCTGCAGTAATAATTTAGACGAGTTTACAAACTTTTATTCATTAACGTACATTCACATTCAACTTCCCTGAAGGAGTAACCTGTCACATGCATCAGTTGACAATAACATTGGAACACAACATGGTGAATCTACACAGTGGGACCGACCAATTGAGTTTAAATCTTCAGCCAACTCGTCTTTTCGTTGTACAGCCATGTCAAAAATGATGAGAATTAGATAGACTATTTTCGCTTCTGTCAGAAATTATTGTAGTTTTTAGGTCGAACAGTAGATGTAATGGCGGCTGCAGTTCTTTTATTCGTGTTAAAACTACCAAAAAGAGCTCAAAACACTGTATAAAACTTAAAAAGGATGTAAAATATTCGAAGTGGAGGTCTGAGTTCTGTGGTTACTTATTCGTATACGAACCTTCCCTCTCGAGGTAAGTACCATTGGTCAAATGCTATTATACAGGTTACTTCACTAGTCTGCTAGTGCAAGTATGGTTCAAATCCTTCGTCCAAAGCTCAACAATTTTATTACCTTTTGTTATATCTCTTGGGTCATATAATTTGATATTATAATAGAAATGACATTTGTTCATAACACTGTAATTAATTACAATTCATCTGCTTCTTACTTATTTCAATTAATTATTATAAATAACGGTATAGTAAAAATGCAAAAGATAGCCATGTTTTACACTGGTATATAGTTATAAATTTCAAGTACGTAATAGATATTTTATTATGGTCGATATTGTCTTGATCCATTCAACCAAGTGTCAAACATTTCACAAATGCAAAGTGAAACATAAGATTTAAGCTTGAAACTAAAACTATTAGATTTAATACCATCGAAAAGTTCCTAAACATGAAAGCCAACTGTGTAACATGGTTTACAACATCACATACGGTAGAGATTATAAGGGTCACAAAGTTAAACATGATCCTCAAATAAAGATAAAGATAGCCCGTAGTTTTCCTTCGAAGAGCAAGAGCCTCTCCTACCTGCTGAGAAGGTGAGCTCTGGTCAAACTTATATGGTGAGCTAATCCCTGTAGATCCCTAATTTTATCGGATTCTCATTCTTGTGTCTTTGGCTCACAAGGGGACCAATAGAAACAATACATAAACTGGTAACAAAATTACAAACAATAACGACCTGGAGAAAGGGGGGGGGGAAGGAAAGAATGTGACATCGTTTCGAACCTAGCTTTTGTACCACCATATATATTCCAGCTGCTAACCCACTCGGCCAGGTGCCGCGTATTCAACCTCGCTCTTTGGGAAGGCACTCGTTTATCTCCTTACTAGTATTATATGCTGAAGACGTCGTTTATTTAAGCTTTTCTAAGCGTCTTGGTCCTCAGTTAGGGCTGTAAGTATTAATGTGTGCGATAGTATTGATTAGTAGGGCAGAGCTGCAATAACGGCTTTTGTACCAAAAGGGTCAGTATTTTCACATTGTACTATAAACAGCAGGTTGCATAAGATAAGAGTAAATAGGTACAGCTGACTCACCTGAAAAACCCCTGATAAACCTTATCCAGGTAACTCACTCTGACCGAGATTCGAACTCGGGACCTCTTGAACGTGAGGCAGATACGCTACCATCTACATTACCGGAGGCGGGCTAAAATAATAAATATTTCCTATCTTCGTCTATACTCATAAAATGTGGATCGATGAACCTGGAAAGGATTCATCTAGGTACATCATACAAACATTTCAGTCAGACTTCTTAAATAGTTTCTGATGTAATTGAGTATACATTCTGGACAGGTCATTGATGGGAAAGGACTTTCAATTTCCCCTTGAAGATCAGATACGTCTTTGTCTGCATGTTGTTCAGAGGATTCAGCTCGTTTGTTGTGACCTCCTAGCAAGCTCTGGGTGATCAATAATTCACACCATAATTACCGCCACCACATGGTCTTAAACGATCCGGTGGGATGCTGGGTCCAGATACATTCAAGGAACAACGCAGTGTACATCTCATTAGTAATGTATGTGAAGCTGCCATTTATTGCCTAAGCTTTTAGCAGATCGATGAATGTACTTCACACTGTTTTTGATAGTATTCAGATAAAAAAGTTATTTTTGCTTTCTTTATTATTATTGATACATAAGCAATTAATACACGTTTAAATCCCATGTCAAAAGAGAGTAGATTAGCTAAAAATCTAAAACTTGCTTGAAAATGGTTGGTATTTTGGTTTAGTATTTTCTGAAGATGCAATATACAGATTTTAAAAAATTTACCCTCACTGAAAAATAAAGTGCATAATTTGGATCTTGAGTGAATAGTCTCTATATTACTCTTCATTTGAATTAATTTTGTCTTAAAGTTCAATCCAAGAGATAATAAAAATCCTGCTAAACTATACATTTAAATCTCGTTAAAGCAATGTACATCAATTAAAGGTTTTCGTGTCATTAGCGATTTCTGCAATAACTTTCCTTCCTGGATAGGAGTCTCAAGCATCAAGTTCATATATGGATTTTCTGTGGTCATCAAAATGTCATAGAATTTCAAATTCATTGCATACTGATTCGATTTTAATTCTTTTTTCCTATTATACGTATTTTGATTTTCCTTATGACGAGATGTATATTAAAGGTGTATTCTCTATTACCAGGAAGCGGATATAAGAATAAACTTTTATAATATACAGTAGCGAGTGGAGAAAGTAATTATAATTCAGTAAAAGAGGTTGTTTTAATAAATTATCCTGTTGAACTCTGAGGTTTAACAAGTACTTATAAGTCCCTTCAAAATAAGAGATATTCACAGACAAATCTCAGATATTCCGACCCTATTCAGATTTCATCGCCACTTCACTATAGGGATCTTTTCATTTCATTAATATGATATCATGTCAATTTACTATTACTTCACGAATGTGATCTACTAAGTTCAGTTTTCAACACTTCACAGGGGGTCCGTCCCCTTCAATAATGTAGTGTTTAACTCCCGCTTTTACTACATACGGCACCGCAGGCGGTGAAACTGATGATACATGCGATAAAGATGGAACACCGGTGGAATGAGATGGAGGGGGACACCGGAGGTCCCGGAGAAAACCCGCCCCAGCGCCGTGTTGTCCACCACCAATCTCACTTTGTGGTCGTCTGGGATCTAACCCGGGCCGCCTTGGTGAGAGCCAAGCGGTCTAACCACTGAGCCACGGCGCGGCCTCCCGTCCCCTTCAGCTGCCATGGTGCGGGAGCTGCGGACCCTTAGCACTCGCGGAACCTCTGACGTTACTAGAGGAACCTCGGGCCGAACTGACGAGCTCCTCCCGTCGGGGAGTTGTTCCGATTGGGCTGGACTTGGGGGACAGTGTGTTCCCAACACCCCCGGGGAATTGGGTACCTCTGGCCAGGCTACGGCCGCTCGGAGGGGGTGGAGGGTTGCCTGAAAGGTCCCGGTTACTAGCCTGCAGAGTTAGTAGAAGGTGTGCTAGAGCACTAGGCGGCCCCACCGAGGTTTTCGGTAGCCTTCCCGGCGGGGTTAACGCGCGTAAGTGGCGTATTTACTTCCATCCCGTCTTGACGTTGTGCTCAGCGGTGGGGGGGGGGGTTAAAGAAATCAGGTATTGCCCTATGGAAAGAGCCCCGGAATACCCATCGCTCCCGGGTCCAGGACTAATGGGAGTAGAACCTCTGCACTTAACTTAACCAACCACTGTAATTTGGTTGAGTTGTCAGTGTCACTTCGCTAATGTGATTAATTTCACTTTTCCCTGTCACTTCACGCAGTTCTGCTCGCGTAACGAAACACGCACGAAATAGCCTCTCCATTCCGCTTCACTCGTTGGAGTGTAGAAGTCAATACCTTTCTTATCTCTCGTAACAGGCGTATCCACTGTGTCTCAACTGTCGTTTGAACCTTATCCGGAGAACGTACTGAATTACAAGCACTTTTATTCAGCACCCAAAACGAACTGAAAAACTCACCAATTCACTGGAGCAGCCTGGCTTATGTAAAACCGCTGGAATTTTCCAGAGAATTCTGAAATATTCGGGAGGTGGGAAGGAAGAATCTTCCATCCTATTATTTCTCGATGGTGTTTACGCTGGATGACAGTGACTTACGTCTTCAGCGGACCTATTAGGTAGGCCTCTTCTGTGAGATCGATGAGGTCCTTTGCTGCTTCACGTTAAAATATTTATTTGAAATTAAGATATCTTAAACATGCAGTATTTTCATATAAAGTGGTAGTGACATTTGAGAAAATAAAATTAACCACAACTGTAGCTCTTTTACTTTCAAGTTATGTCTTCTATTCACAGACATACATTCACATCAATATCGCTGATAGAACTGAATATACCAAGTTGGCTAAAATTTTGCGTAAAAGTTACTCAAAGTTCTTTAACATATGTTAAATAGGATACACAAACAGGTAATATAAGTAAGGGAAAATATAAGAGACAGAGCAGTCATCTTTCGACATTACCCATTGCTGTCTGAAAACTACGCTGTGAGCTGTACGAGAGATTCTCAGAAAGGGTTCACTGTAAGAATATGAAATAATGATGTAAATGACAGTGCTTATTCTGAGAACCCGAACAAGTTTGTAACTGAAAATTTGTCTCAAAATTCTCAATGAAAGCTATAAACATTTAATCGGAGCTTTTCGAGTAAACTCTCTCGTTAGGAGAATCAAAATAAATACACGGACTGGTGCAAGCTAAGCAGTGCTTCTCTTGTGAGCGAAGATGTTATATATGGAAAATCAGACATTGAATACTTTTCGCTGGACGCCAAACACTCAATGCTTAAAACTTTTTAAAAGAAAATGTTCATGCTAAAAATGTTAACTCTGGGTTGTATTTTTATTTTCAGAGAACAGTTTAAAATCTTGAAATACATCTCTCATTTCTGTGAAGGGTTCTGATAAACAAATAAGACGTCAATTTATATTTGTTTTATATGATCAATTGTTTTATAAACAATAATTTTAAAGGTTGTTAGGACAAAAACAACTTTTGATTATATTTCTTTCTTTAAGATCAAAGTTTTTTTCTTTCTTTTTTCCTTCTTCTTCTTCTTCTTCTTCTTCTTCTTCTTCTTCTTCTTCTTCTTCTTCTTCTTCTTCTTCCAAGGGTGTTGAAGTTTGTACTACTTTGGCATGAGGAGTTGCTTTATCACTATCTTTATCACGATCACTCATGTTTAAAAAGCAGGTGTTTCATAGAACGTCTGTTAAACTGCTTCTTCAGCAGTAGGCCATCCTGACTTTATGTTTTAGCCTAAATTATAAAAAATGAATACCAAATTAAGCTTTTACTTAAACGTATTTACTATGGAGGAAATTTTTAAACGCTGATACGTTTATAATTTATTTTATTACAGCAATATTATGAGTGGGCTCATTATTTACACTGAAACGAGGGTCAAATTACAATCAATTGTTATTTACTATTTTAATTACCGTTAACTTCGTTACGAGGGTTTTTTACTTTGGTTTTGTCGCCCTTGTGATCAATCATGATTCTTGGTTATGAGTTTTGACACACATTAATTTGATAGCTGTCGGAATATTGGTTTTCACCGGCGACCATCACATTGGTCGGATCCGTGCTGCCGACAAAACAAAATAAAAAATACAAAACTTCATTTACTAGGAATGGGAGGGCGTCATTGCCCGTTTTTGTGACTATAACTGGGGTCAGCGTAATATGGATGCAGTTTATCTAAAGTGAAAATACTCAGATTTCTTTCTCTACATGTTTTCTGTAGACTATTTCTTTCTTATGACTCCATCTACTTCGTGTTAGACGACATAAACGTTAAGAAAAACGATTTCGCCACGCATTTCATGTAGATACAGAGAAAACTGAAGTGATCGTCAGAAGTTTAAAAGGTGGGTCGCTATATTTCATTCTGGCTTCATGATATCGCAAGAAATAAGACAATGGTAACCTAAGGACGCCAAAATATTATGTAAGAATTGGGCAGTCAAACAAATACGGAAAACTCATGTGGTGTGCACTAAGCTTTCCCTGGTGAAGATGGAAAGCTCACTGGCTTTCCATGTGGTGAAATGCCCGCAATGCTATTGGAGACTCAAAACTACAGTATAATGTGACTGAAAATCGCAGGACAATACTCCAACTCAATGTCATAGCGCAGAAAGAATTTGCAAATGATAGAAATCCTACTTGTAGGTGTAACAGATCTACACTACCAGCCAAAAGTTTTACATCACCTATGAAAAAAGCTAAATCCTTTGTATCAATATACAAACACGTCGTAAAAAATGCCAACTAAATTAATATTATCACTCTCTGGTATTACGTACAACATAATATGGCGTGGACTTTAGTCTCTTCGAAGTATCAAACCTTTGCTCTCAGAGCCACTGCACACACTGTTGGCATTCTCATGATAAGATTGTGTAGTGCTTTTGCAGATATTGCAATCTAACACGTCTGTAAGTTATCCCACAGATCTTTAACATTAGATTACCTCAGTTTTCCCACTTCCCTGTCAAGCTCATCCAAAAAGATTTCAATGGGATTTAAATCAGATGATTGACTTTGACAATATTTTCCAGTTCCACACATTGCTCTTTTCTATTGACATAACTTCTGCACAGCTTTAGAAGTATGTTTCGGATCATTGTCCTGCTGTTGAATAACTGGTAAGTCTCTTGCCAGGTAGATCACAATTTTTTATCAGTGTGTTCTGATATCCTACCTTCTTTTATGTTGCATTAATTCTCACTAAATCACCATCCTTTATCACCTGCAAAACATCCCCACACCATACCCGACCCTCCACCATGCCTCACTGTTTGAATCACACAAGTCTTCTTCATGACGTCAACGAACAAACTTTCTGCGATGGCTTCCAATCACTCGAAACTGAGACTCGTCTGTGAATAACACCTCAGACCATTGTTGAACGCTCAACTTTTTATGTTGATGTGTCATTATAAGCTTTTTACCTTACTTTATGCGTAATATAGGTTATTCGGACGCTATGCAGCTCTTTATACTTCGTTCACGAAGACGACGTGACACAATTGAGACAGAGATTGGAGTTTTTCGCATACTACAAACTCCCTCGCGAATTTCAGGTGCTGTGCAAGTTCTCTGACGTCTCTGTACACATGTGAACTGATGTTCCCTATATGATGTGACCCGGGGTCTTCAGAATTGAGAAACACTTGCATTGGTACCAGTTTCTTTAAATCGCTGCAATGTAACAGGCACTGTAGATTGGGTTACGCCAACTTTTCTTATTGTGCTACCAGAATAGCCTTCTACATGCAGAGCTAAAATAACAGCACATTTATCAATCCCAATCTTCTTCTTTCTTCCCTTTAGGAAGTAATATCGAATAAAGCTAATCAGGTATACAAACACTGCTAGCCGCTTCGCCGATGGCCATTTAAAACCTTCAGGGGCCGCAAACGGATACCCAATAAATAGAACAGGACATTTAAATTGTTAAATGCTGTAAAAATGCATCATAAATACAATTCCGTATCTTCCGTATTTATTAAGTTATTTAAACGAAACAAAAACTGATGGATAGAGTCAACATGAAAAATTCAATACCATGGCCGGGATTTGAACCACGGATCTCCTGGTTTCCGTCCAGTCGCTCTTAACCTTTGAGCTACCATGGTCAACGTGCCCTCCTGACATTAAATTGTCCACTTGACTCATATATATTTCCACGGTAGACCACTAGGGGCTCTCGCATCCGAGATACACCGTTTGTGGCGACTTACTATCGTAAGTACTTAAGACCCGGCTTCATCATTTAACTCTTATTATTTTAGTTAATTGATGGAAATTAATAATTTCTCCACACTAGCCGTATACAGGCTAAGATATTTGATGGATAGAGTCAACATGAAAAATTCAATGCCATGGCCAGGATTTGAACCACGGAACTCCTGGTTTCCGTCCAGTCCCTCTTAACCTTTGAGCTACCATGGTCAACGTACCCTCCTGACATATGAGTCAACTGTAGAATTTAATGTGATGAGGGCACGTTGACCATGGTAGCTCAAAGGTTAAGAGCGACTGGACGGAAACCAGATCCGTGGTTCAAATCCCGGCCATGGCATTGAATTTTTTATGTTGACTCTATCCATCAAATATCTTTAGCCTGTATACGGCTATTGTGGAGAAATTATTAATTTCCATCAATTAACTAAAAGAAACAAAAACTGGTTTAAAACTCATTAAAGGCAGTATAAATCTATGGTAACAATAAAGTATAGACTACATTAATAAATTTTTGAAATTTCACTACTTTGTTTCACTGTAGCAAAAGCCATTCTTTGTGCCGAACGCGCCTAATATTTGAATGATTTTGTTTTGTGTGTATACGAGCCAATGTATGTATGTATAGCTACGCAAGCAACTTCTCCGCTATACCAAGCGATAATCATACGAGAGTATATTGCGTTACACACTCACACACTGGAAAGAAAACTCTCTGTCAGCATCTGTTATTAGAGTGTTTCTCAACCAAGGTTTCTAGTAGCCTTATGCAGCTGTTTCCGCTCTGTATTTTAGTTATTTATAATCTCTTTGTTTTCAGAGTGATTTCTTATAGCTATCAAGAGCTAAATGAATGACACATTTGAAATTGTTAAATTTCAATGTTAACCATGGCTTATCCCCGTAATGTAGCAAATCAATTAGCTTGGGTATGATGTGTACAGGCTTCTGTTATTACTGTAGAAAATCTGGAAAATTTGTTGTACGATTATGAAAGAGATCTTTAGTACATACGTAGCAATGACGTGTGCTGGTCTACAGATGGCATGTTAGCTACTCCATTGTTTGGGGAAATGGCGGGTCAAATATAGAGATGCGGATCAGCTATTACTAGCTATCCCTCTTTACGGAAAACAGTTAAATGGTAAAAAAAAAGTATTTTTATACCACTGGATGTAACTATGCACAGTTGTTTAGTAATTTTCAGAACTGTAAATTCATGCAAGACATTCATCTACCTGTACTTGCGCGTATAAAGAGCTCGTAACCTAATTGAGTATTATAATACTCAGAGGCCACATCACCCCTCATACTTGAGAGAAACCACTTTCCTAAAAGGATACCACCCACAACCAAAAAAGTCACAACCATTTCGAAAATGTGTAGTGTGTTGCGAAAAAGAAGTTCGCAAAGAAACCAATATTATTTGGTGTGAATCTGCAGATGTGCCCTTGGGTATTTATCTCGTTTTGGAGGTGTACAATTCAAAAAGAAACATTTAAGGGTACGTTTACATTCCTTATAGAACTAATTTAAATTTATTGTAAAATAGCAACATTAAAATAATTGGCGTTAAATAAGCATTAAATGCATGTATGCGCAGGACGTCTATACAAGTCCATATCGGTTTGGGGCATTTTAACTTGGACGTCATATGACGTCCATATCAGTGAAAGGGCTAGATGCGTACATTGCAGAGTAAGCCAATGCGAACTACTTGCTACACAGGCTGCTGAAGGAATGACGCCTAAGCGAATTGACACATCACAGACAACGGTACTTTTGGGAACTCATCAGCACTCCTCTACGTGGTAAACCAGTCAAATATACAACAGAAGCATATAGTATTCACATGTTAATACATAGAGGTTATAGTTGTGATAGGTGTTCGATAACTTTTGACCAGTAATGTGCATTGTGTACTAGACCTCTTCCATGTCTAACAGTTTACCAGATATATAAAAGTTATGCAGAATGAAGCAAATCAAAGCTAGTCAACTTGAAGTAAGACAAAGCCAGCGGTATGTTTAGCAAAACTGATTTATTTTGTTTGGAGAAGCTTTTTAAGATATTTCTTGCTATATCCATGTAGGATATTGTACCAAAAAATCCACGTTTTCGGTTTTGAGTTACCCTTACATCTTGCTGTCGTTCTATCTCTCTCTTATTCTCTCTCCCCGCTCTATGTCACATGACCTGCTTACGAATGTAATTACAGAATAAGCATAAGAAATAAACCAACGCTTTCTATCCCAAGGTTAACTGCAAGGTTCGGGCATATATAGTACTTTAGGACATACTCGATAGAAACATTATAAGCAAACTTTTATTTTATAGAGACAATAACAATACTAGCCAAAGTTAAAACGTAAAGAAAAAGCAAACAGAAAGAAGTTTCACTAATTAAAATTTAACCATTTTTGTTGTTAGGACTTAGCTACTAGGATCTGCCACACACTCCCTCCGCAGTGACAACGTTCTGGTATTTGCGATCTGATCTGGAGGACAACCTGCCAACCAGATCTTGTAGCTGCGATGAAGGTGCACAAGCCTGTATGCCAGCTGTTCTCTCCTAGAAGTTGATGTGGAATGCGATGGAGTGAACATAGGGGTTCTCTACGTTGTCAGATGTTAAAATGAAGGCAGGTTTCAATCTGTCAGTGCTAATAGTGTGTTTTCCTGTTTACACCTTAACGTCGAAATCACTGCGAGACGGAACCGAGAATGACCCATCAAATGTTGGCTGTAGGGGTGTTTTCAGAGCATCATGTCAAACGAAGACGAACTTGCTTGTCATCAATTTTTGGTGTATGAAAACCTTCCTGGAGGTTAGGAATAGGGCACCTATCTGGATTGGTGATATAGTTGAGTGCATGGTAGGGCCTGTAAGGCCTCCAGGAACCACCTTTCTTTGGAGCTATATGAAGGGAACTTGCCCAGGCGCTCTGTGATGGCTGGCAGATTCTCATGCTAATCACCTGCTGGAACCTTGCTTTAGCCATCTTCAATTTGTCTGGAGTTAGTCGTTAGTCTGGAATTAGTTCTTGCCAATCTCGTATGTCCCTGGTGATAATGGTGTGAGAAACAGCTGTATTTGTGATATTTTCATGATGTGGGTTAGGAAATTTCTACAGAATGTCAACATGTTGCTGTCAGGTGGCATAATATGAAGTGGTTCTATCCCTGATAGTTAAATCAATGTGCCAGATGCTGCCTTCGAAGTCACCGAGTCAGTGAGTCACCTGTTCTTTAAATATACTGAAAGATTGTAGTGGTGAATGAAGTCGGCCACAATGATCGGTGATTGTACATCTGCAACTATGAAATTCCACGTAAACTTGCGCCGTAGACCCAGGTTAAGATCTAATAGACGTTCGCGATAAGTATTAATACCGGTACCGTTTGGTGCAAAAATGTTACAATCTTTTCTGTCTGAAAAGAACAGAAGGCGTGGAAAGTGGCTCCGTTCACCCGCCGCCGCTAGTTAAGTTTGACTGCTGAACAGAAGTTGCTTGGTATGAGTAGAGGTCCTATGGCGATACCAGTATAGTGTTCCTTTAGGGTTAAAATGCTGGTCCGACCTGGACCTGCCTCGTGATCTACTTTTTGAGGATCATTAAGAAATTGAACTATTCCTTGAAGGACGTGAGATTGTTTTTAATTCATTGATGGTGGATGTTAATTCAGCGATCTGCACTTTCAGTCTTTATTATCTAAGATCGGTACAGTTATCGTTCACTTTACACTAGGTGATAGTGACTGCATGGTTGGCCATAAGTATTCGACCAAGGTGGTGAATATTCAACAATTTTGCCAATCATAGCGGCTATGGTTTCAAGGTCAGATTTGTCGTTAATATGCAACTTGGAAGCCGCTGCATAAATATTGTCTTCAAAATATCGTCCATAACCTGTATGCTGACTAAAAGTCACTTCTCTCGACCTAGTTCTAATTCTGTTAAACGTTTTGTCACTTTTCTATTCTCTGACTCTTCGAATTCCTGCATTACTGTAGTTCTAAGATTCATGAACGGTGTGACAGATAATAGTCGAGTCAAAAAGTCGGAAATTAAGTTCTAACGAAGCAATTGCATGATTGAATCTCATAGTTCCACTTTTACACCTAACGTGGTGAATTATGTTTTAGCTTGAAGAAACCTACCTTTATGTTTCTCATCCAGATTGGCGGAATCCTCACTGCAATCCACACGAGTTCTGTTCCGTTCGCTGCTGAAGTTGACGCAAAATGAGTGTTGTCGCCGGTGTTATTCGTCAGAAGCCTGCGTGTTCGAATCATGTCGGGGTCACCAATATGGATCTATGTGTAGGAAGGGATCCTTAAAATAATTATTGGTTTCTTAAGTAAATGTTTATTTTATAGAAACAATAACAATACCCAAAAAGACGAACGGCAGAAAAAAAATTCACTAATTCAAATTTAAACATTTTTGGTGTTACTACTTCCCCACTAACACTCTTGAATTAAATATACTTCAGTAAATGAAAATTAAAGGAACACATATATCTAAGATATGGTTTCAACCGTTATAAATAGGTTTCATTATCCCTTTTAAATCTGTTTTTCCTGTTTGCTTCAGCACAATTCACTGGTGACGCTTTGTACAAAATGCAAACATTTTTAGATGTTATTGTAAGTACGTGAACTTGTGCACCAAGAAATTGCTCCATTTACTATCAAACACTTTAAAGTCACAAACGCGAATATAATTGTCCTGTTCCATTTAGGTTAATGCACTACGTTAGCATAAACACTTTCTGCTCGGCTACTTCTTTCAGTATTTTTCGGTTTTCAAAAATGTTTTCATGAATCACAGTCTACATAAAGTAGTTTGAAATATTTAGGAGAGCTTCAGAAACAGTGCGTTTAAAAATGATCGATTAATAGTTTAGAAATATAAAATCGTTTTCAGATGAATTTAATGAAATTTTCGTAGCTGAATTTGAAAATTTTGAAAAAATCAATCACATAACTGCAACAATCATTTTTCTGTATTTTAAACTAATTAAAATTATAAAACAAGCACCATTCCTATATATTTATGTTCCAGTCTTGAATAGTGTCTCTTATTTACATTGAAATGGAATTGCATAAACCAGGAAGCAGTCAGACTTAGTATATGGGCCGATATAGGTTGAGACATTAATGCACAAACCAAATCCGGGTACCTAAGCCACTTTTTATTTAACAAATATGTACCATAGAGCAATATATTTCATATGGAGCTTGAATATCTCAAATAGCCATGCTAATATATTTAAAAAATATTAACATATTATTACATGAGTTCAAACAAATGACAATTATTGCACTGGAGACAATTTCCTAAATTATATTGACCTTAACACAGAAATGTTTCCTATTTAACTCCATCAATACGGCAATTCAACTTGCACATATGTGAGCACAAAAAAGTCAATGCCATTAAATACGACTGCTTCCTTGTCACAAGTGAAGTGCCTTGCGGAACATAAAAAATTAGATTAACTGTGAACACATCGAGGACACAATAAAACTGCCGGATAATAAAAATACAATTGGTAAAGAACGCCGCTCAGCGGCAGCTACCGAAATTATTCTGGAATTCGTTAGCCTATCTCACGCAAAAGAATAAAAACAATGTACGATCAAAACACTGAGGTACAGCAAAAATTCGGTATGAAACGATAAATCTTAGGGACTAAGTGAAAAACGATTAATTATATAATAATTATGAATAGAAGTTGGAACCATAAGAATGGTTGGTTATGACTCATTAAAGTTGCGACTGCCAATTTGATTTATGTTTTGAATATATGGTAGAAAAGATCAAGCAATAAAAGGAATAACTTGTCTTTTTTGGGGGGGGGGATATTTTCACAGATGCACCGTGTTAAATCAGCCTCTAAGTATAGCGCCTGTGTAATAAAATATAACGGGCTTTTGCCCGCCTCTTAAGCGTAGATGGTAGCGTCTCTCCCTCATGTTCAGAGGTCCCGAGCTGTAATCGCGGTCAGGGCGTGTTATTTGTCCAGGGTTTTCTCTTATCCTGAAAAATAAATATCGCACAACTCTAAGCACACCCTGAGCATCAGTTCACCCCTATCATTCATCGTCCAACATAACTTTGAAAGACGTAAATTAAAAAGAAACAACTGCTTTGGTTTTTACACACATCCTCTGTGGAATGCAGCTACTCCTTTTTATTCGGTGGCAATCTCAACGAAGGTTTTGTAAATCCTTTTAGTAATTGTTATTAGTCAATTTACATGAGAGACAATAAGGCTCCTCATTAGTTATGAGAATTAATAAATTCGGATGACTATTTCGGAGACTATTGCATACACACATGTATAAACTACCCTCCTCAATAATGTAACATACACAGAGAGAGAGGGGAAATAGTGTGACTGTTGCACATTTTTGCTATATATCTCCAGTACAGAATGAAGCATTGAACATATAATTGAGATCAGTGCTGTTAATGCGAATGCCTGCTAATCAAAGAGACATGAGTTCGATACACGCCTGAGGCTCTGACGGATTTAACTGCATATCCGTTTGTTTTTGTGTTAATGCCTAAAGCCACTCGTTGTGCTGACATATTGCCTAGGGAATTTAATACATCTGCTCAATAGAGACCTGTAACAGGCCCCAGGCACATCATGCGATAAATGACAGTGTTAATAAACAAAAGATGTTTCAGAAAACGGCTCACCTTTGTGCTTTAATGACTTTATTGGCTATTCATCAAACTATGAATAGTTAATAAGAAAAAGCAGAAGTTTATATATCATTTCAAAAGTAATATGGTAATTTTGTTTTGTCATTTTGCTATAATTACAATGTATTCCTTATGTATGTTGGGTTAATTAATTGACTCGCATATACTGTTACCATGTCGCAGTGTTTTGCTGGTGCCACAGGCAGGAGTCGGGCGCGTGGGCAGGAGAGAAAGAGACAGAGAGAGGCTTCGGAATGTTCTGCGCATTGTTGCGGCCGCGGAGGTTCTCGGAAGGTCTGCGGCTTTCTAGAAAAAATGGCTGAGGAAGTATAAATCCACCGCAAGGTGTTAGAGCGGCAGTTGTTTGTTGGTTACTGCGGCAGTCGACGATTGACGTGTACCGCAGTGATTTCATTCATTTGTTTTCGTGCAACAAAACACCGAATCAACCTTGAAGACAGCTTATTGTCAGTTTCATGTCTTTTTGCTGCGGCAAAAGTTGTTCTAAATTTCTGCAAATCAGATTTCCAAATCACGCAGTCACAATATGCAGGAGAGTAAATGGTTGGTTTTATCACCAGCCTGCTATGAAGTCTATGCGCTTTATTGTGCAGCTTTACATCCTGGTTCATTCCAAAAATTCGGGTCTATAATCTTACACAAATCCATTAGACCCTTTATGCTTCTTTAATTTGAAGTTCGTAATCCTAAAAGTTTTACATTTACCTTTATCAAATGTTTTAGAATACAAATCCAAATGCGCGGTGGCTTCTTCCTCTTCATTGCAGACTCTACTTTAGATTCTGGGTAGATAAATATTGTTTTCCACTCATAATTCACTGTCATTATTAAACTGAACATTTCCTATGATTAAATATGTTTAGTTCTCTAACATTCACCTTACAGACAGACAAGGTGTTACATTCCATCCAAAAACTCAATAAGAGAAATATTTATTTTGAGATTTTCTCAATAAAGTATTTAAGAAATGGTTCCCCGCCTTCGGAAGTCCCAAACTCGATTCCCGTGGACGGCCTACCTGACCCATGAGCTTTTCAGGTGTTTTCCCGGGACGAATGGCGAATGCTGGGTAGGTTAATTACATCCCCCGAATTTCCTGTCCCTCTATTTCATCTCTATTATTATTTCACATCAGTGCTCACCTTGTGGTCTGTTCCAGGGTAAAAGTGTCGGAATGACATGCTCTTGAGTGAACCACTTCCTCATCCGTTAGGTTGGTTGGCGGTCTTCGAACCGGCTGGTGGGACCGCTTCCGCACCACATGTCCGTTGTCCTGGTCTACCGTAGGAGGTCTACATCTAAGTAAAATCTAGTAACCCTACCCTCTGCACTGTCTTGGCTCCTTGGAACTGCCGCCGCATCCTTCCTCCCGGAGATGTCCCACTTTATGGCTCAGGTGCAACAGATCAAGACTGGTCGCAGTGCCGAATCCCCTCCGTAGCATATCACAATCCTAACAAAATGTTTCATCTATCATCGGCTCTACGTTGTAACTTTTTTATAATGTAAATGTTCTCAAAATGGTTGTAACATTCCTTTATTAAAGATACCACGTGTATGATGCATCATGACAAACGAAATATATGTCTTGAATTTTCAGCATATATATCCTAAGTCTTCGTAGTTGCAAATAAAGATCGTATATCTAACCGTTAAATGTCATGAAACTATACCAAATTCGCATATCTTTAAATCACACAATTTATTTCACATAACATTTCTTGTGGGTTAAACTTCCAGTTACTTATATTTCTATCCAATTGCTTCCAGCAACGATACATCTATTCCTCAACAACCTATTTGTTTATAAAAGCTAATTGTTCCATATATTTCTAAGACTTTCTAAGATTATTATTCGATTTACTACGAGTATATACTTATTAAGTTAGCTATAGAGCATTTCACATAACTTTCCTTAATATCAATGCTTCAAAATTTGTATGTTTATCCATAAAGAGTAGAAAATAGTCACTAAGTAATCTCATAAACATATATGTCACATAAAATTGACATGTTAAATTAAGATAAACTTTATGTAAAAGCTTATATTTTGTAAACATCTCCCTTTTCAAATTTCAGAAACATAGGATAATTTAAGCTTAAGTCCTAATAAAATCCTTAGAGAGAGCTGGTTGATATGATTATTTTAAAATTGCGGCTTTTTGTATGACTAGGAGAACATATGGACCACAGCTTCCCACTGGAGAAAGGTTCTTACTTGAGTATATAGAAACTAAAACAGTAAATGGTTAATGAAAAGGAAAATTTGACGGAAATTGAATCCTCTAATGAGGACCCCCAAACCATTACACACACTATATCCTGTGATCCCCGGTCAATTCAAATGTTTTAATTCTTTTCTGTCGTCGCACTTGGTACTCACTTAAAACTTTCACCATTTGAATATGCAGGTGTTGTTGCACCCTTTCCAGATGTTCGTTACCTGCTTTCCTACTTCCTCACCCACTGTTTTGTGATGACTAAAGGGCGGATTCCTATTACATATCATTTATTTGGTCTTAAAAGTCACGATCTTACTTTTTGAGATCTTTGACAATATATATGCTTATTTCCATGTTAAAGTCATATTTGGTCATATTTTGGGCATTATTATAATGTAGTCAGCAGCCAATTAGATATAAACTAGTCATGATTCATCAGAAAAAGTACTTTAAGATTTTGATTCTTCTGATTTGACATCCATTAAGATTGTGCAAGATGCATTTTTTCACCGATCTTAGCAGCAAATTTGGCGTATATAACATCGAATTTCGGTCGAATATCAGGTCCGATTACGCCCCTAGAAACTCTAGGAATTTCACTTATTGATTCATTAAAGATTGTGAAAGAAATTAAAACTTGATTAAAGGGAACAAAAGGTAAACTGGCTGAATAAATTATTACAGAGCTATAAAAATTGTAGGTGTCTAATACTGCTTATAGTAGCCTTTCCAAGATCAGTGATATTCTTTGTGGGCTTGAAGCAATGTTTGAAGATTCTGAGCTGGAATTTTCCCCAAATGAATTAACTTACTTCTAGTATTCTCCTATAACTTCATGTGACGCGAACGTAGTTTCTTTAGATATAAGAACATTATGCTCAAGTTGTTCTCGGGAAGCAACTCAGGTGAAAAGAAGATTTCGGGAGCGTGCATCACTCCCATCATCAGTATATTTAATGAATGCTATAACCACAAATGAAACACTGGGTATAACACAAATACAAAACACTATCAAACTTTGCATTACCGAATAAAAGACTGTTTTCAGTAAATTAAATGCCAGGTCAGGAGATGGCGTGAGTATAGAAAATTGATTGGGTCAAAGAAACGTAATTACTTAACTTGATTATCAAGCTGTATAGATATGTGCTTAAGTCGACGGATTTCCATTTTAATGCCGGTTTCCGAGAGGAGCTGAACTAAAATCCAGCATCACGATTAAGCGTGCTGCTCTCGGAGGAAAGGTAAAACTCTCCTTAATTCTCCGCTCCCAGTAACTGTTGCATTTTGCCAAGATGGTCGTCTCCCGAAAGTTAGCACTATGGTCGTTATCAAAACAATGCTCTGCCAGCCCAGACTTTTAAGATTGCATTAAACGAATGCTCCGTTCATGTTCGTTTATTCTGGCAGCGATGGTCCTTCCAGATTGTCCTATATACGGTGTCCCACATTCACAAGGAATGAGGTACACTCTCAGAACTTGGAAGTCCAGTTTGTCTTTCACTGGTCTCAACAGATATTTGATATTCGGAGGTGGCTTGTGGATGGTCCTGATGTTGTATTTGGTGAGAATTCTGTTGATTCTGTTGGATTGGTTGCCGGTAAACGGGATGCAGGCTGTAGCGTTAGGCTTATCAGGTTTCCATTACCTGTAATACAGCAAGCCTTAGTAGTATCATTCAAGAGGAATATATTACAGAGCCTTCGTTTGGACGTGTGGTCGACATAACGGAAAGGATGCTGTCTGAGTAAGGCCCTATTCTGCTGGAGTTTGTCACTTCGGAAACATACACCAATAATATATCCGACATTATAAAAGTACTAACACAAAATGATACTGAAATATGTGGTCTCTGTTCAGCAGAGACTACGTGTGAATGATTAGCTGATCTACAGAGACTGAACACCGTAGTACAGAACAGAACTACAAATGTCCTGTCATATGGTCAAACGAAGGCAATTCAGTATACTTACCCTGTCGTTGGTGGTGCTGTGTAGTGATGCTGTTTCAGCTCCGTAAATACGGTTTTTCGCTAAGGGGAGGCGCTGTGGTCGGTCAGCTGAACTTGCAGAGGGGGCTGTTTGATCAGCCGGAACTGGCTGGCGTTGGCGGGCTCTCCATGGCTACGTGGAACTCCACTGAAGAAATTATTTATAGCTGCTAGGAGCTCACCGAGGTTGTAGTGCCGCCTGTGGGGTACTTTCATCTCATAGTGCCTCCTGATTTCTGACACACTGTACGCCCTCGTCTGCAGTGATAGACAGACATCCAAACAACCTGTAACACAATCGAACTCAGTGATTCAGACAGTAATGTTTATAGCTAACATTCTGGAGACCATGGATTCGACTATCGGGTGCGACCATTCTGATTCATAGGTTTTTTCTCGGGTTTCTCTGGGTCGTTGGAAAAATCTTTAGGGTCGTTAGATATTTACTTCCCCTCTCCTTCCATTTCACGTCACTTCTTATTTCAGTAAAACTTCCATTCAGATTGGCTGTTAGAACGTTCTAATTGTTGGCCGGAGTTTCAGGATGCAGGGGGGGGGGGAACTTGCGTTCTGTAAATCCTGGTTCTCGAGATCGTGGAGGTGCGAGTTTTGGGCTCGCTAGAGAATGCCTGAGCGCACATTGGGTGAGGGGGGCCATTGGCCGAGCAGCCACCGGGAAGTTTAAATCGGTGACTTTTAGGTACGCTTACTACCTAATAATGTTAAGGCCACCCATAATATGCTCTCACTTCACCCCTCTCTTAGCCGCTCTTTCAGCGGCTTAAAGACAAAGATTGCATCACTCGAGGTGACAAGTGCCCCTTCCAGACCATCTCAAAGACTTTGTCTAAGCCTGCAATGTAAATATGATGTAACATATTGAATTCTACAGCTAATCTGTAGAATTGCAAATTAACACGAATATGTATAAACCGCAGCCAAGTGCAGTACGCTCGATGAAGGTGTAAATATGTTAATAATAAAATCGGATGTATGACACACGTCAACAGCAATTCTCTTGTTGTATTGCCATTGATGATAAATACAATAGCCAGCTGTTTGGTCAGGCCATAACAAACGCTGTGAAGAATTGTACGTATGGTGGCGCTGACTATCTGCAAGTGTTGGAGTGATGGACTGCTGCACACCAAAGCCAAAAGAGATAAACACCACAGCATCGCCATCAGTTTGTTACGTGCTGTAGCCATGGAAATACTCTCAGAAAATAGAGGGAAAATTTATTACAAAATGTTCGAGCACAAAGAGAGAAATGTTTCAGACCTATGGTTGGAGTTCAAACGCTGAAACGAGAGAATTTGACTGCGCTTTCTAACTTGCCACATTCATTTGACTTGGTTTACCCAATATATCACAAAGTATTCTTATTGTTTTGGATACTTAATCTGGTTAGGAATGCCTATTTGTGAAATTTCAAAAATATATGTCAGCAGTACATTCATGTGAAATCTTAATACAGCAAAGGTGTTTATTGTGATATATGACCTAAATTTCATGCATAATTTAAATGCAATTCAGATCTATAAGTTCTTCATTGATTTTTATGCTGTTCTGAAAAACAGCTCTACATCGTAATTGTTCATAACAATTAAAAAATGTTATAATTTAACTCCTTAATATTATGTTAATAAATTATATAAATACATTTTAACTATCACACTAGTTTTGGGGAACATAAAGACTAAACTTGGGATTTAATTCTTCTTATTATAAATTTACAGACTATGAATTTAGCATAAGTACCGTCGCAACAAAGCATGCTCCAAAAATCATTTAATGCAAGGTTCATTCTTTATTTACCGAGATACAATATACAACATGTATTTATTTATATTAAAGAGTATATTGCGTATCATAAATTTAAAATAAGAATTCCAACCCCAGAGGCAAGAATTTGAAAATTATTACCAATTCTAAAATAATTGTCATTGAATATGTTCAGTAAATGTTACTGAATTTATACTTCCAAAAATAATTTTGTACTGATCTTTCATTTCTATGCTCTGTAGGAAATCTAGCATGTGAAAATTGCTGAGGTCATCTTTGAACGGCTTATTAACCGTTGGCAAAACGTATCGTTTTCATTATAGTTTTATATGACGCTGGACCTAAAGGCAGACTTTGAAATCGCTCTATGACTTGCCGTTGTCCTGCGCCGTGGCGTAGCGTGCTAAGGCAGTATGCCTTGGTCCCTGGCCACGGAAAGCACCCCGGGTTCGATCTCACCCATGTGGTGGGGATTTTAGGTCCCGGGTATAGGACCGGTGCCCAGTCAGCATCGTGAGGAAAGTGAGGAGCCTACGCTAGGTAAGCTGCCCTGGTCAAGGAAACCAACATTGCGGCTGGGAGATGCCGAGATGCTGACCACATCTCCTCCCCGTATCGGTTGGATGATCGCCCACCTCTACCTTGCGTAAGTGTGCGTGAGGGCGGCAGTCGGGTTGGTAGGCCTTGGCCCTCTAAAGGCTGTCGCGCCATGGGTTATTATTATGACTTGCCGTTGTACACAGGCGTGCGGAAGTATTCCGATGGACGAGGGGTTTGGAGAGGAAAAGGGAACAAGTTTCTATAATCGGTTAGGTTAGCCTGGTAAGAGGAAAGGTCACGTATTCCCGCTAAACGTTCGCCTCCAGCGATCACAGGAGGTGGGAGACGACGACTGTAATAACGTAAATCCTGCCTTTGAGCAATCTACCCAATAATAATAATAATAATAATAATAATAATAATAATAATAATAATAATAATAATAATAATAATAATAATAATAATAATAATAATAATAATAATAATAATAATAATAATAATAATAATAATAATAATAATAATAATAATAATAATGTTTTAAGACCTGCTTTGTTTGGCTTGAACATCTTTAATCTAAATAAGAATGTTTTTGTTCATATGATTCTGTTTCGTTACATATTTGTTCAGTACATACAGTTTTAAAGCAATAGTCCCTGGTATTTACAATCAGGCCGTTTAATGTAAACACAACTTTATCTTAATCTCACTTAATCTACGACTTTGATCCTTTTCTAATTGTTAACTGTTTCATGGCCATTTCTGAACCACTCTCCACAACACTCATATTTTGATTTAAAAATCACACTAATATATCAAAACAGCAGCAAGCCCTTACAAGTGAACTGATTTGTTGAATATTATAAGCTTCTAGATTCATGTATTGACTCTAAAGGTGCACAGTAAACGAATGACGTCTATCACTTTTTAATTCCTCTATAAATACGAAAGCCATCAAGCAAGCATCCTTATAGTATGTAGTACATATTCCTTCAAGCATAGTTCGTTGACTAACATGATGTGGAATTAAATGATTAAGTATTCTGTGGCGTATAATGCATTACATCCAATTCTTAGCCATCGCCCCCCCCCCCGATATTCTAAAATGGTCTATTCATATCGTTAGGATTTCCTTCGTTGTAGAGACAAGAGGGATACTGGGGATGAAAATAACAGTCAAATGTTTAAAAACTCTGGTATGCTCATATCACTATTTCTACTATGTGAGGTTTCTTATTGGGTACTCAAATAATCTTACGGAAGTTTATTTCTTATGCGGTTAAATAAACTACAGACAATTCCTTACACAGATGCCTACATTATAAATGTGGTTACAGATACCGGGAAAAGAGTTACATTCAAATGTTTAAAAACTGGGTACTCTATGTTGGCCTCCTTCCATAACATGGCGAGAAAGAACTGAACATTGACAAGAATGTGTGAGAATTAAAATGGTATTGAACAAAACAAAACTTCAACGAAGAATTTGTGCAAATGTGTGATGCCACAATAAAGCTTTTTAAAATAGATTCTGTGTTTTAAAGTGAACTACTTAACTACTTAACGGCTACTAATTGTAAAGGATGATAAGGACTTCTGAAGCCATTTCCAGTAATGTCAAGATATGTACATTTTATTGTTCAATAAATACCTTAAATATGTGCTGTAATGAGGAAGGTTGGAGCCCTTTTTCACAGAGTAAACAATGTGGAAGTTTTTGTTTCAGAGGGCAGTTTGGTGTTCGGGGATTTTCTTGAAGATCTTCATGCTGCATTTTTGGAAGACATTCAACTTAGATACTACATAAATTTGGTATTTAACCGTCTTTTTGTGTTTAGTTATTTTATTCATTCACACATATGCACATAGATGGATGGTCTTTTTGTTGTAATTTACGTCCTTTTAACTTTTTTAAGTAATATCGGACGATGGGTGGAATGGGTAAATTGATGCTCAAATGGCACCAGGGTCCATGGAGCTTAGAGTTAACCGACGTTCGTCTTTTAAGATAAGGCAAACCCCCGGAAAAAATCCTATCCAGGTAACTCACTCTGATCGAGATTCGAACTCGGGACCTCTTGAATGTGAGGCAGACATTCTACCATCTACGCTACCGAGGTGGAATTCCTTCAAAAATGTATATATTTTGTAATTCAGGAGGCCACAAAACATGAATTTCTAGTGAATTTAATTTTTAGTGGAATGCAATACATTCTCTATTATGCATGTGGTAGAGATAAATAATACGGCGCTTATGTGATGATATAAAACTGTTTTAAATTAGTCACAGTTACCGAGAGATCCGTATAGCAAAGTGAAAATGGTGTAGTAATAAACGGTGCAGAACTGCAGAATATTTTAAATGATAAAGAGGAAAATTAATTCGGTTGTTTTCTCTTCAGAAAGCTTCACAAATCCCCGGCTGTCTGCAACCAACCACAACACTCATGCTGGTGGATGTAGACGGGCCGATTCCATCCCTAAAATTTATTCGCTTCCAAAACGGACAGTTCTCGGATTCCGATGTTAATATTAATAATAAAACCCTGTCTGTCCATCACCGTGACAGGCTAGATTGGATATGACGTCATACCCCTATCACGTCCAATTACGTCACTATAAATTCCTAGTTCCAGAGAGCACGTATTGAAAAACAAATCGCAAATTAAATCCGCCATTACTGTTTCATATTTTTGTTCCGAAACAAACCATAACCACTTGTCAAAACCACAAAATGAACTAATATGCATTTTTATGGCGTAAATACCGCCATATTGCGGACACGCTATTCATTTGTTTAAATTTAATGCGGTAATGCAGGGGTTTGGTAATTAACGATTATTATTGTTATTTGTGTTGCTATGTGAACGGAAACGCTACTCCACCTGTTAGCTCTGGCTAAACAGTCCGTAAACAGGCAACAAAACAAGACGGCAAATGTGTGCTTGTCTTTACATATAGGTGCGTCCGTTTTATGATAGAAATTAAACAACTGCTAAAGTTAAAGGCATGTGTTGCCAAGCCTAGTAGGAAACTCTGTTCATTAAATATCCTTAAAACATTTAAAGCCTGCAATCACACATGCTCAATTGAAGGTTTTTATTTATTTTTTAATGTTTTATAAGTTAAATAGAATGTTCTTAACATAAACAGAATTAATTTAGTTTTTTAATCGTAAAATCACTTTCCTGAGCTTCTAAGGACATGTTCGCATATCTCTATCACAAACACGGGTAAAGAAATAGGTAATAATAACTTATTTATATATTGAGAGTATTTTAGCTCCAGCTTGGAACGCTGCTTAACATACTTATTTTTCTGCATACTTCCCGTAACTTATAACCAGACATCGGAGCCCATACACCTTTAAACGGATATGAAGTTTACGAGTCTCGCAGTATATTACTGCTGACGTCAGTTCCGAGGACAACACGCAGAGATAGTCCGGTTCGCAACGCGTAGCTTTAGTTCCATTACAACTACTGCTTCCCACGCAGGTATATCTGCCTTTCAAGAACGCAAGGTGTTGGACATATTTTGTTAATAGCATTACTTTCACAACAATTATTGGACAATCTCCATTTTATAAATCAAATATTTTGAGTATTATCAACAACCATTAAACAGCTTGAAGAATGTACATTCGAGCTGTCTAAACGCAGCCAAGGAGATGTCTGCAAAAATTAACAATATAGAGAATGCACCACCTACCTAATAAACAAATAATTAACTTAAATTAATTGGGAGTCGATTAATGACACTAAACAACACTTACTTTTAAATTTTCCCGGAACTAGTTTCAGAGGCCTTCCCTCTATCTTCAGCCGGACATCGACTGGTTCTCATTGGTGTAGCTGGCAATATTTTGTCATCGGTCTCCTCTGGTGGCGGTTCGAGGAACTTGCTGAACAAATCTTTCTGGGGGATGTCGAAATTGAATACGTCAACTAGCACCAGTCAACCATTTCTCCTTAAAAAACCTAATTTGCTCAAACATCAAAGATGCCATTCCATCTAACAAAAAATCTGGTATATATCAAATTGAATGCTGTGACTGTAGTCAAATTTATATTGGAAAAACCAAAAGAAATTAAGAAACAAGAGCAAAGGAACGCTTTAGGAACATAAAATACAAACAATTAGAAAAATCAGCAGTTGCCACGCATTTTTGGGAAAAAAACCACAACATAAATCCAGAACCAAAATTACTAAAACATACAACAGGAAAAGAAGAACTGTCCACATGGGAACAAATCTTTATTTCAAAAAATAGGAACAACGTATTCAATTTCGACATCCCCCAGAAAGATTTGTTCAGCAAGTTCCTCGAACCGCCACCAGAGGAGACCGATGACAAAATATTGCCAGCTACACCAATGAGAACCAGTCGATGTCCGGCTGAAGATAGAGGGAAGGCCTCTGAAACTGGTTCCGGGAAAATTTAAAAGTAAGTGTTGTTTAGTGTCATTAATCGACTCCCAATTAATTTAATTTATACAACAACACTGTTTTCAACACTTCCGTGAAAGGATTTAAATAATTAACTGTCCAGTATTCAACACAAAAATACTGGATTTTCAGTGCTGCGTAATATAAGAAATAAACTAAGTCTGGGACAAACATATGAGAATGATTTGTACTACTCATATTTACCATTAACATCATGTGACGTTGAACGAACTTTCTCCAAATATTTTTATATTGTTTCAGTGAGAGGCGCAGAGAATTCACATTCGACAATTTACGAATGAACCTGGTTTTTACTGTAATTCCCGCAACGAAAGCAATGAGAATGGCATATTGTAACGTAGCTTACACTTGTATCCGTAACGGACTGTACACACACAGCGCTTCGGTATACTTGTTGACACTGACGTTTGTTGAAGTCTCGCCTGATCTTGTATAGTAAATGTGCGCGTACATTAATTGCTAAGGTGTACCGGATCCGATGGCTGCTTATAACTAATACTCACAGACATGCTTTCAATTCACATTTATAAACTGTACAAAGAAGGTTCCCGACATTTATTTGTTCTGAACATATCTGCCTTGTGTTTACATGGTTCTTCTTCAGGAAGAGAAAGGAACGATGGCCCAGGTACATTTCTCACGAATCTCTTAAAATATTGCAAATTCGAATATAGTATTTCAAAACATTATCTCACCTAAATTCAACAGTTTTTTGAAGTTGTATTTTCAGATTTTATAAATTTATATAAATGGATAACATAATGTGAACTACGCTTTTTACAGAAATTCAAATTTATGTTTTCTGGCACGATATTACTTCAGAAAAATATGGTGTATTTCGAGTATATTACACAACCTTCTCTACTATATGTTGCACAAACCAAGATAAATTTTAATGGGTACTGATCATATTATTCTAGATAAACGTTTAGAGAAACAGTTCCATTACATATTTTATTTTAGGTACAAGAGAGCTACCAAAGACTGAACTAAAAGTCCAAGCTTAGAAAAAAGTACTGGTTTTGAAATTTCATTCTCTTACAGCTACATCATAAATTTTCAAAATTAAATGAAATGCATTCCGATTGATGAATACTTCACATGCATTTCAAATGAAATCGCATATATACGTTGTATTAGTCATATAAATTCGTTAAACATGTGTTATTTAATAAAATTTGCAAACGCCATTCTTTGAGAAAATAAGGTCTGTGGAGATTTTTATGTCAACATTCGATCCCATTCTTAAAAATTCTGAGGTTAAAGGTAGAGTGTCTGCCTCACGTTCAAGAGGTTCCGAGTTCGAATCTCGGCCAGGGTGAGTTACCTGGATAACGTTTTCTCCGTGGTTTTCCCTTGTCCTGAAAGACGAATGTCGGGTAACTCTAAGCTCTATGGACCCTGGGCTTATTTGAGCATCATTTCACCCATTCCATTCATCGTCCGATATGACTTAACGTTGGAGGACGTAAATTACAAAAAAAAAGACAAAAAAAATCTGAAGTTAAACTCCACGTAGGGCATTTAACCGGAATGCCATTTTTATTTGTGCTGTCCATACACACACATGGATGCCTAGTCCTAGACTGTCACTCAAGTTGAGAGTAAATGTTCGATGTTGTCAGACAAATGTTTTGTGAAAAATGCTCCGCTTTTCCTCTATTGGAAATTTAGCACCCTGTGCAACCCACAAGACAGTGGAACACGTTTCGAAAGATCAAGGGTTTCAGAGGAATAAGGTGTTAAAACAATTGACATACCACATGGATTCATACAGTTATCTGGCACCCATAAACCACTGACACAAAAAAGTAATTCAGCCATGCCTTCATATATTCAATGAATACCCATTTAGCATATCCAATTGTACAAATATAATATTAATAACAATTTAGAAATCATAATATTAACCGCAAACAGTAGCTTTCTACAAAGAATGACGTCAGTAAGAATTCCTATTCACTTTATTATTTGTAACAAATTACTTTAAGGCTGGTCCCGTAGCTCAGCCGTGCGAGGGGTCCCGGGTGCGATTCCCGGCTGGAGGTGGGGATGTTTCTCCAACCAAGATGGTTCCCCATCTTCCCCAGAGTCTGGAAGTCTAAATGAAAGTGTGAATGTTGTGCGTGATCTAATGATTAAAAATCCAAAGTACCTGCAACCCAACGTCAACGAGCTGATACCATCGCCTGTATGCGGTAAGTTTCAAAGGCAGAATAGCACCGATATGACCATTGCAGTTAAGGCGGGGTATAAATTGAACAAAATCTACTTTATTTACTGATATGCTTCTAATAACTAGCAGAAGCTATCATAGGAAATAGGACCCCATTAAGTTTTAATACAGATTCATTTATATGAATTGCATGTTGTAAACTAGGTAAACTAAGATTACAGTCTTACTCCTTATCTCTAATTTGCGTTATTAAAAGATACCCGAAATAGGAACATACGGATCTAGGATATGGGCAAGACCTACACTAGGTAAAATGATATTTCACAAATATTTGTACACAAAACTAGAACCTGATATACCTGGTTTCAATGAACAAATATTTTGTCATGTCATATGGTGTTTTAACATGCTCAATAATCAAACATATTAATTTTAAAACTCGTTATGCTATTACGCTATTACACATCAACAATAGAGTAAATTAGCTTAAAAACGTAACAATTTACCCCACTTAACTCCATGACTACAGTTCTTTGCCTCCACGTACTTGAACATTAAATTATTCAACACCACAACTGACTCCTTGAATATCACGAACTATATACAACTGAATAAACTCTGAAGACATTAGCGATTTAAATAAAATACAAAACATACCAATTCGATTAAAGAACTAGAATTAATATGATGATGTACTGCCTGAGGCTAAGGGGCCTAAACTCACTACGGCCAAATCGGTAGCGTAGATGGTAGCGTGTATGCCTCATGCTCAAGAGGTGCCGAGTTCTAATCTCGGTCAGGGTGAGCTGCCTGGATAAGGGTTTTCCGGGATTTTCCTTATCCCCAAAGGCGAATGTCATGTAGCTCTAAGCTACATAGATCCTGGACACATTTGAGCATCATTTCACGCATCTCATTCACCGTCCGATATGACTTAACGTTGGAGGACGTAAAATTACAACAAAAGAAAACACTGCATATAAACGAAATGAAAAGGAAGGAACAAAATAACTAATATACAGCTAACAAACATAAACCATGTCTATGACTACACAACAAGTATCTACATTTTAATGTCAAATCAATATCTGCTTAGCGAAAAATGACAACATACAAACACAGATTAGGAAATCCATCAGAAAAGCTCTTCTCCAATTTTACATAGTCCACTTATTAAATCATACAAAAACCTCACCGAGGAACTACTCTCCGAGCGAGGTAAAGCTCATCGGAAACTGTATAAAAAGGATACGCCACAATATGATGACTAACGACACTGCTCAACGGCACTTGTCCCAATTATTTGCACAAAAAACAAAAAATGAAATTAACATAACACTACATATTGAGCTTTATGTAATTAATATCCTCACAAACTTCAACTTTTATTTTATATTGCAATGCTTATTTAGAAGTGTATGATCTTATTCCTTGTATCTGACGAGGATCTGATCTCATTGCCCCCAATGACGCAATATTACTATTTATCTGTGAGTCAGTTTAGCATGATGCATATTACCTACAGTTTCCTTCATCAGAGATACAACAGGGAACTAGGATATGTAAGCAGTTAGCTGATACAATATTCAAGAACAACCACATGCAACCAGTAATTAGTATCCTACGTCAATAGGCTCCGATTATTAAACATTAAATATACATTTTAAAATACTTGAAAAGTAGATATATTTATTTACCTACTTCATGTTTGTCACCTATTAGGCATATTTTACCGATATATGCATAAATGTTTGTTCCAAAGTTGAGTAGCCAGAGAAAGGAAGGAAAACGTACCAATCTGCTAGGCGTTGGCCTGCCGATTCGAAGGTCATGGGTCTCAAACCCGGCTCCGACTGATGGCTCTTAAGTGTGTTTTAAAGCGACAGCTCAATATTAGTAGATTTACTGATCTGTAAAACAACGTTTGCGGTACGAAATTCCAGAACACCTGTGGTACTAATATGATGTTGTAACGACAGCTCGTTAACGATCAAAATAGTTTTATTTTAAGACAGAATATTGCGAAGGTTTCTTGTATCATAGAATGCGGCTATAAGGGTATTTGGACCCGATTGAAGTTCAGGAGCCTTCATTACAATAAATGGAAGACTGTAAAGAGCTGTGCTTTGAGTTGCAGTGAACTAAATTGGTGTTATTTCTTTGCAACAATATGCATTTGTTATCCACACGAAGACCATAATGAATCTATTATTATAGAAAGCCAAGATATGTGTGAAATTATAATGGCATAGTCTACGAATCCATCAAATCTGATTAATCTGCCAAATTTAATAATTTTTAATTTTATTATTCCTATTCTTTGCCACATACACACTATAAATAATTTATAATTTTCAAAACACTAAAAATTATTACCAAAACCATTTTAAGTAATAAAATAACGTACTTGAGAAGAAACGTTTGACTTTCGCTGAGAATACTACGGAGAACAGAGCAGTATCTATTTATTACTCCACCGAAAATATCTATAAAGCATAGGATTGTTACATGTGTTTCTCGTCTACCTAAGGTCGTTATCATTTCCTCCCATTCATTCCATTCCAGGTGTAACAATGCCAGACAGGTGACGCGGATGAGTCCTCAAATGAAGAAGTGTTCGCCGTAAATAGAAGATGGTTGCTTGGTAAACGGGTTGTTCTCCCTATGCATCTCCAGTAACGGTATGGGTCTTCGAGTCAGGGAATTTTAGAAACTTCTGTGGCCTTTATGCATGTGGTCTTAAAGCACTCTCTTAGGGAGTGGTATGCATAACACGTCATAGCGCATGAAGTGTCCTCATTATACAGCCACGACGGCAGACATAAGCTTCCTTGGAAAAGTAATTTATGTATTTGAACTATAAATTTATTTCAGCGTAAATATCATCAGGAAGGCAGCAAAAACAAACGATTCCACCGTATTTCATCTCGGAAATAATTGTTTACTCTGTGTTTAATTATAGAGGTCACTTCGAGTAACATTATGTCAAATTGTAATACTGTAATTCTAAAAATTGCAAACATTATATATGGAAAATAAATGGCTTATGGTCCTGGTTCCATGGCATACGAAAGCTTAGAACGGCCCTTGGAAGCTCTAAGGCAAATATTTGCAGCACTTGCCGCAAAACTTCTTTGTATTTCAGCGAGGTGTATAAATCTATTGTGATGTGTTCAGAGTACGTGACCAGGTGAAAGCGTAGTAGAAATGTTCCATACTGGGGAATGATCTCCGTCACTGGTAAGGGGAGTCATATTATGTAGCAGTAAAGTCAAAACGAAATAGATTAAAATGACATCATGACACAGCAGGAAAATATAGCCAATGGGAAAAAGGGCATTAAACCTAGGTTCGGAATATATTGTCACCCGAACGTCGGAACTCCCTATAGAACCAGCAGGCAGCAGCAGCAGCAGGAGATGGTAGGCGTTCGCCACGCCCACTCATTTGTCTTATAGCGGTAACGAGGGGTAACTGGAAAAACATTACTGTTCCGTCTCTTTCCGCTCCCCTTGATTTCTCGAACTTACGGGATATTTCATCTAATCCGGAACCTTCTAGATTGGCCAGCTGGTCTTATATAAGCAACGCGTCGGGCTGGAGAAGAGGCAGTACTTGACGAGCTAGTGAACGGACGAGAAGACTGTGTACGTGCATCGGAAGAGTTTACGTAACTGTGAGCGTGCAAGTGGAACTATAACGGACGAACTGGTGAATTGTAATTGTGTGCATTACGTAATTCTGTGTAATCGGCAAGTGTTCAACTGTAATTCGGTGGAAATAAAGAACATTTTTGAGTGGTGCAATCGGACTTTTAATTTCACGAAACCACAAAGTCACAATATATATGAGAAATCTTCAAAACGAGCTTTCGCTGTCTCACTTGTAAAGTGTCAGTCAGTCACTCTCCAAAACTGTCAGAAAGTGTTAAAACAACGCATGTCATTGAGGAAGTATATTCGCGCAAACGTAATGATTGTACGAGTACCGTAAGGTCATTCCGGCTTCAGTTAATTGACATCATTAATAAATAGACAAGTATTGTGTTTAACAGATTTTGACAAAGAGTATCCGTAAAATCGAGCATTTCGGTAAACATTAGATCGACTTCTCATGAGCGTTTTAAAAGTATGCGTCTGATAATTTAAAGTGAAAAAAGAAATAATACAGAATTATATTGTAAAGATTTGAGCCATTATTATCGACCTGAGATCTGCGTTACATTTTACCTCCATAAGCAAAGAGCTTTTATTTCTTTTTGTCATTTATATCTCGCCTTTAACTGCAATGGTCATATCGGCGGTCATTCACCTATTGGCGATGGTGTTAACTCGTTTACATTGGGTTGCTGGAAATTTTGGATTTTTCAGATCACGCACACATTCGCACTATCATTCGTGCTTCCAGACCCTGGGGAAGATGGGGAATCATCGTGTTTGGAGAACAATCTCCAACCCCAGCCGGGAATCAAACCCGGGCTCCCTCGTGCAGCAGGAAGGTGTTCTACCGACTGAACTACGGGTCCAGCCAAAGACACTTGTCTCTCGGCTGAGAGTAAAACAACACATAAAACGAGAATCTACCGAGACAGCCATTTGCACCAGAACAGATGCTTTGAATGTGCTTCGAACCTGAGACACCAACGCCGAGCCAGCCCATAGGTCTGCAATTACAGACAATCTCCAACCTCAAAAGTCTTTGAGATCATTGCTCTATAATTTTATTAAGACTATACATATAATTACTAGGAATATACATGTATCAAATAATTTGAGGACACCTACGTAACATTAAAACAGCGTAAATGTTCATATGATTATTGGTCTGAAAATTTGTTAGGTAGTTACTAAAGGATTCACTCCTTCGTTATCACCAATAACAATTAATTGAATTAAATGACAGTCAACTTTTAATGCTTCTGTCTGGTTGTAGCAGAGAAATACGATGAATTAAATCGCAGTCCGCTGACTGCTTTTTGTTTAGTTGTTCGATATGGAGCAAGAAGGCAGAATTACATGCATTTTATAGTGAACAGACGTATGTGTACTATATCCTTGCAAATGAGAACGTATCACGAGTATGTGAACTTTGCGCAGAAAGATATCCAGATAGGCAGATAGCTGCCTCATTCACGAACATAAGATTTCAATGACACATGAGAGAGTCCGGATACTCTGAGAAGTGTTCCACCTCTCGAGACCAAGAGAGGTACCAAGCATTGATTACGAAGAACATCATCGAGTCATGAAAGCAACCCCATCAGATAGCACAAGACATTAGGGTAGGAGTTAGTTACATGAATAAATGGAGAATTTTGTATTAGTAAACCCTTTGCACTTGTATCACCGTCGGCAGATTAAATGATGATATACATCTGGAAGTCATCAAACAGCTCATTTCAGTTGGTAAGTGGTAATTCCTCGAATTATAAATTACCGCCTACACGGATTGCTCGAGAGGGAATCCCTGCATGGCCACCTCAATGTTAACTGAAATCATGTAAACTCCCTGGTTTATGCGGTTTCTTTACCGCATAATGACACTGGAAAGGGTATTGATCAAATGTGAAATACTCCGGAAATTTGCAACAGAGTCCGCGAGAGTAAGGAGTGCAGGTTTGGGGATTTATCAAAGCAGGGAAAGCCACTTCGAGCAATGTTTGCATTCTTCAATAATTATATCTTACAGCTTGGCAAGAAATGACTTTGTCACTTGTTCATATGCAAGGGAGTCTCCTAAATACACCAATAAAGATATATATCTACATTACATATAACCGCACTTACGTTAATATTTTTCAGCATTTAAGTTAGGTGTTCACTAGCGTATAACTAACTGAAAGTCACAGAGACTGACTGAATGACGGATTTCTCTTAACTGACTGGAGGAGAGCTCCCAGGGCGGTATTATATGAATCCATGCATATTGTAGCACTGGACCAACTCCTAAATAATGCTAACGATGCGTAACAATAGGAATATACTAAAATTACAAATAGTATTAAAGCTAATCGTCCATAAGAACGGTAACAATTGCATACATTATCGAACACTCGTGCAAATAAAATATATTGAATACGGAAACTGTCTTATAATTAATGGATTGTATGGAGATTTGTTGTATTGCCTTTATCTTTAGGCACCCCCCTAGATTTCAGTCATGCAGGTTTACATCTGGAGAGTAAGTCAATTATCTTTTCTTTAATTATATTTTCTTGGAACTGTTTCCACGACAAATATTAACTTACTTGGTGAAAGCTTTTGGCTCTATTTAGAGAAACTTCCACCTGAAAACTGTATGTCCAGGTGTTACCGGAAACAACTGTTTTAGGACCTCTGAATCCGAAATAAACAGTCAGTTACCTTTCTCAAAAAATAATTCCAACTATTCTGATTAATATATCATATAATTAATAGCTAAAATGTAAACGCGTCGCTAAAATTTTATGTAAACATCCAGTTTTCTTCACACTTGCACCTTGGTATAATACCGTATAATAACGTATATATATACGTATAATAACGTATATATATATATATATATATATATATACGTATAGAATGTACTTAACAAGCCGAAAGGTTCTTTAAATTGTACAATTAATATTAAATTAAACATGTTTGAAGACTGGCAGCTTCCAAGATACCTTTTATTTGTAGTTTGAACTTTCAAATTGTTTACCATTTTCAGGAACGAATCAGCATTTATTTTTCTTTGTAGTTCTCATTCAGAGAACATGGAATTTCAAAGTCGTCGCGTAATTCGCTCTCCAAAAATCTGTATGCTTAGATAAATCGAAATAGGTAAATAAGGCTTTTTTTTTTCTTCGATAATAAATAGAAGTAAATGGAATAATAATTTTATACAGTAGGTGTACCTTATAGAATCCAAACGAGATGGCTCAGGCGGTTTCTCTGTGGCCTGCATTCGGGAAGTCCGGGTTCGATGCACGCGGCCAACCTACCCGACCCATGGATATTAAAGGAGTTTTCCCGGGTTGTCAGGTGAATGCTGGGTAGGTTAGTTACATGATCCAGATTTCTTGTCCCTCCATTTCATCTCTCATCACGTGGAATCTTTTAGGGTACAGTTCGGCCGCTCTATCTCCGTCTCTGACATTTCTCGAGAGTGGGAAGCAGACTGTTGCCAGTTCTTTAGCGGGAATTTCAAGCAGAAGAACAATGCGTATTTTAAACATTTCACGTACTTGCATATTTCACCAACCAGTAGCAATATTATTATAATAACGATAATGATAGTGCTTACGAACACTAAAATTCGGAATTCACGCACACAAAATATACCAAAGAAAGTTCACCAGCACAAGCAGCTAAAGCCACGTGAATAAAAACTAATTTAACCTGACAACACAGTGTTGGGTTCGGGAGCCACGCCTAGCAGCGACAATGCTGATTGGCGCTAGCAAACAGTTTTAACTTCCTGACCACAACAACGGATGTAGAGACTCCCAATACTACCAACAGATGCAGTTAGTGTGTGTGGAAGGTGTGAACGAAATATTCGAATAGAGTGGTGTTGTAATAAATATCTTGCATGATAGTGAAATTGTAAGTTGTATTTCAGCGTTTTCTAGCTGAAATAGTCCCATATTTTCATTCTAAAGATAATTATGAGGATATTTTTTCAATTGCTCATTATTGTATGTCGGTACTATTCACTTTCCCCCTCCACCTCTTGCAATCGCAAAACGTCAGAGCCGGCGATACAACGGCCGCACTGTAGTAGAGTCTGTGGATGTCTTGGCGCTGCATGACAGGATGATATGCTCCTGATAAATACAATACTGGTTGTACTGGCCTGCCGGAAAGTTTCCAATTGACCAACTGTAGGAACCCTGGCCTGTGCACAGTCATGACTCCTTGGGTCAGCCACCCTCTGTCTGCTCTCGTCTCATGCTTCCTCCCGGGAAAGCCCCACTTGGAAAATAAGCAAAACGGTCGTAGTGCTGAATCCTATCCTTAGCATAATCCATTCCAGTCCAATCCAAATAACTTGTAGAAGAAATCGTTTAAAAACCTATGTGAATGTAACTGCTTTTTAACGATCTGTCCTTGTTCAGTTGTATATTATTTCAAAGTGAATGTATTAAGGCATTTTTTAAAGTGGCTATCGCTTCAGGCTCTTTCATCGTTCTTTAATCTGAAACATGTGAAACGAAACTATTTCTAAAACATTTTCGCCAATTAACTGCAGCAAATAGAACAGTTTGTAGAAGCTATTTTAAAAAAATTCACATTAAATTTTCCACGAATTCTTCACAAAGTATATTTTCAAATATTTTAAGTGATGATATTTCATTCTCATCCCATGTCAAATAAAGGAGACAAACTAAGAAAAATGAATAACGACTTCCCTTTAAAAATAAAATTTGCACATTCAAATCAGTAACAAGGTATGTGGTAAAAAAAATAACAGCCAACATTCAAAACAAAAATTTGGCATTATTTGTATGATCAATTTTGTTTTTAGTAAGTTTTTGACTGTCTCTTATTCTCTATCAGTTATGAAAGCTGGTACAGAATGAAGCGGACTTCAGAAGCTATGTCGCGAAAATTCAAAATACATTCTTATTTGTCGTGAAAATAAGAAAAAAATATGTTTATTTATTTAAAGTCGTAATGAGCATTTCTGAGGAAACTGAAACTAGCACATTTCCATGTAAACGGTAGGTTGTTATTAATACATTATTTCGCTCTTCTTTCCCTTTTAATATATTTGTGTCGCATTCTTGGAACATGCTACATTAAAATAGCAAGTTTCCTTTTAATCCATGTTTGCGCTTTTTAATTCATTTTTTTTTTTTTTTTTTTTTTTTTTTTAGAAATGTGTTTTGATATTCTGCGGCCCTCAAAATATATATTATTGGGTAAATCTTGACATAGAATTCTTGGATTGAATGCAATAACTCCCATACTGATTCTGTTTATGGGAGAGTGTAATTATTTGTTATAATTTCTTAGTAATCTTCCGAATTCTAGCCTCTATATTTATATTATTATTTTTATACAACTTATTACCCGGGACAAATAGCTTGAGCTTTGTTTATCTGCAGCGGTAGCAGGTATTACTTGAGGCGAATTGATCTACAGGTGACCAGCGCTGTGATCCTCTCTTATCGGGTCTTATCTGGTCGATTAGAAGAGTGAAATAGTAGTAAGTTGACGTACAGTAAGTTACGAAACACAAATAAAGTGATTGGAAGCTACGTGTATCATTATGATATGTTTTCTCGCGCTTGCCGATGTATGGCACATTGTTGTCCAGAAGACAATATTAAATCTTAACAGACTATACATACACTGGACTCGACGTGTATGTGCGATAAGCTGAGGTAAACATCTGTGTGTTGCGAATTTTTTACGATACGCCTTCTCGCTTTGCTATGTGTAAACGTGTTGTGATGACTGACTATAGGGTGTCTATTAAATTTGTTAATCTAGTTGCTAACTGTGGTGTGACGTATACGTACTGCAAAACAGTGTAGTGTCCTATTACAAAGTGCGTGTCTCTAATCATAATAATTTTTAAACATGGAATCAAGAAAGGCCACCTTCGAGGGTTGTAAACTCCCAAACCAGAAGGATTATTCAGAATGATTTCCAGTCCTGCATGGAGAAAAAGCATGTTCCTTTGCAAATGACATGGCTAGAACGGCTAAGGCAGTAGAAAAAGTGAAGCTACAAATAAAAGAATCGTTAAAGAATATGAAAAAGCTTGTGTTTCCAATACAGGAGTTACTACTCCATTCGGAAAATGGAGTTTCAAATGACGATTTCCATAATTGTGTCATTTGCAGAATACTTTTGGAGTATTATGAAGTGCGTAAAGAAATTCCAACAGTGAAGAAGTCATTCTATGCAGTAAACGAGAAAATTAATTTCGTGGTGAATAGATAATATTCTGGTGAATATAAAAAGAAATGGGATTTATATTTAAAATTTTAAGAAAATGCGACACATTTTAATGGAACGCGAGAATATAGATTGTGGCCTTATCACTGCGATTTAAATCCCATTCAACTGATACGGAATACACTGAAGTAAAAACAGCAGAAATATGTGTGTACTGTGACTTTAAATGCACTTAAAGAACTAACCAGGCGGTGTTTAAACTACAGCACTGAAGACTGATATCCATCCTTTAAATGACATCGCCACAGATGGAAGTTCCACAGATACAGCAAGTGAAACGGATATGCAGGAATCGGAATCTTTACAGAACGAAGAATTACCCCATTTTTGTTGTGCTCCTTGGCACATGCCTTCAACAGTGTAGTTGTTTTTGTGACATGCTGTTTACCTCTCCTCCCCTCAGCTTGCCAGTCGGGAGATGTAAACAGATAACAGGACTACCAAGGTCAAGTATCTTCATAAATGTCCCGGATAATAACTGGATTAGTTCGGAGGGGACTTGGCACGGAGGTCCAAACTTGATCTATTGTACCAGTGCACACATGTAGGGCATCGGTGGGGAGGAAGGTTGAGGCGAGAGGAGACTGAGGGCGGCCAGAGAGTTACGGCAATTCAGAGGGCAGGGTTCCTACATTTCACTTAGATGGAAACTTCTTAGATGGAAACTTCCCCTGGCAGGTCAGGACAACGGACATCCCACGCTACTGTGGTTCGGAAAATGTCCCACCACGAGACATATTGGTTCTCTCGGAGCATATCATCCACCGTCATGCACCGCCGAGACACCCGCCGACACTTCAAGGTTGAAAGAGACACAGCAGATTAAAGGTGATGTGAAATGGCAATGGAGATTAATTGGAGGGACAGGAAATTCGGGGGATGTAATTAATCTACCCAACATTCGCCTAGTGACACGGGAAACCCCCGAGAGAACCCATGGTTCAGGTACATCGGCCACGGGAATACAACCCGGGCCTCGCGAATTCGGGCCACAGACGAAACCGCCTGAATCATCCCAGTCATCCACACATATATGTGTGTATGTGTGTATTTGTGTGTGTATTGAGCACACACAACGTAAATACACCTTGCTCAAAAACGTACAAAAGGTATAACTATACCCTTTTCCTAATATACACCAGTTAATTATACATTTGATTAAATTTATCACTGACTCTAGATTAAACTAAACTAATATCCCACATCACAAAATATTTATCTTAAGTTATTCAAGTATGTGAAGGGATGCGAACTAGGCTACCGAAGAACAGGGCTCGATCGCTCTAGGCCAATCTAGACAAAGGTGGTCTTTCAATAATATTGCATCCCCCATATATAGAGAACACAGGGGTCAGGTGTGCAGGTCTGAAGGTCTCTGGTTGATGTCGCCGCTGGCTAACGTATCGATCATCACACATCATCACACCGTTCTGACAGCGGTCACTCTACAAGAGGAGGCGTGAAAATTGTCAGCTCTTCACAGCTCGTCAACATTCATAACGACCTGTCTTACACCGGCAATACCCAGTTCTCTTCACTACATTTTGTATGCCTAGTATGTTACAGTCACACACCTTTCTCTACCCACTGTTCAACAAATTATCGACAAAAAGCTTTATCCTTATATATAATGTTAAAGATGATTACATTTGTGGAAGTAGTTTTACATATTTTCACAGAGCAATACAATGGAAATAGGAGAACACAATAAGCTTTAAACAATATTCAAGTCTTTCAAGAGCTCGTCGCCATAACACTTTGACATTACATTCTCTTTCAATGGCCCAGACAAAAGGTAAACACTTCCTATTTAAGAAAAGTACTCGTATAAGTAGATATTCGAAAACTCAAACCAACAACAATAAATAATTTAGTAACATTTAACTCCACACAAAGAAATCTTTATATATATATATCGTGGGCTTTGACGAAGTCTGTTTTTCTATAGTAAGATTTTGGCTATCATTCACAATGTCGAGCACTTGACTTGCAGACTTATAATGGTTGTTTTAATTTGACCCCGAAGAAATTGATCTCGTTTATTTATTTGATAATGTTTTTTAAAGTTTATAATATTTAAAGAACGTTTAAACTATTAAGTATTAAAAGCAGAAGCACTATTAACAGTGAACTATTCTTCATATTTAAGTTTGATTTGTGTTTACACTCAAACTTCACTTACTTGTTGTTGTATAATTGAAACATTTTCAAGATCATTCGATCTCATCCTCAGCTGTTTGGTGACTAAATGAACCTTCCTCTTCTTCCACTACTACGAAGCTCCGATCACTCTGTCATCTGGTGTTAGGGGCACTAAGTTTTAATACTTCATTTAATGCCGGGATTTCAAAATTTATAACTTTATCACGGTTTTTGTTTATGAATATTTTTCCCAAATATCCAATTCTATGGGTGTACTTAAAGATTTTAACAGTTTAATGTTGTGTTCCAGTAGAAAAAATACCTACATTCCTCAAAAAATGGCAAACCCAAACTACAATGGACCCCAGAGAAATAGATGACATTATCAATCTTACAGATTTATGCAAAAGGAATAATTACTTCATGTTTACCCAAAAATTCTACAGACAATCAAAAGGATTAGCTATGGGGAGCCCACTTTCGCCTATTTTAGCAGACCTATACATCAGCTATTTTGAAACACACATAGTAAAGGCCTTCCCACAGATTTATAAATTTTGGCAGAGATATGTTGATGATGTTTTTGCTATCATTCCGGAAAAACTTAGAGAAGATTCTCTAAAATTACTAAACCTGCAAGATAATCACATCCAATTTACTATGGAAGTAGAAAGAGACAACACCCTGCCCTTTTTGGACCTCAAAATAACTAGAAATCGTCATGGTGTGGATTTTGGAAAATACAGGAAGCCCACACACATAGATAATTACATAAAGAAAAATGAATACAACCCAGTTTCACATCAACTAGCTGCCTTTAGAAGTCTAATTCACCGGCTATACAACATCCCACTGAGTAAGGATGAATTTTTGAAAGAACAACAACACATAAAAGACATAGCGGTATTAAATGGATTCAACCCAGCCATCATAAGGAACATGATGAGGAGAAAAGAAAAACTGAAGATAATATCAAAAAATACCAGTCTCACACCACTTAAAAACACAAATTGGCAATATAGAAAATTCACCTACCATCCATAGGCTTTTAGGAAATTTGAACGAATCTTCAAAAGACTAAACTTAAAACTAGCACCCCAAAACAAATTCAGTCTGAGGAACCTGCTAAATAAACCACTGAAAAATACAATCCCCAACAATTTGAAATCAGGAATTTATCAGATTAATTGTGAAACCTGTGATAAAAGCTACATAGGAAAAACTAAAAGAAACTTGTTAACCAGGCAAAAAGAACACCAGAGGAACATTAAGTTGAAACAAACAGAAAAATCTGCAGTTTCACACCATTTTTGGACAGAAAACCACAACATTGGCCACAACATTAAACTGTTAAAATCTTTAAGTACACCCATAGAATTGGATATTTGGGAAAAAATATTCATCAACAAAAACCGTGATAAAGTTATAAATTTTGAAATCCCGGCATTAAATGAAGTATTAAAACTTAGTGCCTCTAACACCAGATGGCAGAGTGATCGGAGCTCCGTAGTTGTGGAAGAAGAGCAAGGTTCATTTAGTCACCAAACAGCTGAGGATGAGATCGAATGATCTTGTAAACGTTTCAGTTATACAACAACGAGTAAGTGAAGTTTGAGTGTAAACATAGTGACTCATAAATCAAACTTAAATGTTTAAACTGTTTAAAGTTGTCATTATGTTTATATTGAGAATGTGGAAGTGAAATTATAAAGATAAAACCTGTGGATAAAACAAAATATAAACAATCATTGTAAATAGGTTGCTACGAGTGAGGTGAATATAAAGAAATGAGTGGTTGCTATGCGGAGAAAAATCGATCATCTTCAGAGGGACGCTCAGAAGAAGCCTGACTCTGAGAGAAGATAGTCAGTCCCTTGTGAAATGTTGACAGTAATTTGAGAAAGTATATGCATTCGAATGATTATAATTTAATTTGCATTGCATAATTTTATGTAAAATGATCAATTATTAGGTTTAAAATGTATAAACATGAACGATATAATTATTTTATTTTTAAAAATCAACCAGAAGATCGAGAAAGGCATCAATCCGAGACAGTGACCTGAGATGAGAATCTTTAGGCGCCGGCTCGGAAATATAAATTATCTAGTAATTTCCTAATTTATTATAGCTTTAGAAATTCCAGGTCTTCTCATCCAGAATCACATAATTTCTTTCTAAATACGTCCCAACCTGGACAGAAAATTATAATATCTTTCAATTGGCTTTCGCGACGCTGCGTAGATTAAATTCCTTCTTGCACTGGTTTCCCAACGTACTGCAGAATAAAATATCTCTTCCGATTGTTCCCAAAATCCAAGATACAAGTTTCATTAATAATGATAATACCGTGAAGATGTGACATTTTAATAAAAATCGTTGCATTATTTTTCATAAAATAAGCATTTTACAGATATTTTTCCGTGTAAATGTACTTTGTGATGGAAGAGGTCCTGTCAGTGTTTGTGTCACCCTCTTGGGAGTTTTAATTATGTTGCTCACAGGCACACATACACACATACGTGACATTTCTTTAAAATATCATCTTTTTTTGATTCAAGGAATCTCAAAGAATATAGTTGGAGTAAAATCTCGTTATCTACATAGATTGTAATACCCAAAAGTGTCCTCCTATGCTTATAGTAAATATATCATAGAGAAAATAATAAATGTAATACTTCTTAATTTGTATTGGTTTTCATGTTTCATACCTGAAGACATAGTACCAAGAAATAAGTAAACCTCTGGGTGTGTGTGTATGTAACACTCGCTTGTGAGGTAATATATAGGCTTACATAACCTGCATAATGACCCCTTTAATGTACCACAGAGTCAACCTCGAGACCACACACAAACCACCTCTGTGGCTCAATTGGCAAGGACGTCGGTTTAAAGCCAACTGCAGCAGCAGAAGTCAATAGTTCGAGCCTAACCTGGGTCATATTGCCAAGTCGTCCCGTTAATTGGGAATTTAATTAGAACAGCGAATATTTCTGTATCAAAACATTTATTTACACAGCAAGCAGAATGATTGTCTTTACATGTGCATACCAACTAAGAAAAATAGATGTTTCGGAAATAGTTAATGATAAAAAATAAATAATTTAGTGTTTAAATTGCAAATTTTAATGTGTACCTACTAAAAATCTATTTAAGGTTTATTATTTATACAAAAGTAAACAGACTTCATTCAAAATGATGGAGATTTCCCAGACTATTTGCAATATTAAAGATTCTATATATCTTTTTAGCAACTCCAACCAAAACCATTATAATCGTTCCAAACAACTCATGTTAGAGATAGTGTCGTCATCGGGTTTATTTTGTTTATTGAGGAAAAGTACAGTATTAATAGTATTATGTACAACCCTATATGCTTCTGCCTACTCACTCGTGTACAAACTATGCTTGCAAACTCGTATTCCTCTGTCTACATCATGTTCATTAACATAAACATATGAGGAAATTTCTTATCGCATATCTTCTGTATAGATCAGGAATAAGGGAATAACTGATAGTAAAATATTTCAAGAGCTGGTACCTGTATGATCTCATGACTTCGAAGTTCCGTTTTACTTATACATCTAAGAGAAAGAAAATAAAATGCGACTTCTGATATGAGAAAAGTATAAGTATTTCGAATAACGGGGAATATCTTGGAAATGGTTAACTGTATAAAAAGTATTTGTCATAAAGTGCATGATTTAATAAGGGTTACAAATATGTATACCAAAATAATGAATAGACATTCAGAATAAAGAGGAACTAAGAGATTATTCACAAGTATTAGGTATACGTTTTATTTGACATGGAAGCGTCAAAAGTATAGTAAGAGAATCAAAATCATTATTGTCATTTTTAGAAAAATAAACTTAAAGAAATCATTTCTATGTAAAGGGCACTTCTTGAATGAGGAATTACTTTCAAAATCTTTGTTGCCTCTTTGAAAACCATTGAACCTAAACCAGGTTTAGGAGGAGGAAAGCGTTGAAAATGGATATAGTATAGTAAAACGGTTTAGCTTGTGTTTATTGTAACTGTTACAAAAGGCAGCTATTGTCAGTGCAAGATTAATATGTTGCTATGTTGATTACAGTGTTACAACAGAAACAACGAGGCTCTTTAGTTAAATACTCTCATGTTATGTGAAGTATATATGCACCTGGTTGTTTAGAAATTCTATGGCGGACAGCTCTGGGTGCATGATCTATACACTTGTTATGCATAAGCTGAGGAAATGCTTCTTTTAAGCCTAGGTCTGGGTGTGTGGGTACACGTGTATATAACTTAACTATAGTATGTAGTGCATATAAAGTAACAAATATTGATAAGATGACATACCATTAATGTGTATTAAATTACATATGCAGAGTGAGTCAAAGAACACCGACGCTTATTATGTTACGCAGAGGAGCACACCAATATTTTTTAAAAAGGACCCCAGGTCCGGAAACGCACGGTTTGGATGCTGTACAACGTAAACTTGGTGAACTGATGTCCTAGGCGTATTTTTGAGCGGACATGCGTAGATCTTTGGAAGTCATCAACACCGGTGTAGTATCAACCTATGGGCTGAAATAATTTCTGACCATAAAATTGGTTCGTATCTATTCCCAAACAAACAGGACGAATCTACTTCGCATTTCTTAGGGATACCTTGTCTACGTTATTGCAGGACGTCCCACTACACATACGGCAGGTAATGTGGCTACAACAGGACGGAGCTCCAGCGCACTTTCAGAGAAATGTACAGAATCACCTTAACGTTACATTCCCCAATCAATGGACTGGTAGAGAGGGACCAGTCCCATGTTCAGCACGATCATTGGATCTGACTCCACTGGACTATTTTCTGTAGGATAGTATGAAAGCCATACGCCCTCCTGCCCTGAGGGTGACCTCGTTGCATGAGTACATGGAGCGATTGCCATTCTTTCAGGTCATCCACACTTATTGGAGCATTTACGTGAAGCTCAGCGCCACCCATATAGTGTCTACATTGACGTAGGAAATACCCAGTTTGAACCTTGTTTGTAATGTTAAAGTGCTTTGTGCTTGGAAAATGTTCCGTTTGCCGAGATGCATAGCATACTGAGCGTTAATGTTTTTGAGTCATCCTGTATATTTCGCTTGGCCCACAAACGATTCCTGTCTTGCAATATATTATGTTTATGTATCATGTACCTACTTAATTCTATTTATTATTATTATTATTATTATTATTATTATTATTATTATTATTATTATTATTATTATTATTATTATTATTATTATTATTATTATTATTATTATTATTATTATTATTATTATTATTATTATTATTATTATTATTATTATTATTATTATTATTATTATTATTATTATTATTATTATTATTATTATTATTATTATTATTATTATTATTATTATTATTATTATTATTATTATTATTATTATTATTATTATTATTATTATTATTATTATTATTATTATTATTATTATTATTATTATTATTATTATTATTATTATTATTATTATTATTATTATTATTATTATTATTATTATTATTATTATTATTATTATTATTATTATTATTATTATTATTATTATTATTATTATTATTATTATTATTAGTATTATTATTATTATTATTATTATTATTATTATTATTATTATTATTATTATTATTATTATTATTATTATTATTATTATTATTATTATTATTATTATTATTATTATTATTATTATTATTATTATTATTATTATTATTATTATTATTATTATTATTATTATTATTATTATTATTATTATTATTATTATTATTATTATTATTATTATTATTATTATTATTATTATTATTATTATTATTATTATTATTATTATTATTATTATTATTATTATTATTATTATTATTATTATTATTATTATTATTATTATTATTATTATTATTATTATTATTATTATTATTATTATTATTATTATTATTATTATTATTATTATTATTATTATTATTATTATTATTATTATTATTATTATTATTATTATTATTATTATTATTATTATTATTATTATTATTATTATTATTATTATTATTATTATTATTATTATTATTATTATTATTATTATTATTATTATTATTATTATTATTATTATTGTTGTTATTATTAATATTGTCGTTATTATTACTTTGTTAATGTTTGGAATGTATAAAGTAATTAATAATCACCAGCCATAGAATTGAGAAACTATACTAAAAGTTACGTATTAGTGCTGGAATATGAACCCAATGGACTTGCCACGTGTCTCAAAAATGTTCAAAGGGTGCGGCTCGTACACACGACACTTCATTTTAAAAATTGAATTTCTTGATGTAAGACAAAACATCCTACCTCTACTTTCTGTAAGTACTTAGTAGAGAAAATGGAAAAGCCTCAACCAATATAGTTTCATATGAAGCTGTGAGATTGAGCTTTCTGTGCTCCATATGTAACCCCGTGGAAATACTCTCCTAATCACAAACTGGAAACCATTTTGCTTGTAAAAGATTTTGAGTTCTTGGTGTTTTCTCTCTCTCTAATATATATTTTTTATATTCCCATGTAGCACGTCATGTGGTCACGCTGTATACACAAATTATACGATTCTGACTAAATAAACAAAATAGATGAATAGGCAAATATCAACTCCATTAATGACATTTCATAATTGTTCAGTTTTGTTCTTTCCAAAAAGTCGTCCATGCGTTTGAGTAGTCTACTCTAAATGATGTTTTATCTCTGCGTTTCTGCTGTATGTTTCATTTAATTTCTCGCCTGTTTTTGAATAACCCAACTCTTATTTGTAAACATCTCCTTGCACGGCCTCGAGCAATTTACTTAATCGCGGCCACAGTTTTCGTTTTTAATACTGTTCGTGTTTTGTCCGATATGAATTAAACTTCCCATTACAGCTCTGGAAAATCTCATTCGCATAATAAAGTGGGGAGGTGTTCATTTTCCAAATTGAAACAAAACACGCGGCACCTTCATACATAACGTTTCAAACAAAATACAACTCAAATTAAAACGTGTACAATGCGATATCCCGTAGCCTGTCCTCCATTGGATTTGCTTCGTAAGTAAAATGTTCTGCAATGATATCGCCACTATGTTTAATATTCTATCACAAAACATACGCAAATACTAGGTATGTACAGGACCTGCGTATATCTATTGTGGCTATTATATTCCGAAAAGAAGTGAAGGAATTATGTGAGGCTACAGGCAACAGGAGACACATCTCAGAGATGTGCGAAAGTCCGAAAAGGATCTGTCACACTGTTGCAAGTACTTAGATAACGATGAACGACTGTCAACTCAACAGCTCTCTGTAGTGCATAGTTGTTTTTTTTTTTTCCTTTTTTTCAGCAATATCCACGACGTCCGACAATTAATGAACAATCCTAGAAGCACAATTAAAGGAACCAAGAGAGCGAAACGAATGACAAATTATGGAAAGGGAATTTTAGAACATAAAAATGACCCCATCGTTTGCTATCGATCAGGGAATACCATTGAAAAGCCAAGGTTAAAGTGGTCGTTCGATATGTGTAGTGTTGAACGCCCGCTTTTACTACATACGGCACCGCAGGCGATGACACTGATGATACATGAGATGAAGGTGTAGCACCGGTGGAATGAGATGGCAGGGCAAACCGGAAATCCCGGAGAAAACCCGCCCCAGCGCCGTGTTGTCCACTACAAATCTCACTTTGCGTTCGCCTGGGATCAAACCCTGGCCGCCTTGGTGAGAGCCAAGCGGTCTAACCACTGAGCCACGGCGCGGCCTCGTCGTTCGATAGGATGAAAGACGACATTCAATAATATTAATCAACAATCCTGCACTAATTACGACCAACATTAACCCCCAAGAAACTTCACACTATCTAAGGCCTGTAAATGTAGTCCTTATAGTCCACAAGAACAGTGGTTTACCAAATAAACTACTCCTGCTTCTCCTTCGTTTTGTTGTAGACAACAGCACACAGGATTGTAATCGAAGTTAATATCGATACATTAAGAGAAGACACTCCGATGTCGATATTTTTGTTTCTGCAAAAAGTATGTCTTTTTCTTTTAGTTATTTTATTTCAGTATGTAACATTTTCATTCCCTTTTGAACAATAACAAACGAACTGTTCCCAAAAAAAATCATTTTTCTAAATTTTTCATATTAATTGAGATAATGTTTTGTAATATTTAACACTCGTTTTTCCTACTTTCTGTGGCACCGCGGGCGGTGACACTGATTAGGACCCGGATAGCTATGTAGATACATGAAAGTACATAATTTTACATATTTTGTCCCTAAGTACATATTCTCATATATTTTACTTTCCAGTACATATGTTTACACATTTATTGGTATTTCCAAGCTTGTTGTAATTTTATTTGTTTTAACATGCCTGTGTATACTAGAAGCAATAGACAATCGGTCTGTCTGGTCTATCGCGCTAGTTTCGCGATTCGCACCTTGCCACTGTGTGTTCGTCGTTCACGTGATGCGCACCTTACCACTGCGTGTCCAAGTCGAGCCATCATACGAGAAAATAATCAGCTACAGCTGGCCGGAGAAGGAGAAAACCTCACTCCTTGTAAAGTTAAAGCATTACACAGAGGTATTTAAAAAATTTTCAGCAGACGGTAAGGTCTTTTTTTGTCTGGTCTGCGAGAAGAATGTTCCCTATTCTCAACGTTTTCAAGTGTTGCAACATTTATCCACTACGCGTCATCAGGCCCGTGCTTCGAAGACCACATCTTAAAAGCAGTTGTTACTCACTGAACCTCAAGCTCAGAAACGTCCAGGATCTCATAAATCTTAGTTTGCAAGTGATCTTTGCCATGCTATGCTTTGTGCTGGTAACCCTATCTAGAAATTAAAAACTCCAGTACTACTTGAATTTATTGAGAAATACACACATGAAACTGTGCCAGATGAATCTACAATTAGAAAGAAACTATGTTCCTGTAAAAACCCTGGATTCAAGACAATGAGTGATATTAACCGAACTAAGTCAAGGTAGTGCCGAAGACTTGGAAATTGAGTACACAGCAGAAGACTTGTGCAAGTTTAAATATGCACCCATTGCTTCATGTGCAGTTGAACAATCAGTAAGTACAAAGCTATATTACGCGGCAACAGAAGAAGTTTTATATTTGCGAATTTGAAACACATGTTTGAAATTTACTGTCGGAGATCGTAATTTAAAAAATTAGGAGCAATATGCAAGTTACAATTTTTGACTTATTTACATATATTTCCAATTTACTATACCTAATTCAAGAACATGTAGGGGAATTCTGATATTATGATGTTACATATTTCTTTGTATTTGAGTAGTTAAATTACATATTTCAGTATTTTAAAATACATATATGTACACATTTTCCTGATTTTTGGTACATAACTATCCGGGCCTCACTGATGATACATAAAATGAAGATGGAGCAACAGTGGAATAAGATGACAGGGGAAACCGGAGCACCCAGAGAAAACCCGCTTCCGCACCGTGTTGTCTACCTCAAATCTCAGATGCGGTCACCTGGGGTCGAACCCGGCTTTGGTGGGAGTCAAATAGTCTAACCACTCAGCCATGGCGCTGCCCAGTCAAGATAAACCTTGCAGAAATACTTACAATATACATTTTCTTGAAGGTGTAAAAGGGACACGGTACCAAGAACATGTGCGTTATATTTGCCTCGCTTTACCTTCTTCAAAAAACTATTCATATAACACCTTCTTCCTCTATATATTCTTGATGAACTAAAATAAATATTAATATAGAAAATTTTTATTGCATGTTTCCTTGAAAGTGCGAAAGAAATACACAAGTTTAACTGTTGAGGAGGTTGGACGGTACCTTGACCCTCCATGTGGTACGGACTAAACTTCCGGTTTAAATACCCTGTTTTGTATTCATTTATTTTTCATGTTTGTGTGCGAGTGGAACGTTTTCTAAAAGTGCTTTATATGTATTTTGGAACCTCAATATATATATATATATATATATATATATATATATATATATATATATTTGAAATCTTTATGTTGAAATTTTATTTCTGATGCAATGTTTCCTTATTTACCGTATGAAAGTGTTACAGAAAGGGAACAATTTATGCTAAATGATTATAAAGTGATTTCGTAAACAGTTCAATGAGCCTATGAAAATGATTGTAATCATTAAAAAATGACAATTATAAATGCAATTAAGTAAAAGGTCCTGGAAAACGCATTTTTGTTTGTTGTTTCAGCACATTAATATTGTAATGCTCCCTTGCCTATGGTAACGCAGTGAAGTGGTGCACATTTATTGTGAGTTACTAGCATTTGCGAAGTTGATTCAGCTACTGCCAGGGAGTTCCTGTCTGGTAAAACTGCAGGAATCCCGCTCCCTGTCTCCTCTCATCTCACTCCTCCCTCACGTAGAAGCACAAGGATCGAGGTGCTAAGTGTCCCAATCCGGTACCTTGTCATACGGCATGCCTATTTTGAGTAATTATAGATCGTATTGCATTCCTTACTAAATTCGATAACCTGATTTTACAAGGACAACAGGTTTGGAGGCTCCTGGGTGAAATAATGACACAAGGAAGGAAGCCGGACAAATGTAAAACTTGGTTTTCAAGTTTAGTATATTCAAAGGATGCTGTACGATGATTTTCAAGAACCCTCCATGGTCTAACCTACTTTTTGATACATAATATTTTGAAATTGTTTTTTCTGAAAAATTGCTCTATTGATTATATTAATATAACATATATATTGAACTTTCTGGGAAAATTATGTTAATTCCTCTTCATTTTAGATGACCTCTGTATACGGTGAATAATCTCGTGTGAGACCAGTTTCACGATGTGCTGGCCGACGAAACTGGTCGCTGTATCGGTGGTGCGGGTGATATAATGTCCACAGTAAATATACAAAGTTCGTTACTAACACTTCGTTTGTAAGTTAATTCTAACAGGGCTGATATAAACACTCGAAAAGGAAGGCAAATTACTCAGGTAAGCAAGGAGATGTTCAAACTAATTCCATTAGTTGTTCAAGCGATTGTGACAACTCCTTATGAAATTTCACATTGCAAACTGATGTTCTTATGAGAAATGACAGAAAATTCCTGACGGAAAACATATAGTTCATCTTAAGTATGAAAATTCCTTTTGTAAACTTATTCTTATATTCCTGATTCTTCCACAGATTTTTTTAGTGTGACTTTTATTAAAATATGCATTAGAACAATTTCTATAAATTGTTACCTGGATTAAAGTAAAGCAGATGACTTTTGTCAGAACAATTAGTTAAAGAATGGGTGGAGATTGTTATGTCAGTTTGGGGCATCCCTTATTTTTCAAGTTATAAGTTGTTATTGTTGTTGAGCATTTTTATGCAGCCATGCAAAGAAAGGACCACATAGTTACAGGTTCTTAATATATTTCACTATTGCTTAAATCGACTGTTATATCCTATCCAATTTACTTAAAAGGAAACATTAATAAACGCTTTTTAAAATTGCTTTTATCTTGATTAACATGAAATAGAAGAAGATACATATCATCTCCAAGTGGTAAGACGATAATCTGTTTTTTAGCCCCTGGTCATACAAATAACGACATCATACACCTCCTCCTTAAAAGTATAACTATGGCTTCGCCCTACTATGTTCTTATATCTAGATTCTTAAATGTTCCTTGCTCATACTTAAATTGGCAGGCAAGTGCATCATAAACTGAAGCAGTAAATACTACAGTGATAAAGGTTCACATTTTTTCTGAACTTTGTGTGTAAACCTTCAGCAACAGGGAGCAGAATCGCAATGGTTCAAATTAAGGAAATACAACAGCACAACGGCACATCTTGAAGAAAACTATAGCAAACTGCGAACAAAAAATAATCCATACTAATATTATAAAAAGAGAATGTGTTGTGTATATTTGTACATCCTGGTTTTTTCTGGACAAACGTATCTATAACTACCGTGGGCATTCTTGATCATACAGATCTCTGCGTCATAGGACCTCTCCTTTTTGGCTCTGGTACATTGCTCGCCCTTAATCGGTCGATGAATAGTTCGACGTTTTAACTCTAAAATATAAAACAAAATATATTTGGCTTCGAATTTTTGTTAGAATTCCATTAACAGAAAATGATTTTTTCTACCTTCCAAAATAAGCCAACTGCTGTAAGCATGGTACCTTTTAACAATAAAACTTTAGAAATAATTTTTAGTGTACTTCAATACTCTCGTCTTAGTATAAAGGTTCCTTGTATTTGTTTATGACACTATGACATCTGTGCCAATATCTTTCAATAACTGTTCTTTAAAATGTGTTTATAAGTCCTCTCTATTGTGGAAATACAGGGTTTTACTGCGAGGATAGTGGACGTATTCTTGAGAGTTAGTTTGCGTATGACTTGTTAGAGAGAAATGGGAAGGCGATCACAACTCAGAAACTATCTCGAAAGCTAATCGAGAAGAATAGGGCAAATTCAACATGTGACGGTTTCTCAGTGGTGTAAGAAGTTCCATTAAGCTCTTGCAGATATAAAGAAGGGGTCGCACAAAGTTGTTTTGTTGACACTGCTGTGTGTTGCTGTACAAGCGTCAGCGGGCGCCAGAGAGAAGGGAGAGAGAGCGATACTGGTGGAGATAAAGAGAGAGGTAGTTTCGACCTCCTAGTAGATATCCCTCAAACTTATGTTGTACACCGCAGTGACAGCTCTGAAAATACAAGAGTAGTTCTGTGTTTTAAATTACAGAGAAAAATCTGGAAAGAGAAAATCAATCGTAAGTCCAACAGTCCATTTATCCGTCTGTGAGTGACCTGAAGAGACAAAATGCTGCTTTAAACGTGGTTTATTGTAGGTATTTCAGGGCAAAACTGAAGAGTGAGTAGGGAAAAGGATGACAAATTGACTATATCAGACCAATAAGTAATTATATAATTTGCATCATACTATCATAAAATATTACTCATTGCATTTTCGAAAATGTTTAACTCGTTTCAGAATAATTATTTTCGTCTTATTTATATTAGGATTATATACATTATGTGAAAACTGTTAAATGTATAAATTATTAAATAAGTCGTAATTAAGCGGGATATACAAATACTTATAATTTCATTACAGTACAAGATTCAAGAACAACGGACACGTTGGAAGACATACAGGGTGAAGAGAGAGGTATAGATTATAAACAAAGGGAATTGAAACCTACAGGGTTCTGTTATGACTATATTTCTCTTTGCATGACTGGTAAACCGTAGAAGATACACAAAGTATTACTACATTAAAAAAAACCTCATTAAAGCATTCAGATGCATTTTCTGTGGAAATAACGATTTCCTAGTTAGTCGTTTGTATTTCAAATACCTAAACCTATTACTCTCAGATTGGAAATGTAATTCATGATTTACTCCCTGGTAATGCAAAGGGAATAGTATCTAGAAGTACTAGTGACTGTCTATAGTAACTAACAGATAATTCTTAAAAGGGCTTTAACTGTCCTCTAAGCCTATTTCAAGCTCACGTTGTACCTAAAAAGAAATACGTAATATGTCGTTCTACAACAGTTTATGTTAACTTAAGTAAGTAGAAGAATAAGCTATTGTAAAAATAATTGGCTGAAAAATGGGTCCTGAAAGTCATCGGATCTTTATTCCGGTTATTAGGCTACTTTTAGGATAGTTTTAGAGCTTCAACTTCCGAGCCCTACTAATGAGCAAACAATTTGATATAACCATGCTTGTGCGCGTGCGCGCGCTTGTAGACAAGCAGGAGATAATCTAGAGGAGCAAGGCGATTATCGGCTACACCCCCAGGAGAAGAAGGGTTGTATTGCACAAGGAGTGCTTTGTTCCCACACACGACTCCCTAGCTATTAAAGGTTATCTCCCGAGCGCTTAAGAGCGCTTAGTGACGTCATACTATCGGCTCCATTGTGTAACTTACACCTTCATGGTGCCAGGTTAAACACCAGTAGAAAACTCTAGTGGCCTCAACCCTCCTTCTAACTTTGACGTAAATAAATCAGTGAGAGCTTCAAGAAGCCTGACGTGGAACAATCCAGTGACGATAATGATCTGAATGGAGATAGTTTCCATTAGGCTTTGTTGTACGTAGGACGCTGAATCCAGTTTGTCAAGCAAAACGATGCTTGTTATGAGAGGAAAACAATATGAATTATTTGAAGGAGAAGAACAGAAAGTGTAAAGTGAACTTACTTTTGAGTGGAAAAGTGAGTTAATCTATTTGGGTATCGAAGTTAACAAAATTAAATGTTTCGGAACATAGAAGAATATTTCATAATTTTTAAACTAAATATGTATAGTGCGATAAAACATTTGGAAAAAACAATGAAGTGTAAAAGAAATACTAATTTATATTTAGAGAAAGGACTGAAATAATCCGAGAATATTGCATTGACATAAAATAAGTTTATAACAAACGTTCAGGACACCTTCAAGAAAGGTGATTTGTTAAGTTTAAAGTGAAGTGTTATATAAAGAAAATGTATCAACAATAAAACATTGCTAGCAAAATAAATTTTAAATAAAGGAAGCATAAGATGAGAAGTTGAATGCACATATACATTATTAAATGTAGAAGATGCAAAACAAAACAAAAAGAAGCAGATTAAAATGGATTACACAATATTATAAAATAATTATAGTACTGATGAATTTAAGTTATCTGATGGAAATTAATCGTTCTTTCGCAATAGCCGTATAGAGGTTAAGGTTTTGGTTAGATGGATGATGAAGATGATGATAGATGATACATGGTTCAAACCTTGGCCGTGGCATTGAATTTTTCAAGTTGACTCTATCCAACCAAAACCTTAGCCTATACACGGCTAGTGTGAAGGAAAGAATAATTTCCATCAATTAACTTATATAATAAGAGTTTAATGATAAAGCCTAGGATTCAAGTACTTACAGTAGTAAGTAGCCATAAACGGTGTACCTCGAATACGAGAGCCCCTAGTGGTCAATTGGAGAATTTAATGTCAGGACAACACGTTAGCTCAATGGGTAAGAGCGACTGGACAGAAACCAGGAGATCCGTGTTTCAAATCCCGTTCAGTTTTATTCTATCCAACCAATGCAAATGATGAATGTTTAATGTAATTTAACACATATTGAACGACTAACATAATTTAATGTAGGCATGAATAGATGAAATACTGTTGTATGTGGACGTTAAATGGATCTTATTTACTGTCAATCGATAGAAGCAGAAGGAGAAAAAGAAGAAGAAATATTTACAGTTGGAGTTTAGAGTTTGGAGTTACATAGAATCCAATTTTGTTTTCCCACACTAACACATTCAATGCTTACACATTGGAGATATAAAAGCGCATGCTTGCGAAGAATACTTTGATTTTTAGTTGAAAATTCAATGAAGTAGAAAATAGTTACTGTAATTGCACTGAATATAATTATCTGTAGCACTGCGGGGTATAAAAACAAAATCGGTTACATTTAATTTCAAGCAATATAGAATCATAGATGGCCATGGTATTAACACTTCAACAAAAGGAAGACGAATTTAAAATGTGACAAATAGATTTTGGGTTAAATTTGTGCCTTGAATTAGCATTTATGAAATACTGCAGAAAAATCTTTGTACTAATGCTATAGAATTGAATTAGTTCTAAAATTCGGTGGATTCAATGGGTGCCAAACATCTTCGTGTAGGAAAGCTTTATTTCTTTTATAATTTTGTAGTAATCAAGTTTACTGACACAACATTTTAAGTACATAACTACATAAATAGAGAAAATTATTAACTTAATAAATCAGAAAGCCCATACTTCATATTAATTGAAAGAGTTAATATGCGTTTTCCAGACATTTTAATTTTGGCGGTGTGCAATACGTTTTGTATTTTGCCAAAAGTAATGTCACTGTGGCATTAAATTTGTATGGGACCAAAATTATTATAAGGTTATAAATTTTAAAATACTATTGTTATCTTAAAATCATACGACTATTGCGACCGAGAATTCTACCTACAAAGGATATTTATAAGCTATGCCGCATTTGCGAAACCAGGAAACTCGTCGGGATGATGGCAGCCGTTCTACTAATCTTTCAAATTATTTTAGAATACCGGGTGATTTTTGAAGGGAAAACTTCTTTAGGCGCGTTTAGCACTTTTTGTGGGCAGTGAATTAAACTGAGCCGTCACGCTGCAATATGTAACGCTCATTCAGATAAAGTCGGTTAGAGTCGGCTCAATCCGAATGGGGGGGGGGGGGGGGGCAACACTCACTCGTTATTTAAGTCTTATGTTGTCCATACCGCTATACAACGTATATTTTCTGTCGCACTCAACAGCGTATCAACAATACGCATCCAGGTATGTTTTAATATATTTCAAATACGATGAAAAGTTCAGAAACCCTACAGGAGTTTCGTTAAAAAAAACAAATGTCTTAGGTCCGCTCTTACAAACGTCTGTCAAGTGCCGGTAACCGAACCGGTCAGATAACCTTCTGTCATTTAACAAGTTGACAACATGTCAAATTCCACTTTAAACAATAATAATAGTCAAAAGGAACAGATAATATCACCGAAGTTCGGTGTTTGAATAATAAAACCCATAATAACGAAAAATAAAACGAGTTTGCTAATTGGAAATAAAAGTGTTAGGAATTTGTGAAACAGATGTTTCATTTAAGAACTGGCAATTTTTATTAGCAATTTCCTTTAATTGTGAGTTGTAAACCGTAAAACATCAATAAATTAAATGTAAGAACACGTAAATAATAAAATGATGACGTATTAAAATGACGTTTTGCGTTTACTTTCATTTACAACTTATAGGTTATGTTTTTCCACAAACTGAATGACCGAACGAGGGTCAAAAGGTTTGATATAAATTTGATTTTTATAGGAAAAAAGATTTAAATATATATTATTTAGTTTGGAAAATAAACATATAAAGATAAAACATCGGACAAAAACATCGAACAAAAGCATCGGTGTTATAAAAATATCGACCTCAATGCAACGAAATATGTGTATCAAATAGAAACAAAATATGAAAAACGACTGTGAAAAGCATGAATTTTAAAATAAAAATAAAATATATGTAAAACAGTACATTGTTATTTAATTTTACCTCCTTTATACATCATGTATGTATAACCCTGTTCGCACGGTCGCAAGTCTGTGGTCATTCAGTGTTTTCGGAGTATTTTCATTTACGAGCATACTTAGCATGAAATGTTGAGCTCGCAACTGCCCTCTTTGCGCACGAATGAGTGTCAACATTAAATTTTTTTAAATAATTTTGAAGAATAATTTATAATGAATGGTTTTTAAGTTTTCAATACTGTCGTGAGGTCTTAAGCACACACTACTTAATTTTTATTTAATAGTAATCATTTATGTTTCTGGAATAGCCGAATTTGTACGGTATTACAACTAAGTAGAGAAGAATTCGTTGAAAATCACCCAAATGTGCAGTAATTTCATTAATTTCATCAATTACAGAACAGTAAAAATAATTCGTTACGCAAATTTTTAAAAGTCAATTTTGGAATTTTGCGTAATCTGGCAAGTACTATATAAATGCTAAATGTACTGCAAATGATATACTAAGTATGGCGAAATACAAAACGAGAAATATATTTTAGAAAGCAATAATTTAAGCGGACAAATGGCAATATCTGCAATTCCTTTTGCAAGAGGTTGGTCAGCTTTTAGTTTTGTCGCACAGGGATCAATAGATTTGAAATAGTTAAGTGAAAGTAACAGAAATATTCAGGTGTTTGATTTTGTTGAGATAGGTATGAACAAAAAAGGAAAATAAAGAGGCAGTTGCTTTGTAAATTCTGTGAGGCCAAGTATAGGTAGATTTTCAAAAATATTTAGTGAACCAAATTTAACTGTGACTTATCTGCGGCTGAAATAAAATATTACGGTATTTTCTGTAATTTAATTCAACAGTGTAATTCCGTGACTAATATTAATTGTATTTTTCTTATTATTGTTCTGTTTAAATTAGCAAAATTTTTATTTTCACCAGTAACAGGTGAATTCAGAGCTTTATTCCATGCAAACTTGCTCCGCATTTAGTTCCTAGCACGTGTATAGTAGGTATTACATTCCAGCTGAAATTCCGATAGCGAGATTTTCCTGCAAGAATATATTTTGAGGCCCCTTGAATATTTAGAAAAACGTTCGTTTCTGTGTATACCTAAATAAAGAACTAGAATAATAAAACTATAGAAAATTCCACAAACGAAACTACTCTCTATCTTTTACTCTGGCGCGACAACCCTAAGAGGGCCAAGGCCTACCAACACAACTGCCGGCCTCACACCCACATACTCAAGGTAGGGGTGGGCGATCATCCGACCGATATGGGGAGGAGATGTCAACATCTCGGCATCTCCTAGCCGGAACTTTGGTTTTCGTGACCAGGGCCGCTTACCTAGCTTGTCACTTTCCTCACGAAGCTGATTGGGCACCGGTCCTATACCAGGACGTAAAATCCGCAACCCATGGGTGGGATCGAACCCGGGTCACTTTCCGTGGCCAGGGACCAAGGCATGCTGCCCTAGCTCACTACGCCACAAACTACCCCTTACATGCAACATATTTAAAAATTTTGGATCAAGGCCTTGTATAAAATACTAAGATTTTAAACTATTTTCATGAGACATAAGATGTATATTTTGAATTTGCTCACAACTTCCGGTTAAGTCCTCTTCATACTTATTTGCTTTATATAATCGCTTAGCCCTAGAGGCACACAACTTGCTATACAAAAGTTTAGATTTCCATAAGGCACCACATTTGTGTTAAATATATTTTTGTCAAGTTAATTATTTCCGAGGTACTTCTTATTATTGGCTTCAATTTTGAAGTGTTTCTACTTCTTTTTTTTAAAAAAAAAAAGAGAAGCCACTATTCGGTTTTATTTTGGTAATGCCAACTGCAATGAGTTTCAAAGCGATAAAAAAAACTTGAAAACCTCACTTGAATAAAACGTGTGAATATTAACTAGAATTTTATCATAATAAAATTACTACAGTAGCAAATATTTATAGACAATTTTGTAAGATATAGAGCATAAAATGTGATATAAATGAATGATCTAAGAGATTTATATCTTGGATTGTGCAGTTTATCTCCTTTTTGGAGCTGGGGTAATTTAGATATACAATTTTTTGGTGTAGCTTATATATTAAACTTAAATTTTCCAAAACAAAATGTAAACATGCAAGAAATCGTTGAGAGTTGAACGGGTAATGTACCCATTGGCCATCCTATACACGACGACTACCACGTTTAATATGTTAACGTTGGTATTACACTGATTGCTTCCGCAGGGTATCGATCCCGTCTCAGTGCTACGTTAATGACTCGCTTGCAACTTCATGTTGGCTCTGATTTAATATTTTAATGACTACACACGTCTGCCTTTATTTTATACTACGACAACCAATCCTATCACGTTCTCAGGTTACGTTTAATCACTGCTCTACAGATTAGCTTTACCTACATCATTTTTAATCGTCATAAACGTTTACAGAATTAGCTTTATTAGACATTTTTATAGGTGTAAGTGTAGCGCTGTAGGTAATCTATACACTGGCTTTTAATTCCCAATTATTTTAATGATGGAAAATCAAAACTATGTACTACAAAGAAATACAACGTTTATGTAAATTAACAGCAATTATATACGAGGTCCAAATAAGTTTCGGTGGATCATTATGGTGTACAACTTATATAACATTCCTTCCAAATGAGGTAATTACTAATAAATAAGACATACCCATTCCACTTTGTATAAAGTGAATATTGTTTACATTTTTCCAAGTAATGGGTAGAGCGATTCATTTGAAAATTTTCGTATTCTAAGCTTTCTAAGAACGCAATGTGTCACATTGACATAACTTTCTCTACGCGCTTCAATACAAACAATTCTAAGAAATATAATTCCTCTATCTACTTCCTGTTAACACAGATAAACCTTCATTACACGTAAAAGCTATTGTTTATAAACATAAGTGGCATATTGTAGCTTAAAGTAAATGTCAGATGTTCGAAACCCGGTGGTTATGTGATAGTTTTAATATTAGTTCTCTCTCTTTTTTAATTTACGTCCTCCAACGTTAACTCATATCGGACGAGAGTTCTGTTTGCATGAACTTGAAAAAGAAAGAGAAAATGTAAAACCGAATAGTGATGTTGTGTTTAGAGAGGCATCAAATATCTGAAAATTCAAACCAAAACAAACAATATCACGGAAAAAATGTGTTGCAAAATGTAAGTAGTATAAGGCAAGCATTGTGCCCTATAACAGCATATACGTAGTTTATAGGTGCACTGTACTCTGTATCTTACGGTTAATCAGCATAAAAAAGGACATCAGAGGTTATTTCCAGAAAATTGAAGATGTGCATGAAAGTAGCTGAAACATATGGTTAATCACGTCGTTAGACTCATTTTGGGGAAAATATACATAAAATCTTCTGTGTAGCTTGCTTGAAGGGATATTTTCTTGAATATGTTCAGGTTGGTTTTCCAAGGTGCAACATATAATCTAACATTTGGTTTTTGAGTTATACTGTTTATTGACAGACACACAAATACATACATCCCCAGCCCC
>CM060957.1:145757469-145857469 GCA_030765055.1 Mantis religiosa | reverse complement strand
CTTTTATCAAATATGAGGTTGTTTTATGTGTCGCAGATCTACGACAAGGGACTAGTGGCTTCGCTTTCCCTCTAAATGAAGGCACGCTAAGGATTTCTTCGCCTAAAATAATTCCATTACCTTTCGCTGCGTTTGAACTCGCGACTTTGAAATAGAGAGGAATAGAGATATTTATGTGCTCTATTTACACACATCCAGCTCAAAAATGCATCCCGTTGTGGGAGCTACCTACAGACGGTGATGAAAGATCAAGCGGCTCTCTAGTGTTCACCGAGAGTGGCCCTGCCTTTGAGCAGCACCAGCGCCATCTGTCCGGCACTGCCATGCACCGCGAAACCTGAAAGCATGCTTGAAAGATAAAAACGCGATGAAGGGGAAGTGATGGAAGATGAGAAAACCCTCCCAGTATTCGCTTAGAGACCAGGGAAAATCCAAGGTCAGAAGAGTAGGTCAATGGTGTACAACCCGTGATCTCGGAAATGCGAGCCCCACATGAGCCAATCCGCTTGGTTGCTATAGGTAAATGTGAATGTAGCAGCAACCATCTGGGCCTCGAACACCAACACAGCGAGCGGCATGTTTTAAAGCGATGCAGTGTCCACTAATGCCACATATCGGCCGCCTATTGTTTTAATGGCGAGTTTGCCCCCAAGCCTCCCGCTTTGCAAAATCAACAGCGCTAGCCGTCAACAATTTGTCACATCCGAAACGATAACAAACACGGCCCTTCCCAGCCATTAACCCCCGAAGGGCACGTCCCAATGTAAACACTTGCGGTTATTGGCAATACTTCGCTGCATAAAGTGATGAGTCATTAATTCTACTGGATATTAACACTAGCGCTGCCAGTCCATTAATTTATCGCCAGGGGGGCCTCCTCGCTTTCAAATATTCATAGTGATTACTCACAGCGCTGCTTTCCTCCTGTCAGCACACACCAATATTATATTAGCTTTTATTTGCATGTGCATTTTCACATCGCCACTAAGAGATTCCGTTCCCCAGTCGATATTTTCACTTTGTACCGCGAGAACATAACAAAATATTAATTACTAATAAAGCTCGTAGAAAGCATTGCGTAAAACCACCAACTTGAACGTGACCATAACAATCCTAGTACTCTGTTTTACCTTTCGAATAAATTATGGATAATGGTTTAATATGTTTTATAAATGTAACTTATTGATAAAACACCGAGGCAATGCTTCTGCTTGTTTAGTCCGCCTTGGGACAGGGCGTGGTTTTAGCGGCGTCTGGCGTGAGATACACGTGGAGCTGAGGTAGTGAAGGAAGTATTCTTGTCCTATCCAAATGACAGAAGACCTATTACGGTAGGAATACAACTATTCCAAATTCAAAATTGAATCTCTTGAAGATTTGCGTAGATTACAAGTTATACAGCTGATAGCGACACCTCATGCCCTGCGATCTGCATGAGATCTAGTGCAGCTAGCTGTCTCCAGGAGGAAAGGATGAAGTGAAGGAACCAAGGGCTTACATGCCGTACCAGATCAAACAAAGACTCGTGAAAATTCCGGGAATTTTGGACTTGAATCATGTACCATCGCTTGAGAGAGCGATAAGCGACCTGTTCAACCAGGCAGCGCTCTAGTGTTCAGGGGGGAATAATCTTTCCTTGAAGCAAACACCCGCGATACCTGACAGGCACGGTCACAAATAACAACACTTAGAGCCATATATGAAAGATAGGAAGAAGAAAATGAATGAATCACTATAAATGAAAACCTCAGCGAGTTCTTGCAGTCTACAGACAAGTGGTAGCCATCTATATGACGAGTGAACGGGAGTTGGTTCCACACGCTAGCAAGTGAAGAAAGAGAGAAACGGTGAAATTGCATGCAGTTAAGTTTTGTCTTAAATACAGAATAAGAGAGAAACAGAAAGTCAAAGATAAGCTAAAGGCTAACTAGAGAAATACTCTACGTACTTAAAACGTTTAAATATTAATTATATGATCTTAACCACTATCACAAAAGGAAGAGTGGCGTAATAATCAGGAATAAAATCCAATAATTTATATCAATGTGCATTTTACTATCCGAGAAGATGTTTCAACGTACCTATATTCTTATACTTTTAAGATTTCAATAGAAATGCATATTTTGAGATCCGTCAACAAACAAAGAAGCAAAGAAAGAACTGAATGAGTGAGTGAGGAAAGGAGGAAGGAAGAAGAGAGGTAGAGAAGGAGCGAAGGAGGGAAGGAGGGAAGAACGAGGGGTAAAAGAGAAAAGTGGGGATGGGTAAGGAAAGGAGGGGGGGAAGGAAAGGACGAACGAAACGTAGGGAAAGTAACAGCAAAGGACGGTAGGAAGGAAAGAAGGAAAGAGGCCGACGAGAAAGGAGAGAGTGCTAAGGAGAGAAGGGAGAGAAACATAGGAGGAGGTGAATGAAGTAGGGCGTGAGGGGAAGCAAAAGAGGGAAGGCAGGAGGTAGGTGAAAGGAAGAAAGTTAGGATAAGTATAGGATTGCCAAAAGGCTTGAACGTGAATGTATGTCTTTGCCCAAGACGAGCCGAAAGGAAAATTTCAAATAAATTCTAAACTTGGCGTATTTACTTTGAGGTGAATTGCTACGAACTCGTCTTCATTTTGAATAAATTTTGTATAATTGAGGAAGCACAACAAATACCTACGAACGCATTACACAAAAATGTACATTTTGATATAGCAAAAATTTTACACCAAATAAAGCTAATTGCAACTATAACCATTTTCAATATATTCATTTTAATTTTTCATAACCTCCTAATGCATGAGCTAGTAACAACATTTGAGTTAATAGCGAAGATATCATTCTTGGAATACACACATGGTTGCCTTGCTTAGCAATAATCTTCTTCAGCAATGCATAACACGCCTCCATATTTAGGGAGACAGTGAATGCCATCCGCAGGCTGTTTATCTTCGAACATACTGCTCTATTGCTGCTATAATTGGCTGGTTGCTTCTAAAGCGAACTTCTCGAGAAAAGGTCAACATTACAAGCTATATCTGGTCAGTATCGATGATGCTCGAGCATTTCCCATTTCCATCTGGGAAATAAATTACTCGTAGGAGCAGCTCTGAGAGCGAGCACCGTCATATAACACAATAGGATGCGAATTCAGAAAACTTGGAGTTTACGAATTAGAGCTGATCATAGTGTTCCAGAAAAAAACTGTAATATAAATCACTAATAGATTTCCCATAGAATCTGGGTTAGTCGCAAGAACATTTGACAAGTGGTCTACCCGGGAGTCAAAACTGCCCCTCTAAAACCAGGGAGCCACCAAAGCAACTCCGGGGGTGTTGTTAGGACACCAGGAGCCTAAAAAGTCACCCCCCCCTTTTCGGGTGGGAGTAGATACGCCACTTACGGTTGCGCCCCTGGGATACATCAAACAGCTCTAGCAGTAGCGGGATACGTTTAGGTGCCCCTCAATCGCGTCTAGGCGGCAAAGCCGGGCAGACGTACCAATATCTATGGGTGTTGGGAACCAACGCCCCATCGAGACCAACCCAATCCGAAAACTCCCCTGTTCGTGGGACTCGAATTTTCGGCACGAAGTACTGCTATGAAAATCATAAGCAGTTATGAACCTCATTTTAATCTGGTCCTGTTCTTTGCGATACATTTTTTTGACCCAGGGGAACTATTGTACCACCGCTCCTTTCATGCCCGCTTCGGTAGCGATTCTGCCTCACGTTCAAGAGGTCCCGAGTTCGAATCTCGTTCAGGGTGGGTTACCTGGATAAGGTTTTTCCGGAGTTTTCCCTTATCCTGAAAGACGAATGTCGGGTAACTCTAAGCTCCATGAACCCCGTGCTCATTGGAGCAACATTTCATCCATTCCATTCATCGTCCGATATCACTTAACGTTGGAGGACGTAAATTACACAAAAAAATGTTCCTTTCATTTATCGGTTCAATTTGGTTTCATCTAAAATTATGACAAATCAAAGAAATTGTGGGTCTTCATGTCCATATGTTTTAAGTACAATCTCACTCTTTCCGTAATTTGCCAAGTGTTTTCCTCCTCAAAACTGTTTAGAATCCATCAAGCGTAGTTTTTCTTCATCTTTAACTAGTACTTCAATATAAGGAAAATTGTACGACTGGCAATTCCAACTTCCCTACTAGTTAATGCAGTGTTCTTCCAGCATTGCTCTAACAGTGTTTACATGCACATCATCACTCGCATGTTGCTGTCTGCCAGCTCAGCGTTTCTGATGAACATTTTCCTCTGAGAAGTACACGCGTCCAGATAGTCACAGTACATTATGGTACAATAAGATTCCAGTAAAGGTGCATGGTACTGGCAAGCATTCTTGTCGCAAAACTCTGCATTATAAACAATTTAGAGCATTGCAGATAGAAGTCGAATTAAATAATGCAAATATCTCATCAACAAGTCATCGTCTTCAAACTCACAGGTAACATATGATGCTCTTCCTTTTGATTATTATCAGCTTGCATAACCGAGAGGGATGTCTCAGATAGTTTCGTCTGTGGCCCACAAATGGGAGGTCCGGGTTCGATTCCCGTAGCCGACCTAACTGATCCGGGGGTTTTCGCTGGGTAGGTTAATTACATTGTCCTATTTCATCTCCAGTATTCATTCATTTCTTATCATTTCTCATCTGGTAGTCTCTTTCAGGGCAGAAGTGGTGTCTCGTCTTTGTCATGACTACTTGGCTCGGCCAACCTCTGTCTCCTCTCGCCTCATCCTTCCTCCCGGGGTTGCTCCACTTGGGGCTTAGGTACAATAAACCACAAGTTTCGGTGTCGAATCCCCTCCGTCAAAAACCTAATCTTAATTCTATCAGCTTGCATCATTTACCGTCGATAGCTCCACAAACGATGTCACCAGTTGAGCAATCCGTATACAGCGTGGCAAAGCGTTCAAGCGTATTGATGTTCGTTGACGAACGCTGCATTCGTTTATTGTCTCGTTTGTTAGCAGAGCAGAATATTAGTAACCTGCGTACAATAAGTGACGAAACACAAATAAAGTACTTGGGAGCACTGTGGCTGATATGAAGGGTTAGCCAATTAACATTATACACAATTGTAAAGTACCATTGTACCCATCAGTTTTATAGCTTGGCACAATATTCAGTTACGTAGTATATGATTACTTGCACCTGCCTTTATATGACACGTTGTTGTCCAGAACACATGAGTGTATATACATCGACCCGCCATGCATGGCCTTAGGCTTTTTTTTCTCTTTAATGGTATCAACTGCATGCCCCATTACATGGTAATATTACATACATTACAATACATAATTATACATTATAATTTACAGATTCTATTTTTAAATGTATAAGCTTAACAGACTTGTTACTAATTTATTTTGATATATACACCTTTGAGCTTTTTCTAACCTATATGTTGGTAGTTCCTTTCTCTAGTTTACTAGCCTATTCCTGAATTGCATTGTTTTATAGTATGTTTGTAGTCTTATCTCTAATTCTATTAGTATATTTATAAATATATTGAATTTAAAGTTAACCACTTTTTATAAGTTAATTGAATGAATATATTTGCAAAATGGTTTCAAGTATTTTGTGGTTAGTTCCTGGTTGGTTGTGGGCCATTTTCCTCCTTGTTTTTGCACTTCTGCCACCAATAGAGATCTCTGCTGTTGTCTGTCTTTACATTCAAAAACTAAATGGTTAACTGTTTGTCGGAGGTTACTGCATGTACATTTTGGATCATCAATAATGTGGAACCTGTATAGGTAGTCTTTAGTTTTCCATGACCTGAGATTGTAGCAGTAAGTTCTGGTGTAATGGGAAGTTTTCTCTTTAACCTATGTTTGATTGTTGGGAGGAAAGTGTGCCTTAGTTTTGCATTAGGTTTTTTTATTCCCTTCAGATTCTTTCCGATAGACAACCACGCATTGTGATGTAATAATTCCAAAAACGCTCAAATGGTAAGTAGTTGGCTTGTTTCTCAAGTCTTTCAAAGAGTATAACATCGAAAATCATTATAGAGGTTAACATTGCCTTAGCTTATTGTATTCTTACTTTTACAATATTTTGCGTAAACATGCAATTAAATCGAGCTTCGTGGACTCGTACTGAAAAGATAGAGGGTTCGATCCCTTTCGATTGCGCATTTGCAATTGGATGTCTCGTGATTTCCCTCTAACACTAGAGGAAAGGTTCATTGTCATACCATGATCTCCCTTCAACAATTTCCCTTCAGTGCATTTCCTTATTACCTTTCAGGTTTCTCTTGAGGCTCGTGCTGAATCGTGGTGCCGAGCAGATGGTGCGGGTGATTGCGTATTTTAAAGGCTGTTCTCGAAGCTGTCAGCATTTCCTGTGTCAAACATGAGCTTTTACAAATTCTTAGGCACTTCCGCCTGTGTTCGTGACCGTCTGCAGAACTGTGACCTCCTGTTGTTCTCTCACTTCATCGTTTCCTCCTGGGGGTATTAGCTACAATAGAACTTATTTAGGTCGCAGTGCTGAAATTGTTGCAATAGTTGTCTACCGAAGTAGCTTGTACAGGAGTTGGTGCAGGTTCCTTCATTTAAAACTTAACGGAGCACACGGCAATTTACCTCTCTCAGGACATTGCTGGATTCCTACGTTACCGGTTGCCGTTGCGCGTGGGGCTAGTGACCCACTATTACGACAGAATTATTATGAATGGTCCCTTTCATCAGCGAATGACGGTTTAATTGATATACAGCTTCTGTTCTTTTCCGACGAGGCGTGGTTTTACCTCAGTGGTCTTGTCAGCACTCATAACAGTCGGTACTGGGCCTCTGAAAATCTGCATCGCGTTCAAGAAATCCCTTTGCCAAGAGCCAAGAGCCAAGAGTTACCGCGCGAGGGGTAACACACCACGATACCCATCCGCTTTGCGGCTAAATAGACAACGTTGTTTTCGTGCAAGCTTCTGTGTCGATGTAGTGCGACGGTAGAGTTGGTCTCCGCTGGTGCTTCTGGTGCCGGGGTGTGCATCCAATGATGGAAGACAGTGCCCGAATCCACCTCACTTAGTACGGTCGTTTGCGATCCGTCAATCAGGGGGCCCAGAAGCGAGAGGCCGGATGGGAGTTGGAGGTAGGGTATGTGGGTATGTCCAAGTTGTCCGCACGTCTACGGACACTTCTGGAGGTGTTGCCCTTTCAGCCGTGTCCGAGTTCAATGCGACATAACCTGGCGGTGTCTGTGTTAGATGATAGGTATCCTTTGGAAGGCGGTATCTCGTCCGTCTCCTGGGAAGTCTATGGTCATATAGACCCAGTATATTAACCAAGTGATTGCAGTTTGCAGAAGATGAGAAGGGAACTTGCGGTCCGTACTGTAGATCATCCTAAGCGCTCGGTTCCGCACGATTTGCAGTTTGCGGAGGGTGGTACGAGCCACTGAACCCCAGATCTATGATCGGAAAGTTTTAGCTGTAAGTGCTAGATGTATAATCAGCCCAATATTCTACAAGCAGGCTGTAAATGCAGAGCGGTATCGAAATTACAGTTTGATCACATTTTATAATGAACTGACAGAGGAAGAGAAATCATATGAATGGTTAGAACAAGATTCTGCTACTGCCCATACAGCAGAGGACTCGAATAAAATGGGAGAAGTGTTTAAAGATTGACTGATTAGTGCTTGTGAATGACCATCTCACTCCCCGATATAAGAACGTGTTATTTTTACTAAAACAAAATATTAGAAATGAAACGGAAAACATTACAGTGGCCAAACTGAATCGTGTGAATCAGAATGTATTCTCCTGATATACCTAATGCTTGTTGAGCCAAGGATGAACGACATTTCCAAAATCTTCTATAAGGAAAAAGTGATTTACATGCTTTAAGCGCGGACTTTATATAACAGCAAATCCTGCTGTGGCAAACCCAATCGCGCACAGCAAAATGCCATGCACCCGTTAGGTTTTAAATGATAAGTTCATGTCCAAGCAATATATCGGATTTCAGAATTTTTAGTAAAATATTATACAGTTTCAGATATGTGTCTTATTAATAAAAGGCATATCCTGGATTGTCTGGAAATAGTCTCTGAAGATCTCTTCATTTAGATGACTTTTACATAACTCGTAAATCCTAGGAGATAGACATCTTACTGCTCATAAAATGTAGATCTCGTTAAAAGCGACATTAAGCACCATCTATATATTCCTCTGTATTGCTCTAAATTTTAAAATACTGAAGTACTAAATCGTCCGTTTGTCTCTTGTGAAAATACGGAAGTTTCTATTTTCCAAATCCGCCATTTAATATTAGACTATGAGTATGGTTAAGTCTAATGAAACACTTTTTTATTCCTGGAAATTGTAACTTAATTAACATAAAGCAGAAGGAAACGTATTTGCAGTATATTCATATATGTTTCCGTATATACTCTGCAACAAACTATTGTTTAAAAATGTGATTCTTTTACTTATCCTGTTCATGTTAATCGGGATAAATATTCTAAAAATAGCTTTGTTACATGTTTTCTTATAAGCACAATAGGAATAGAAGAACACGGTAGAGCTAAGTGATAGTCAAATGTTTTAGGATATGGTCGCTATTTGAACTTCGTTCTACTCGTATGGTCATAAGAAGAAATAGGAAATGATAATTCAGTCGTTCTCGAGCTGCCGTACGGTGAAGGTCGAGCCTACTACGCGTTAAGGCAACGGTGTCTGCCTGCTAACTATACGACGGCCATCGGTAAAATTACCGGCGTTTTGCACACAACACCTCTCAGTTTGTCCTCTTATTTCTGTTGTTTGTGCCTTAGCATGCTTGTAACTTGCGGCTTGATTTGTTTTTGTGTTCAAGCGGTGATAGTGCTACTGTTAGCATGGCAATCTATGGCAGGATAAACACCCTGTATCTGAAATTTGAGGTGATTGCGATGAGGCCAACGGCACTGGAAGTTCATGATTTTGTAGCGGATACCTTGAATCTTACTGCTGATCACGTGGATACGCTGTGCTTAATTGTTCGTGATCGTGTGATTTATATAAAGCTCATCTCGGTGGTGCTGATGGAGCGGCTGTTGGAGAAGTTTGCTGGTACCGCTGTATTTACCTATGTGAATGGGGAGCGCACAACAGTTACGGTTGAAAGGGCCACCAGCAACACCAACCACCATGGTGCGTGTGTTTGATTTCCCGCCGGAGATACCGAATCAGGTATCGCGTCACATTTGGAGCTGTACGGCAAAGGTATGAATTTCGGAGAGAACAATGGGGCAATGCGTATAAAATATCAGTGAATACTGGCGTTGGCTCTGAAAACCCCGATTCCTAACACCACTACGGTTGTGGACTATGGTCTCACAGTGAGTAACGCTGGTTCGGTGAAAACGTGCTGCATATGTGCGGAACCTATGCACGTCAAGCACAACTGTTCCAAAGATAAGATAACTGTACCACCACTTCCGCGCAGGGAGCCACCGGAACCACAGCAAGAAATCTCTGTTCAGGAGCGTGTGGACCAGTGGGCATGAGCTGCAAGAAGCAACACAGATATCCGCTGTGTCCGCTGGTACAATAGACAGTGAACCGCCAACGTATCCGAAGCCAACACTGTCCGCGAGAAGATGACGTCGCCCGTTTGCACTGAGGCGGGAGCTCCCGTGACGGAGAAGCGTAAAATTGGTGCAGATACGTCCCTCCAGCCTACTCATACACATTTTACTGCCAACTCACGAAAAAAAGCGAAGAAATCGAACACCGCCCAGTCTGCTGTGGAATAGAGTGCTTCAGTCCCACATGACGAAGCTTCTGCGATGTCGAGCGCTGACGAGTCCTTACTGGAAGACGGCTATATAACTGCAATGGAGGTGGTGTCCGGGACGAAACCGTAGAGCACATAGCAATCAGTGCCTGTGCCAGTGGACTCAACTGATAGTCCGGGACAACCGCGAGTGATGCTTTCTTCCGAAATCCTAGTCTTAAACCACCTGACGCTCTAGCTAAAGTTTCAGGCACTCAAGAGTTTGTCCGAAGCATCACCGTACACCTACACTGGCTTCTCCTTGCCTTGTTTTTATGGAGTTTCAGGCTACTACACCTCGCATTCAAATATTGGCTACCATCAGTGTTAACGACATTAGAAATTTGCGTAACCAAAAATTGTTACATCAGTTCCTCACGACGCATGACGCCTATGTTTGCTTCTTGCAGAATGTTAACACTCATGACAGCCTATGAATACGTGTTAACTTGGGTCCGGAAAGGAGAGGCACTGCTCTGCTATATCGTCGTGGTATCCGGTGCTCTTATGTTCAATTACATCCCTCTGGCAGCGTCCTATCGGCTGCGCTGGATAAGAATGCTCTGATTAAGGTTTATGCTCACTTAGGTTTCAGTGGAAGACAGGAACGTGAGCACTTTTTTCAAAAGGTGTTTACAGCCCACTTACTGTCTGCTAAAGAGTGCATAATTGGAGGGGATTTCAATTGCACGCTTCAGGATAAGGATCAGAAAGGTGCTGCCCGCCTCGGAAGCGTAGATGGTAGCTTGTCTGCCTCACGTTTAAGAGGTCCCGAGTTCGAATCTCGGTTAGGGTGAGTTACCTAGATAATATTTTTTCCGGAGTTTTCCCTTATCCTGAAAGACGAATGTCGGATAGCTCTAAGCTCCATGCATCCCGGACGCATTTGAGCATCGTTTCAGCAATTCCATTCATCGTCCGATATGACTTAACGTTGGAGGACGTAAATTAGAAAAAAAAAAGCACAAACAAACAAGCATGATAATGCGGTGATATTAACTTTTTTCCGAGGCGCCTCAGCATTGACTGGATCGTCTTGATCTGACACCTTGCTTCCCGGTTTCCAGCACATTGGCATTTATGCTGTTGCCTTCAGTGACTACCACGCGGTCACGTGTGCCCTGCAACTTGCGGCTCCAAGTTTGATATTGGAAGGAGTTACTGGAAAATGAATTCAACCCTGTTTACGGATGCGAACTCTAGATTACATTTTGCGGCAAGATGAGCAGCTTTAAAATCCTCTTATCACCGTGCCCGCTGCAAATCAGAATGGCGGTCCATTACGGCAAAACTGGCCACAAAGCATTCTTCAAAACTATTAGTTTTGAGAAGGCCCGTGAAAGAAGACAGGTGTTGCAGTTCTATAATGAGGTGCTTTGGAATCTGCATGAGCAGCAGAATCGGGGTGCCGAGGTTGCTGTGGCAATCAGGAGAGTAAAGGAAACAGTTAAAGGCAAATATGATCAAAAGCTGCACGGTTGCACCACTCAATCCCCGGTGATGCACTGTCTCCCCGATGAATAGGCTTCCTTTTATTCATTGGCCAAGCACGAACTCATGGATAGGTCAAGTACATTTCATCACGCACTGACGCTAAAGGCGCGGTGTTGCATAGGACTCGCCAGTTAATACCTTATCATCAGGAGCCATACCAGCGCTTATTTGGCTAGGCTAGGCTCAAGCAAAAGCTCTTGCTAGCTTGGCAGCTCTGAATAGCTCCGTGACTCACATCAGCCAGTTCCGGAGGAGACTATACATGGTCCCGTTACGGAATGAGAGGTACATCAAATGGTACAATAAATGAAACTCCATAAGGCACCTGTCCCAAATGGTCTTTCTTATGAATTTTTTCTTTCATTCTGACCGCTTATTAAGGCTGAGTTTGTTGCACTGCTACAGGAATTATGGCATGGAGGCTGGTGTCCAGACAATTTCGCGAATGGCATTATAAATTTACTCCTGTGGAAAAAATGCCCATAGGCAACCATGGACTTTCAATCAATAACACTGCTAGATTCCGATTACAAAATCTTTGCGAAGCTTTTGGCCAGCAGACTAGTACCGGCCAATGAGCAGCTGCTCCATGTTAGTCAAACAGCACCTCAACCCAAGAATATTGTTGGTTCCCTTGCTGAATTACGAAATGCAGTCATCCATCTTGAGCAGCATTATAGCTCCTTGGCGTTGGTTAATCGATTTCCACAGAGCTTTTGATGGAGTTCAGCACTGTTCTATCGGTGTTTGTATGCAGCTGGGGTACCTCAAAAAATGATAGCTGGGATTCAAGGGCTTTATCGCCAAGCGTCGTCTAGACTACTTTGCAATGACTCTTTGTCGACACCTATTCCAGTACACAATCAGGCAGGCAGGGGTGTCTCTTAATAGTGGCCTTGACACTCAATCCATTACTCCAGATGCCACAAGATAGACTGCAGATCTTTCCTATAGCTGGAAAATGCCTAAAAAGTAATGGCTCACTCGGATGACGGGACGGCCTTGGCCAAAGATCACCAGGATATGGAGTAGATAGCCACAGCAATTGTGACTTACAGCTCAGCTCAGCCCCCACACATCGGAAATCCTTCCGCTTGGCATCTGGAAACATCCGCCAACACTGTTGCACTTGAAGATAGTTGCACAGACCACTATACTTAGGATTATATTTATCTCTACCATAACAGAGATGATCTCCGTTAATTGGACCTAGAGGTTCAACGCACTATGTTTCAACTTACATGAAGGTCACTCCCAAAATCTAATATTGTTGCAACGCGTCTGATTCATTCTAACACGTGCTCTGAGTAAACCGTGGTATGTGACGTGATTTGCCGCTGCCTTAGCAGTTCGCCCAACGTTTCGAGACTCTGCTTGTATAACTTTTGTGGAAGGGGAAGACATATTGAGTAGCTCGACCGCAATTGCATCTTCCTCTAAAATAAAGTTGGTTGTGGTGTAGTAGATGCTGACAACAAGTGTCTAGCGCTGTTGGGAGAGCTGCAATTTCAACGTTTGGTCGCCAAGCTTCATGCTCTTGCAAATTCGGAGAAGACACTGGGGAGATGGCGCCAGGTATTCAACTGTCTAAGGTGTAAATAAAATACAGTTGGGCCTGGAATTGTATTTGGGTCAATGCAACCAATTGTAACCTTCTGTCGATCTGGAGATGAACTGTATATGAAGCCCTTAATGAGACGGTTGCAACTGCGGAGAAGCTGTGGCGTCACGGGAGGGCAAATTCGAGGCTCTGTGGTATATGTGCGACAGAAATTACAGTTGAGCATCACTTGTACAACTGTCAGCGGGCTGACTTGACTTAGGACTCCTTCCGCGACGTACTACATAAACTTCGTCCGGAAGAACGCTTACTTTAGGTACCACAGTTGGTACAACTAGAATTGCGCTTGCAGGACACCTAATTTCATAATTTTTATAGTGTGGTCAGTTGCTAGTACATTACATTTGCTGCTGAAAGTACGGCGAGGAGAGGCGGTGCTAGGAAAGCACTTACATATATTTTTAAAAGAGCAGAGATCGACATATATAAGGAAGAACACCAATGGGTAATAAGGACTGGACGGAAACCAGGACATCCGTGGTTAAAATCCCTTCCGTGGCGCTGGATTTTTCATTTTGATTCTGTCTAACCAAAACCTTAGCCTTTATACGGCTAGTGTGAAGAAACGATTAATTTCAATTGATTAATTTAAATAAAAAGAGTTTAATGATGTAGCCTTGGATTACTTATAATAAAAAGTCGCCACAAATAGTGTACCTCGAATACGGTTTGCCGGGAAAATATATCAGTCAGTTGAAGAATTTAAAGTCAGGACGGCAAGCTGTCATAGTAGCGCAATGGGTAAGAGCGACTGGACGGAAACCAGGAGATCTGTGGTTCAAATCCCAGCCATGGCATTAAATTTTTCAGTTTGAATCTATCTAAAGAAAACTGCGCGTGTTCTGCACAGCTAAATTTTTTCGCTTGGACCAAATGTAGACCTAAAACTCATTAAACCATATAACACCCTTCCTATTGTCCCACAGCACAAGGCAATAAAACCATAAATTCTATAAAAGCCTTAGCCTGTACTTATTCTCGTTAAAAAGGCGGGTATTACTCTCTTAATTCCCCTGGATGCCAGAGACTCCGTACATTTCCCTTGGTTAATGACTATGGCGTTACAAGTCATATTGCCAGAGCTGTCGCTATGCACTTCTGAAGTTCATCATAAGCGCTTGGGTTCTCATCACTAGAGCTTCGCCATTTATTTATCTTGTTCTCGTGTTCCGAAACACACGATTTCTATATACAAATACGCTTTACTCTAGTGGAGGAAACTAAATTAATTTTCTGGTGCTTAAAATTGTTTACCTTTTAGTTTTATCTATCTACTTCAAGATAAATATGTTATTGTAGTTACTAGGAAAATAAATAAAAAGTGCAGGATGTTCCCAAGTTTCTATCAAGATTTTAATATAAATGTATGCCAAGTCAATCTGATAAACACGAAAATTTAAACACTGCCACATGTGTGTATGTGAAAGTGTATGTATGAAAAAAAAAATGATTTCCTGTTTGAGAAAAGAATAACTTAAATAGTTTAAATCTGAAACCATCGATAAAGTGTATCACGAAAATGTCAACACGAAAAAAACACATTACTTCGTGTAAATAATTGCATATAATAATTTTGACCTCCAAACTTTGTTTAGTCCTTACGAGTAAACAGTTATGAACCAAGGGGATGATTCAGGCAGTATAGTCTGTGGCTCGTACTTGGGAGCTCCACATTCGATTATCGTAGCCGGGCTACCTGACTCATTGGGTTTTCTCGGGGATTTTCCCGGGTCACCAGATGAATGCTCGGTAAGTTAATTACATCCCCCGAATTTCTTGTGCCTCCATTTCACCTCCATTATCGTTTCATATCATCTCTCATCTGCTGGTCTCTTTCACGGTAGAAGTGTTGGGTGTGTCTCGACGCTGTATGGCAGGATGATATGCTCCTGGTAAACACTTCCTCATCTAGTAGGACGGTCTCCGGCCCGGCCTGGTAGGTCATTTCAGGGCCACGGTAGGTGGAATGCCGGTTGTACTGTCTGCCGGGGAGTTTCCAACAGGTCAACTGCCCTCTGTACAATCGTGACTCCTTTGATCGGCCATCCTCTGTCTCTTCTGGTCTCATCGTTCCTCCCGGGGAAGCCTTGCTTGGGTCATGGGCATAATAGATAGAGGTAGTTGCCGTGCCGAGTCAACTTCCACAAAATGCAGTCAAGACAGTTATGAAGAGGTCACTCAAAATAAAAATAAAAAAATACTTAAGAGAATGTTGCTAAAGTAATTAACGCTATACATAACATTTGTGACGGGATGTCTTCAAACTATATTTTTATTAGAATCATTGGTCTAATTTTCGCAAAAATCAAAAATAAATAAAAAGCCTATATAAGATATAGGTTGATATAGGGCGGAGATTCTTGAAAGCCATCTCTTGGCTCTGGACTTAAACACCAAGATTGGTATTTAACTGACCTTCTGCTTTTCAGCAATGCTGATTAGCAAACACACGTGAAGCGTTTTCTAAAAGTGCGATGTATAAAATCCACATTACCATATTTACCTATCAGTGGGAATTGAAAGTATTCCTTCGAAAATTATAATTTCCTACACATTATATTTAATTCGGGGTAAACGTTAAATACTTCTTTGTGGATTCGAAGGAAACTGCAACAATCATATTTTAGAACTACATACCTTCTCCATGCAATCGCCAGAAACAACATAAAATTGAGGCTAGCTCAGTCGGTAGAGCACCTGCCTGCCGTGCTAGGGGCCCTGGGTACGATTCCCGGCGGTGGGGGTGGGGATTTTTCTCCGGCCAAGATAACTCCTCATCTTCCCCAAAGTCTGCAAGTTTGAAAGACAGGGTTTTAAAGACAGGATTAAAGACAGGATTAAAACCCAACGAATACGAGTTAACGCCTTCGATGTGTTCCATATTAGATCGGTCACCGATATGACCATTGCACTTAAAGGCGGGGTATAAAAGGATCAAATAAAAATGTCTACTATACTTTAAGAGAAATATTAAATAATTCAAACAATTAATAAAGATTATCCTAGAAATGGCTAAGGGTACAAAGACCTATTTCAAATAGGTTTTCCTTTTATGATAAGTACACCAGTTTTTGAGTTACGCTGTTATTCATCACTTAAACATTATCAGTTATTGAAAATTATACAATTCTTCTACTAAATAAAGAAGATTTCACTGTTTATATAAAAAATTCGTGATAGTCTTAAATTTTCTTTGTTTGTATGTATTATGCATTTTAATTAATATCTTAGTCACGTTTTTAGAAAGTAAAAACGTGATACATTACACGTGAAGTAGTCTGTAGTGAACTCATTCACATCACTGGTAGTTACTTAATTTAAATATCAAACTTACTATTTATTTGTAGTTTCGTTTACAGCTATACTGTTCACACACACACACACACACACACACACACACACACACACACACACACACACACACACACAAGCGCGAGCGCGCGCGCTCGATTACACACTTCCTCTAAAAATTTCCATGTTAGTTTCAAAAGGCATAAATACGTGCCAAGTTTGAATCTGGGTCAGGGTTATCTGGATAAGGTTTTTTTCGGAGTTTTCCTTATTATAAAATATGAATGTATGCTACCTGTAAGTTCTACGGACCCTGACCTCATTTTACCATCATTCACCCATGTCAGTCATTATCCGATATAACTTAAGATGGAGGTCTTTTTTTTTTTTAAAAAAAAAAGGAGAGGGCATAGAAGCATATATTTACAACAAAAGGTCGATGGCTAGTCCCGTAGCTCAGTCGGTAGAGAACGTGCCAGCCATGCTAGGGGTCCCGGGTTCGAATATCGGCAGTGGGATTGGGGATTTTACTCCGAACAAGATAATTCCTCATCTCTGGAAGTATGAATGAGAGTGCGAATATGTGAGTGATCTAATGATTAAAACCCAACGTATACGATATGTTCCAAAGGAAAACGGTTGACGATATGACCATTGGAGTTAAAGGCGGGGTAGACCTAAATGGACCAAAAATAAAATAAAATAAAGGTCAATATTGAGCGTTTGGGTAGAATGAACTGCTTCCTGCGTTTATTACAGGTAATAAGACAGAAAGTAATAGTTCTTACAGATATAGTTTGCATAAGTATGGTTACAGAATCCACGGAAGTACATAACGCTTTTAAAATACATTCTCAAAGGAAACCAAATCAAACACAAACTTTGATCTTCAATTGTTTTTACAATCTCCTGCCGAAAGCCTACAGTATTTCAGTGGAGTAAATATTTGCGCCTTGCCTGCAATAACTCGCCTGTATAACTCAGAGCTAAGCTGAGATTGTAACATTAATTGAAATCGAGTTTAAGCAGCACCAGCAGCGCCGAAATCTTAATTAGGTTCTCTTCTAGCTCATTTCCAGAATAAAAGATATTGGATTTGCGAGAAACTTTAGTTAGTAGTGATGATTTGTTTGTTAACTCTGAGGTAACGTAATAAAAGCGAAATCAAAGCGCATACACATGGATTAAGGCGCGCTCTCCGTTTCATAATTCAACTGAAAGAATGGAACACGAACCACGTTTCTCCAACTTTCTTCAATATTTACTTCACTAGAGAGAGAAACCGAAGTCTTCTGCATTTGCTCTTAATGCTTTGATAATCAATGATTTCATATTAATTCGTTCTCGTATACAACTTGGAGAAAGCTTTAAAGAGCCACACTTTATTAAAACCAATGTCTCTAAGTGGCACAAAATGTGAGGTCTACATTCGAGTAATAAACATTAAGGTACCACTGCATAGGCTTCGACGGCCGGTACCCGGCGCCTTGGTTGTTACAGAAACAACCAAGACGCGGCCTTCCTTAGAAGACTTTATTACTATTAAGGTACCACTTTTATGCTAATCTTAAGCTCCCGAAATCATGAAACATTATCTGTACGTAACCGTACTTGTTTAGATTAGGACTAGGATTCGTACGGAAGGGATTCGGTACCGAAACCTGTGGTTTATTCTAAGTCCCAAGTGGGATATCCCCTGGAGGAAGGATGAGGTAAGAGGAGACAGGATGGCCGTACCCAAAGATGCATGAGAGTGCAGGGTCTCTACTATTTATCAGTTGGAAACTCCCGGCAGAAAGCACAACCGGCATCCGTCCCACCATAGGTAGGTTCGGAAGCCGGAAATCGTCCTACCGAAGGAGGAAATGTTTACCAGGAAGTATATCATCCTGCTATGCAGCGTCGAGTGCACCAGATGAGAGATGATGTGAAATGTTAAAGGAGATGAAATGGTGCGAAATGAAATTCGGAGGTTGTAATTAACCTTACCCAGGATTCCCCCTGCGACTCTGCGGAAAAAAAAAAAACCCTCATCGATCAGGTAGGTCAGCCACGGGAATCGAACCCGAAATTGCCGAACGTGGGCCACAGACGAAACCACCTGTAGCTGTTTAGTGCGAAGTCTACTAATTTTTACATATGTTGTGTATGTAACTATTTATAATAAAGGTTCTGAAAATGAAAATAGCTAAAATAACTAAAATAAAAATATATTTAAATATATAAATATAACAGTTTGTTGAACGTTGATTTACTTTAACGGCCGCTGAATCCTACATTATAAAGTGTACCATCATATTCTAGGGAGCTCTGTCCGTGATGGTAAGAGGTGCGGATGCACATACATAGCAAAGCTTATTCTGAGCACTCTGTTCTAAACTACAAGCTCTTTGCTGGAGGGGAGGGACACAAAAATCCACGAGCGAACATCTACCTCGCAACAGTATGATGAAAAGGAATGTAGTACATTTAAAGACTTTTGTAAGATAAGCAATATTTTTCTTGTGAACGATGATGTAATATTAAATTGATTAAATGTTATATCAAACTCACTGAAAGCTTTCTAATGATTCCTTTAATTCTAGTAAAATTTATTATTTACTTGCATTGTATCGAAATTGAACAACATTACAGAAAATTTGCTAGTTACTTTTTCAGTACTTTATTGGTGATTATATAATTTTTATATTTTATAACCACAAGCTATTATTGCTGCAAGTAGAACATTGCAAAGCCTGAGAAATTACCAAGAATGTGGTACCGGTACAGTAACACAATGCAAGAAAATAATCGTGTGTCAGATTCACTTTCAGTTAACAATTCCCAAGAAGAAATTATTGCATATCTCAACGACGATATATCACCTACTCCTTCTAGTCAACTGCATTACTGGAAAACAAATTCAATATTTCCAAAACTAAAAGATTAACCGCTAAAAGTTTGTGTATTCCGCTATTTTCTCTGAAAGACTATTTGATACAGCAAGGGTCGCATGTAACGAAAAAGTAGAGTTGACCATGAAAGAGAATGGATTGAACGAAGACTTATAAAGTGGACTATAAAAAATAACATTTTCCTTTTACATGTCTGATGTAAGGTTTAAAACTTAGTACACTGATGATTTAATTTCCGTCTCATTAAATATGTAAAACTATAATCTGCGCAAAAGTTAAAGGCATATGGACACGGGCCGTAATGCAGACTCCAGCAAATCCTGAGCTTGCTCCTCCTACTAGCGCTGCTGAATGTGGTACACGCAACTCACGCGCCTAAACTGAGAACATTATCTTATTAATTACGCTCGGATATTAATATTAGAAAATGACAGATGGCGATCTCCAATAAATAATTTTATTTTCTGATCGTGACCGTGCAATAATCCTATCTCTACAATACTTAGAACGCGAGCGATGTACGTTGCATCCTTCATATGGTTATGAAACCATACATCCATTAAACACAGACAAGCCTTAAAAACAACAACATTCCTTCCTCACATCGCTTATCTCAAGCATAAATCAACAGTTCACCTACTGCACGCAGTTTGAGTTTGTTTTCAGAGTAGGGTTTGTAATTTTGTTAATATGAGCGGCATCGTTAAGTCCCGAGTTGAATTGGAGCTGAAATATTGGTAATATTCCATTAAATTATTATTATACACATATATTTTCTCCAGTGTATACGATCCGAATGCGTGAACATGTCCCTCAAAGCTGGCACATGTGATTTTTCGATCAATAAACGTGAAGTGATTCATTCTCATGCAGAAAAATTATATTTAATATGAACAAGTTTTTACGAAAGCTATCCAATCCCGAATATAGGGCAAGTGTAGAATTTTATAAAACCCAGCGGTGTAGGTAGTACACATACAGTGTCATGAATTTGTAGTGAATCAGCTTCATCCTTAGAAAAAGGGAGCGTGCCTGTATCTCAATCTCCGTGAAAGACCCACAAAGTTGGAAAGCGAGTTACTGGATTGGGAACCATGCTTGTTGTTCCACTGCTGTGACGCGTGTCAAGGTAAGATTTTAATGCTTTAGGAATATTTAATGTGTTGTTTAATTACGTGAAAATAGGCACCACCTTTGCTGGCATGTAAAACGTACTATGTACAGAACCTCTGCCGGTACACCATTACGCTTGGCAACAGCGCTTCGTCTGAGCATTGGCCAGCGTTCATATGCCTTTAAATTGTGCGGCGAATGGTATAATAAATGTCATTTTCATTAAGCAGTTCTCCCAAAATTATATTTTGTATTGAAAATTAAATATAAATGGTAGTACTCGGGCATCGAGGTATAGTGTATCGTAAGAGATATAGTGTATCTGTAACGAGTATCGAGAAAATTTGGTATTGATCCATTCTTGATTAAAACCCTTTTAAACTTGGCATTAATGATTACTGCCGTCTATATGTAGTTTATTACTAAATTCTTCCCTAGAGACTCAAGTGATCTAGTCCACTAGAGTGCAATTTTGGATGTTAACAGTTCGATAAGCAGTTGTTCAGAGAGCTCAAATAACAAAGACAAATTACAAGATATAACTTCATGTTCATTAATAAATAACAGTTACCTACCAAATCTTATGTACCACCCAGCCATTATAACTAGAGGAAGTATTCCACTCCGTCAAAAAGTTGATACAGAGATATGGCCTAAGATACACACTTCGAGGTTCGCTGTGTAGCGGGATTTTTATGGGGCAATAATGTGCGACGGGATTATCCTCACCTGCACTGATCCCGCGTTGCGGCTAGAGTTGCGGGTTAATTTCAGCCCTCCGAAAAGATAATGACGAAGAAACCACGCGTTGATAATTCTTCTCAGACCAATCTGGCACTCATATGTATCTAAAATATTCTGTGTAGCGCCAGTTTTCAGAAAATAAGGTTCTTGTTTAACTTCTATTTTGGTCGGTTCTCTTCGACATATTCCACGATTGGAACACGTCTGTTCTCTTCGAGGTTACAAAATCGAAAGACGCTTTCTTTCCTAGCTGTTTTGCCAAAATTATTGATTTTTCATCCTATCATTGCCATCACTACCAATCAAATATAATGTTTACTGGTCCACGTCTCACAGTACATAATCTCATTTTTAAAACTACCAATCATAAAACATTCACATTATTTCATTTACATGTAGCGTCATCTCATGACCTACTGAACTTTAACAGTTTCTTTTCTTGCTTATTTTAACATGTCCATGTTGATTTTTAAGCCACGTATTTAAACATATTTAAATTTTTTCAACTGTCGGGGCCCAAGCCAAAACAACCGTTACAAATGCCCTTGTTCAAAATATATGGACAATTTTTATTTAAACACTTCAACAATGTGTTTCCATATATTTTGAAGAAGGCCCAAAAACAACCTTTCACAACAATGATCAATAACATAAATACATAAAATATAACAATAAATAATCATTAAATAATTTATTTTACTCTACTATAACAATTTTTTAAATATCTTTTTTTATTTCATTTGGGGATTGTGTATGCCCCGCGCCAAATTTGAATAAAAGTATCACAATGATTACCATTTTTAAATTAATCACTAAGAACAAAATATAATATAAAAAAATTTAAACTAAATTTAACCAGTTATATACGAGTAAAAAAGAACTCTATGTTTTGTATTTTATGTTGGGTGATTCGCTTACTTGACTAATTTAACGACCTATCCTGTATCAAAGGTGAAATTTGCTACAATTTTATTTTTCACACTTGTGTCTTTTGCAACCGTTTGCGTGATAAATTTTACTCTGAGCGTTGCAAGCATTCAGAACTTGGTCTCTAAGTTTTCTGTTTGTGTGTGTATGTTTACCATGAAGCGGTTGTAAGTTTAAGTTTGTGTTGTGGTTATTTCTTTGTTTCAAATTTAGCAAACTTATTTCGTGTGGTGTATGATATTTGTGTCCAATGGGACCTTGATCATTTTTGTGTGTTGGTGAGAATAGTTCATGTACATACACATTACAATACACATCAAAATACTGATTGTTTCAATCTACAACATACATCTTCTGATAACATTTTGTATTATTACATTAATTGTTTGGTAAGTAAACATCTGTTTCATTTTTGTATTTAACTTCACTTAGAGTTTGCTTTACATTATTTATATGTGATACTGTTTCACCAGTTACTTCTCCTACATAATATTGCAGACAATTCTGTGATTCTTTATTTACCTTATCATATTCATATTTATTCTGACGTACTATCTGTATTAATATTTCTTTATCTCTCCTACATACTTTTTCACTTGATTACAATTCTTGTATCATATTATTAGCATCTTTCCCTACTTGTGTTACATTTTGTATTGAATTATTTACACATTTCTCCATTTCTTGTTTTAAATCTTGTCTCCTACCATTTATAATATCGTTCATATTATTCAGTTTATCACTCGTACTAATTAACATCTGTATCATCTTATCTATTTTTTCACACTCAATAAGTTCACCCCATTTTTTACTTATTTCTGTTTCTTCTCTACTTGTTCTTACCTCATCACTAACTTGTTTTTCTACTTCTTTTTTATCTAAACATTTACTTCCTGCTTCTTTACTACTCTCCATCTTGCTATCTTTTTATCTTCTCAATAACATAAGTTTACTTAATTATTCCTACAGAACAAATATGTGCTTTTTGTTATCATTATTCTTTAAAAAGTTCCTACATTTTGCTTACACTTCTCAATGTTTCTGTGATTGGTTACTTTTTGTACTCACTCATCTTCTCTCTTCTTTCTTCTTTCTTGATATTTGTTACCTCCATCCTCGGTTCTCTCCTTCCACGACGTGGTGTCTTCCTTTAGCTCCTATTCGTTGTTTCCACCAAATTCCAATTTCCATGAGGTGTTGTTGCTAACTTCTCTCCATCTTATTCACGACCACGTTCGGAACTATTCTTATCTTACTCCCATTTGTGTTTCTCCTTACACAACGTAGTATTTATTCTTCTTTCGCTCCTATTCGTCGGTTCGCTTCGTCATATTCCACGATCCGGAACACGTCTGTTCTCTTCGAGGTTGCAAAATCGAAAGACGCTTTCTTTCATAGCTATTTTACCAAAATTAATGATTTTTCACCCTCACGTTACCAATCAAATTTAATTTTTTCTGGTCCCTATCACACATTACATAATCGCATTTTTAAAACTACCAATCATAAAACATTCACATTATTTCATTTACATGTCATTTTCATGACGTACTGAATTTTAACAATTTCTTTTCTTGCTTATTCTAACATGTCCATATTGATTCTTAAGCTTCATATTTAAGCATATTTAAATATTTTTCAACTCACGTGGCCCAAACCAAAACAACCGTTAGAACCGAACTTAGAAGCAAATACGTGTCTTTGGATAACATAATTTAAGATGCTTTCATATTAGTTTCCTTGCTCACTCATGAACAAACTATGCTTACAAATGCTTATTATTAAACCCGTAAAACAGTTTTTTTAACAGAATGATATATAGTTTAATTTCCTCTGTGCCTTCTTACACATTTAAATCTTTTATTATTTAATGCTGCAAGTGTGCCGCTTACATTTTGTATTTTTTAAAGCTGATACAAATAATAAACAAACGTATTTAATGCCATATCGGCACGTTGGCTGTAGTATCTCAATGGTTAGAGCAGCTGGACGGAGATAGAAGATCCGTGGTTCAAATCCCGGCTATGAGATTAAATTTTTCAGTCTGATTCTACCTTCCCATACTTTAGCGTACACACGGTCAGTGTGAAAGAACTTGTAAAGTTATGGGACATTCACCTACAACTTGCGAAACTGTCAGTCTTATATGTTTAAAGTTGAAGGTAATAGAAGAGTACAGAAGGCCAAGCGGAGGTCAGCTTCCTAAAATGTAGCTAGTTATGCGATATAATAGGAGTCTCGTGCTCTTGGCATAAGCACCACAAAAACGTGAAAACCTATAATTTTAAAAAAGTATATGTACGAAATATGTAATCAAATTACAAAGACCATCCTGGAAATGTCAACGATACGAAACTGCATTTGACATAAATTGTGGGATGTGAGATGTGATCTGCATTACTTTCTATTTAGCAACATTTTGTCCATTGCTTACGGCTTCAGGTTATGAAAATCCTTAATAATGAATGAAAAGGACTTTCTCCAGAAAATTCAGGATGTAAATTTTATTTTGTACGTTTAAAAATTTGGTATTTAAATAAGTTTCTTACAGCTATTTGTGCGAAAATAAAAAACAGCAAGATTAGCATAATGTAGTATTTTATGCAAAATCTTTGTATAGTACATTTGGAAGTTGCTGTATTTAAACACCAGGTTCCTCAACAGAATGTTCGTCGCTCATTTATTCTAGTAACACCACAGAGGCACACACAATCTATTTTTCGCCCTCTTTTCCTCTCTCTCTCCCCCTCACAAACACTCACACCTGAAACTTTTTTAAGTATTTTTGTTGATGGAGGCTTGAAATGTGTAACATATTTTTCCGATAAAACTGCGCTATCGAACCCTTTTAGGCGGCATACAAATCTTTCTCTTTTAATTATAGATTAAGTAAATTTATCTACAAAATTCACATGACGTTCTCTCTTTCTCACTCTCCCTCTCTACTCGTCTATACACAATACTTATAAAATCTACTTGTGTATATACTTTTAATGCTAAACGAGATAAACATTTACATTGTACCTATCACTTAAGAAATCTGAATTTATGGAGAATAGAAACCAAGAATGGCAAATATATACATCCAATATCTTTATTTCAACTTCAGCAGTGCATAACTGAGCGCTCTTAAACGCCCATATCATTATGTACTTCTTATGGCTAAGAATGGTGATTTTTCATAAACACAAATCCATATAGTGTGGAATTATGATGATCATGATGACTAATGCCAATCCTAATACTAATACTATTACCATAATAATACTAATAATAATGGTAATAATAATAATAATAATAATAATAATAATAATAATAATAATAATAATAATAATAATAATAATAATAATAATAATAATAATAATAATAATAATAATAATAATAATAATAATAATAATAATAATAATAATAATAATAATAATAATAATAATAATAATAATAATAATAATAATAATAATAATAATAATAATAATAATAATAATAATAATAATAATAATAATAATAATAATAATAATAATAATAATAATAATAATAATAATAATAATAATAATAATAATAATAATAATAATAATAATAATAATAATAATAATAATAATAATAATAATAATAATAATAATAATAATAATAATAATAATAATAATAATAATAATAATAATAATAATAATAATAATAATAATAATAATAATAATAATAATAATAATAATAATAATAATAATAATAATAATAATAATAATAATAATAATAATAATAATAATAATAATAATAATAATAATAATAATAATAATAATAATAATAATAATAATAATAATAATAATAATAATAATAATAATATAATTTATTAATTATTGTTAAATTTATAAATTTATAATTTTTATTTAAAATATTAATAATTTGTAATTATTATAAATTTATAACTATAAATATAATTATTTTTAAATTTATAAATTAATATAAATTATACAATAATATATAATTATAAATTAATTATAAAATTTATTATTATTACTCTTATTATTATTATTATTATTATTATTATTATTATTATTATTATTATTATTATTATTATTATTATTATTATTATTATTATTATTATTATTATTATTATTATTATTATTATTATTATTATTATTATTATTATTATTATTATTATTATTATTATTATTATTATTATTATTATTATTATTATTATTATTATTATTATTATTATTATTATTATTATTATTATTATTATTATTATTATTATTATTATTATTATTATTATTATTATTATTATTATTATTATTATTATTATTATTATTATTATTATTATTATTATTATTATTATTATTATTATTATTATTATCATTATTATTAACATCATCATCATTATTATTATATCTTATTTTCCACGTTCTAATCTTATATTTTCATTATTTGTAGACCACTAGTTAATACATTTTGATATTGTGATCTAATTGACTCAAAATACCAAAATAATACTACAGTAAGATAAGAACAGCGGAGGGAGACTCCGGCATCGCGATTTAAGTGGCACTTCTGGAGTTGTATCTCACAACACGTCTACTCAGGAACAAAGGGAGTGGTGAAAGGAGACACAGGGCGGCCAAAGAAAAAGTCAGGACATAACAGAAAACAGGACCCATAACAGTTCCAGTTTGAACATCCCCACAAATGGCATCTAAAGAACCTCGCTCAAACATTTCAGGCTTGTAATTCTACTGGGAGGCAAAAACTGGAGACCACCCCGCCGTGGGAAGGGGTTTTATACAGAGCATCTTTTCTCCTGCCGTACAGCATAGAAACACCGAAACACACATCGACACTCAAGCAGATAACGAGTGAAACGAAATGTACTGACAAGTAGTTGTAAGACATTTCCCAGCGTACCCATGAATCAGGAAGGCTAGCCGCTGGAATCAAATTTGGAATCATGAGTCATGAATCCGAATTGCTCACTCACTACCTGCTGGTTCGTTAATCTGTAAAAAGGCGTAACGTAAATGCGATATGTGAGCAAATCATTGCCTCTTTTTCAAATAACAATGTGCACAGAAAATGAAAGCATATTTACCGAATGTTGTCTGACAAGAAATTTAAAGTTGAAGTAGTCACATGAAAGTATTTTTTCATTCAAAATATTGTTCAACTGGAATTAGAAACTATATAGCAGAATACGAGATGTAGACTGCTTACAAATATTACTAAGCTTAGATACTCAGACATTAGTTAAACAGACCTGCAATATAGTGTATTCCACTAAGAAGTTACGTACATGTAACTTGATTGTAATGATAGATCAGGAACACTGATCAAAGTGTAGGTTCATGCTCTGTGATACCATTTAACCCTTACTTAGTCAGTTACAAACTTGCATGGTGTTAGTTGATATTCTGTACTTTCCTTTTATTATTTTTATTTTCACTCAGAATTTCTCTTTCTTTGCGTGATGCTTTAGGCTGTATCACTTCTCCTTATTTAATTTCTTTAACTTACATTGAGGTCTAAACATTGCTTAAGTAAATAAAAGACTCGTATTTCTCTATCAGCCCTTTGCAAATATAGTTTTTAATTTTAGGTTAGCCTTATGCCAATGCACACGATCGGTTTATCAACTGAACCCTTTTTTAAAAGAATGTAAAATGACAAAATATAAATTTTAAAAGTAAATTTATTGTATATTCAATGCTAAGTATTCGAATAAAAATGCTAAATCTCTGATCTCAAATGCTGAAGTTTACCACCACTAAATATAGTCTATCACCATTACAAATTATGACACCTTCAGTCAGTTGAAGAGGACTTCAAAGGTTATTCTGTTAAAATTAAAGATACAACGTAATTTTTAATATTAATATAAATAACTAAATACATACTTAAACGATTTGATTCATTATAATTTAATTTCTTTAACATTTTTCCGCATAAGATTTCGTCTCTCTAGTACGGTTTACCACTTTTGCAAAACTCGTTGAAAAAGATGACTTCAGTAAATATTACAAAAAAGTTCAGGATATCCATTTCTTTTGTCAAGAAGATAACCCTATGATATTTTAATCAAAGTTGTTAGAACCATTTGAAACGAAAGAAAAATGAAAAATTTCGCAAGGTTTGGGTAATATGACTAACTCGAAAATTTTTGTCGTATTTGTGGAAAAAGCTGAACCTAAATATCAAGTGTTTAACAAACTTCTCGTTTTTAATATATGCTGTTCGTAGGCACACGGCTTGAGAACACGCGCGCGTGCGGGAATTTTAATAAAAGTGCATTTTTTAATTGCGGAGAACTGAAAACTTAATTTTTCAGTGAAATCTTGGAATCGTATGCGATACCCTCTTAATGTACTAGAGATGGCATCAGAAATCCTACGGAAAACACCATTAACATTCTAATTTATCGTACTTTTAATTATTTAATGTAATTAGGTGTTGCTCCATTTAAAATGTGAATGCTCCAAAAGTACATCTTCTAGGTGTTATAAAAATATAGTTATAGGTTAATAGGCCCCTAATTACCAAACAATGCTGTGAGTCACCATTTCAGAAATATGGGCGGTGCAAATTTTAGGTGATTCATCCCATATATATACCAGATGAGTCATCTGCCCGTATTTATTTTTCAATTTGTTTGGCTTGCTAAGTGACATACGATTGATCTACACCTTTCTTGCATGCCTTCGAATCTGCAGAACAGTTTATAGAGGAGAAGATAATCAGTCCATAAGTGTTGTTTGGGACAGAAATCATTCACTATATATGTCGATTTCATACCAAGATTCAGAGATCTGAAGTAGCAATTTCAGACGAGTTTGCAAACTTTTATTCATTAAAATTCATTCACACACACAGACACACACACGCACACACTTTTTAACACATCCCTGAACGAGCAACCTATCACATGCATCGGTTGACAATAACATTGGAACACAAAATGGCGGATCTATACAATGGGACCAACTGGACTTTTATCTTCAGCCAACACGTGTTTTCTTTCTACAGCTATGTTAAAAATTCTAAATATACTAGATTGTTTTTGCTTCTTTTGCAAATTATTATGGTGGTTTTTAGCTCATTTTAGAGTAATTGTAGTGGTTGATGCAGTTCTTTTATTTGTGTTAAAATTACCAAAATGAGCTCAAAACAATGTATGAAGCTCTGATCCGAGGTGGGATTTCTGCCATTGTTTATTCTTACAGGAAGTTTTCCTTGCAAGGTACCGTTGGCTAAATGGTATTATACTACTTTACTACTTTGCCACTGCAAATTCGATTCAAATCCTTCGTTTTCAGCTCAAAAATTTTATTACCCTTTGTTTTACCTCACGGGGCCTATAATTTGTTATTATGATACAAAAAACATTTTCATAGCATTATATGTGCTTTCAAAATATAATACTCGCCATGTTTTCCATTGGAAGATAGTTATAAATTCATAGTTCATAGTACATATTTTATAGCCGGTATTGTGCTTGACCCATTCAACTGTGTTTCGCACATTTCACAAATGCTATACTCCTCCACAGGAGAGAAAGTCTCCGAGGGGCGAGACGCAGGGGGTTGGTCGAAGGTCCCCACACCCTCCCTGGACAGGTTTATGACACCCCATGTCAGTACAGTTACAGACCATTCAAAAACATTCTGACGGCTTCTACTTTTGTCAATGAATCTTCTCGGCTTTAATGTACAGAGTGAATAGGGCGCATGTTTTTTTAACGGTCTGCTCCTTGTATAGCAAGCGTTCTCTGCCACACACATTCGCTGTCCTTGTCCCACAGCACATTCCTTACAGGGATTTTCTTTGCGTTGCTATACTATAAGTGAAACATACGATTTAAGAATGAAACAAAAACATTTAGTTCTGTCTTCGACATGCTGCTAAAACTGAAAGCTAACTAATTAACGTGGTTTACAACGCCAGATACGACAAAGATGATAATGTTCATAAAGTTCAACATGATCCTTAATTAAAGATAAAGATAGCTCATAGTTTCCATTTAAAGGGCAAACGCCTCTCGTACCTGCCATTTGAGTGAGCTCGGCGCAACTTATATGGTGAGCTAATCCCAGTAGATCCCTAATTATCAGATTGTAATTCTCGTTCCTTTGGCTTACAAGAAAACCAGTAGCAACAATAAATAAATTAGTAACTAAAATACAGACAATAAAGACTAGGAGCAAGAAAAAGCAAAACCAAAGCAATGTGACGTCGTTACGAATCTGGCCCTTGCATCACCATATTTCAGCAACTAACCGTCTTGGGCAGTTGTCATGTGTTTTATGTCGCTTTTTGGGAATAATTAGTTTATTACCTTGCTAGTATTATAGCGTGAAAAGACGTCGTTCATTTAAGCTTTAAGTAGATTCTTATTCCTCATTCAGGGCTATAAGTGTTAATGCTGGGTGCTTATGGTACCGAACAGTAGGGCACAGCTGCAATAACGGTGTTTGTGCTAAAAGGATCAATATTTTCACATTAGAGTGTAAACTGCGAGTGGCACAGATCAGAATAAATATGAGCAGCTGATTCACCTGGAACATAGAAATATGACTTGGAATGTGAACCTTTATATATTTTCTGTTTCTAGCTATTATTATCTGTATTATTTTCTACTAAGAAGGGAAAGTTGCGTATTTTACCAACAAATTTAATACTAAATATGCCGGAAATATATACGTTTGGTGATCCTCAATCCGCAAGAAAGTATTTTTAGAACAAAGTTGTTTCTCTCCCTGTGTGTGTTTGTGCGTGTGTGCATGTGTGTGTTGAATGCAAAAAGATTTATTAAAAAACAAGAGCTCGAATTAATACCACATTTGGAAGTTACGTTCTGTATTTTTAAAAGATGGAAATTAAAAAAATATCTGTGGAAACGTAGAGTCAGACTGAAAAATTCAATGCCACAGCCGGGATTTGAACCACGGATCTTCTGGTCTCCGTCCAGCCACTCTAACCATTGAACTACCAACGTACCGATATGACATTAAATTCTCCAACTGACCTATATTTTTCCCGGTAAACCACTTAGGAGTTCTCATAAACACATGAGACATCTACCTTAATGGCGACTTACAACATGTAAGTACTTTAAGGCCCGGGCTTTATAGTTCGGACCACTATTAGGTTAATTAATGGAAATTAATTGTTCTTTCACACTGGTCGAGTGTAGGCTAAATTGTGGAAATGTAGAGTGAGACTGAAAAATTCATTGCAATAGCCGGGATTTGAAACACGGATCTTCTGGTTTCCGTCGAGCCACTCTAACCATTGAGCTACTATAGCCAACGTGCCGACATGACATTAAATTCTCCAACTGACTCGTATTTTCCCTGTAAACCACTTATGAGTTCTCTTAAACACATGAGACAACTACCTTAATGGCGACTTACAACATGTAAGTACTTTAAGGCCCGGGCTTTATAGATAACCGCCGTTAGATCAATTAACGGAAATTAATTGTTCTTTCACACTAGCCGTGTGTAGCCTAAATTGTGGAAACGTAGTGTCAGACTGAAAAATTCGAGAAAAAAATCCTGAAAAATTCAATGCCATAACCGGGATTTTAACCACGGATCTGCTCTCCGCCCAGCCGCTCTAACCATTGAGCTACTATGGCCATTGTGCCGATATGACATTAAACTCTACAACTAACTCATATTTTCAGTCTGACTCTACGTTTCCACAATTTATCCTACACACGTTCAGTGCGAAAAAACAATTAATTTCCATTAATTGACCTAATAGTGATTAACTATAAAGCCCGGGCCTTAAAGTACTTACATGTAGTAAGTCGCCATTAAGGTAGTTGTCTCATGTGTTTATGAGTACTCCTAAGTGGTTTACCGGGAAAAATACGAGTCAGTTGGAGAATTTAATATCATATCGGCACGTGGACCATAGTAGCTTAATGGTTAGAGCGGCTGGACGGAGATCAGAAGATTCGTAGTTCACCATAAGCTCCTTTTTAGGAAACAAGCTTCGATATCTTTGATTTGAATCAAAAACCACTTTAATTTCTTATATCAAAATATCTGTAAGTAGCAAATCAAATATATGTCTTGAACTTTCCTTTGAACAGCCTATAAAAGTCCCCTTCTATTGAAAGGGGTGTTCTATACTGCTGCACATTTACTAAATTGCAAGTGATAGAAGTAAACGTACTATACTTAAAGTGCAGATCTCGTTAAATCATCAATTTATGTAAAATAAAGCCTTTAGGCGCCATCAGCATTTTTCAATAACTCTGTTATTGCTTGTTTGTCATTTTCTTGGTGTGGTATCGGATTCAATTTTTTTTTTTTTTTTTTTTTTTGCATTGACGTGGAATTAATGCCTCTTTGTCTCTTAAGCAATAACTTTAAATGGATTAATAATGTTCATTTCCTTCTTTGTTCAACAGATATTCTGTATAGCATGTCACCTGACTTATAAAGTACAGTTGTATGCAAATGTGCTGTAGCACATTTTGCTGATTGAGGGTTTTCCCTTCTACATTTCTTTGCTCTGCCCACAATGCTTTTACATTTACGCTTCAAACTTTCTGCAAATTATTTGGTTGTGAAAAAGTTGTCACATGTAATATTTCTTTCTGAAAAAAACAAACGGCTGTATAAAACGGATTACAACATGTTCTACATGAGGAACACCTGTGGGGCGCTTCCTGTCTTTGCCCAGGTAAGGAAAACCATTCACCAGATACTTTGAATTTGCATCAATTCAATTCCAAATTTGTCTGGTTTATTGCTCATATATTGAATGAAAGGGCACCTAGTCTTGCAAGGAAACAGTTGCTCATCCACAGTGATATTTTTACTTGGAATGTAACACTACAAGGACAACAAAAGGATCTGTAAGCGATCTGTATACTCCTCCACAGGAGAGAAAGTCTCCTAGGGTCGAGACGCAGAGGGGTCGCCGAAGGTCCCCACTCCCTCCTTGGACAGGTTTATGATAACCCATGTCAGTACAGTTACAGACCATTGTAACAGTACTTTTTGGTTATGTTTGAAGTATGAAAGGTTTATCAATTTATAAAAACTAATTATGTAAATATATTTAATAATTTAAATATGTAAAAATGTATGTAGTTGTGTGATTGGCCGAAGTAGTTGTGGTGTGACGTGGTATGGCGTGATGTGGTTACGTGCCATTGGATCGGGCAATCACAAAATAAAGTAGAAGTAACGATAGTGACAAGAAAATCAATAATCTTGAGAAAAGTGATATGTTCTTCAGCCTTGTTTAGTTACGATAAGTTAATAATCTTTAAAAGTGATATGTTCTTCAGTTTTGTTAGTTACAAGAAGTAAATAATCTTGAGGAGAGTGTCAGTCTGGTCGTATAAATATAATAAAATAAGAATTCATTAAAATAATTTGACTTCTTTATTCCGAACCACGCCTTGAAACACATGTCTCATGACTTATTTAGAATTCGATTGATTCTTCAAAATAATCATGGAAGTGAATTATGAACATAGTTTTGGAGCTGATGTTGGCGCGGATGCCTTGTACAGGAGGATCCAAGTAAGAAATCAGAATTAACATTATATGACCCAAATTCCCGTTACACCATTCATAAACATTCTGACGGCTTCTACTTTTGATTCCCTCAGCACATTCCTTACAGGGATTTGCTTTGCGTTGCTATACTATACTTAGTCTTTGAGAACGTGTGTCCTTGTTATCAAATCGCACAAAACAAAATTTCAGGGAATTTGTTTCTGCTCATTGTGTTCCTGAAAAATGTTGGTCCCCAGGTATTTGGCCATAACTTCAAAGGAAAGATTTTTTGCTCCCACACCTCTTAAATATATAAGTGATAGCACAAATTGGACCACTTGGGCCATAAAGCTTTCTTACTCATCGGCAAAGGGTCTGCAGAGTGCCATAAACCAATCAGGAAGGAAAATAACAACAGATGTGGACACATCCGAAGGCTATTGTTTACACTTCCGCACCCGTCAAAATGACGGATGGCAGTCCTTTTAGTAGGACTTGTTTGTAACAGTTTTTAGAAAGGTCCAAAATGCTTAATTCTTTGTGGACGTGTTTGTCATAAGTATTTATTAAAGTCGTAGACCAATGGGAAGTGCAGAAAAAAACATAAACAAGATATGTCTTCTAAAGCAGCGCATCCGCCAAAATGTCGGGTGCGGTCCTTCTAGTCTTAAACGTCTGACTTCAATTCGGTTTCCTCTTTTTCTTTCATGTATATTCGAAATGTATAATTAAAATACTGCTGCACTATGAAAAACAATTTCTAGAGGGAACACAAAAATTGAAAAGAAATTTTTGTGAATGCACACATAGGATTTTCCTCTTCATGTCCCCATTTCTTTCCGTTTCCTTCTTATGCTTCCGGTATGCTTCTAGGTTTCGCGGCGTATGGCGGTGCCAGGAAGATGGTTCGCATGCTTCCTCACTGTGTCCTTTAGACAATAGTGCTAGTCAATAGTTCCTTCGTCCCCCTTCTACGTAACTATAGGAGTGAGATGGGTCTTCCAGACTAATTATAAGGGACGTCTGCGCTTCCTGTGACATGTTTGCTTATGGCCTTTAAATCTCTTGTAGTTTCTTAACTTCACCCCTTCCTCTTGGAGATGGTAGCCACCATAGATTTCACAGAGTGCGAGCTGTGCCCTTTCACTGTATAAGCCACACAAATGGTTTCTCCATCTACTTTTAACTGGAGAAAGATTTGCAGATATAGTTTCACTACACACATCGTTAGATACAGTGATACTAAAGGAAACCGACTGATTAGCCACATAATTTGAAAGCTGGCTTTGTTATTGGAAACTTCAATTGGAAATTGGAAACTCATTTCATAAATTCTCCGATAAATAATGCCATTGCAACGATACTTACTGATGCAAGTGTTGAAAAATTTAAACCAATAATAACGCTTACCTCTGATTAGATTGGCCTTACAAAAATTACTATATGGTTTAACTTGTTTGATTTAAAGATGAGCAGACAGGTATTTTATAATGCTATTACCCCAATTTCTTAAGTTTTATCAGTTAAAATTAAATCAGAGTTACGAATACTTCATAGGCTCTTCCCTTACGATCCAAGATAAATATTCCACTTAAATAAATACATGAAATGTTTATCAAAATCTTAGTACAGTTTATGAAATAAAACTTACTTACAAGTTCCATGAAAGGGGTAGTTATGGGGACATCTTTATTGCTTAATGAGTGAAAGGTTCGTGGGATATAAGATAAATCAATTATTGTGATTGAAGCCCTAATGAAAATAATACTTTCCTTATTTTTGTTGGAAGATAGTTTGAATACATTGATCTAAATAAGATATAATTGTTCTGCCCTATAAATCTTAAATTTACCACATCATTTCTCGTAATCTTAGAAAGACTTGAGACATCAGACTGAAATGTTTACAAGATGTGTATCCATGTTCACCTAACTGCCTTTGTACGAATAGATTGTTTATTAAGCCTGATAGGACCATTTTCATAACTATCAGCCCGTTGATATTAATTTAGGAAATTTTAAATACCTAAAAATTTTGATAACAATAAAATAAAACGAAAGCATAACTTAGAGGTAGTTTTCAGTATTCTAAAGTGAAACTACTAATCGTACTGGAAATGCGTAGAGCCAAATTTCCCCTAAATTAAACTTAAGTGTATCTTTCTGTACTTTTAAGTGTATAACTTAAAAATTGCACAATTTTTTTGTGAATTTTTGCTGAATTCACACATAATTAACAGCAAATTTCAGATACAAACACTGCATCACACAACTAGATATGTAAATTGTGAGCAATTTCAGAATTTAATCTGTCCTTAGAATACATGACTTAAATAATGAATTTTATTTTTGGATTTATGTTGTTGACACACACACAAATGCAATGGAGATGGTAAAAAAATCATAAATTTAACACTTAACCGCATTGTTGTAGTATTATTTGTATGTTTAGCTTATTTCACTTAACCGAACATTCAAACTTATTAAAAAGTGTTTTACGCAATGTGCACATTTAAAATAGAAGAGTATTTATTAACATTTCACACTACATCGCATTTGCGAAAATTCACCTTCTGTAAGCATAATACCTAAGAGATTATGTGGCTCGTAATGAGATGTAAAAGTCGTCTGAATGTAACGCAGCAGCTTTTTGAGTACGTAATTCTGTTATTACGAATTGGATAATGCAGAAATAAAATCAACACAATGGTCCATTCTGTATTCCACTTTGCGGTACCCCTGTAATTTTTGTTTTCGCATTTTATAAACGCATTTCCATTGTTCCAATTAATAATTACAGCGGACGGGGAGAGGACGTGCATTCTAAAATATCAGTGTAGAGTTAATCTGCATCGATGTAAATTTGACGGAAAAACAAACATGTGGACCGCTCCGTGTAATTAATATTCAGTGCTAATGTTCCTCGTATTGACACGCAGTTCATTCCGATACAAGTGCACGCACACGCGGGAGTTCAAACCTGGCGATTTCACCAAACTTATTGTCATTTTTACTTTTTATACCACGTTGTGTATATACTCTTTATTAGATAGTGAGAATGAAGGTGGATGGAGAGTCCACAAAGGTCATAATGGTCACAAGATTAACCTTTCTCTGGTACATATTTTAATGTACTTTAACACGCGATGACAAAATTAACTGTTTGACTCAGGCACATTTGAAAATTTATTTCAGGCAACTTTCTGCATATTATATCGCCACTATAAATGCTTAATGTATAGTTCTTTCATATATTATACTTATACACCAAAGAGGTAACGGAATCATCCGCTACCCTTAAAACCTCATTAGGGTAAAATTTTCAGATCTTCACAACTCTGATCAGAGTTTTTAAATGTGTGTGACTAATACATTATTCATACAACATCGTGTATATCAAATTTAATTTCAAAATATTTATTAATATGTGGAAAAACATCATAGATACGTGAATCATAAAAACAATATGTTTTACCGAGTTTAACTGCTTGTCATAAAACTATTCCATGGCCATAAGTGTTTGATATAAAATGTTATAGATTATGAGTTGGGGTAATATTGTTATTAAATTGTTGCTCATGCTTTTCCACTATTGATATGATACGTTTACAGTCTATGGTACCTGATGATGAAAGGCCGGAGGGATGTGTGCTCGCATGCGATACAAGATAGCTGGATGCAGAGTGTGAATGACGTCAGATGTATAGCATGGCCATCAAATGTGCAAACAACTGCCACTTGCTGCCTAGGCTTTACTGCAAGGCAACTAGAGTACTCAGGTAGGCCATTCCGGAGAGTCGCGCTGCCACTGGCTAACGCGCATGACGTCACGGAGAATACAGTTCAACCGCGAGAGTTCAACACTAGCCCCTCAATATGTGTTATTTAAGCTCTGCTACGTGTAAAATCGGAAGGAATAAACATCCACTTGTGTATTATAATGAAGGTTCTTTCTAGCAGTTGTATTAAGAGTTTAAAACATGTTACTATTCATATGTACTTAATCAGTGTAGCTCAAGAAAATGACGAAGCAACCCATTGAAGATTTTTCTTTGCTGCAAGTTTCCTGATCATTTCTGCCTTCGCTCTTTTGTTTAAGTGCCTAATTCTAATGAAGGTTCTTGTCCTCACATTAAGAGAGATCACTTTGTGATGAATTTCGGGAAATTTGGAACTTATTATAGAAATTAAGTTTTGCATCACTCCATTACACTTCGCAGCACTTTGTCCATGGAAGCTACAAAATATTACTTCTGTACCTTGTTCTGCCGTTTCAAAACACTGTTTTCTTTCTTCAGGGCTTGCATCTGAGTCTTTAGTCTAATTATTTCATCTTCAGCAACAACAGAGTGGTCAGGAGCTACCTCCGTGCTGGTCGACGGGTCAAATTTTGTTTTTTTGGGGAGATAAAGATACTATAGTAGACAGCGCCCTCTTTCGCACGGTCCTAACTTCGCACCGGCGATCTCTTGCTGATATTGCCTATTAACAAAAGCAGTTTATTATTATTATTATTATTATTATTATTATTATTATTATTATTATTATTATTATTATTATTATTATTATTATTATTATTATTATTATTATTATTATTATTATTATTATTATTATTATTATTATTATTATTATTATTATTATTATTATTATTATTATTATTATTATTATTATTATTATTATTATTATTATTATTATTATTATTATTATTATTATTATTATTATTATTATTATTATTATTATTATTATTATTATTATTATTATTATTATTATTATTATTATTATTATTATTATTATTATTATTATTATTATTATTATTATTATTATTATTATTATTATTATTATTATTATTATTATTATTATTATTATTATTATTATTATTATTATTATTATTATTATTATTATTATTATTATTATTATTATTATTATTATTATTATTATTATTATTATTATTATTATTATTATTATTATTATTATTATTATTATTATTATTATTATTATTATTATTATTATTATTATTATTATTATTATTATTATTATTATTATTATTATTATTATTATTATTATTATTATTATTATTATTATTATTATTATTATTATTATTATTATTATTATTATTATTATTATTATTATTATTATTATTATTATTATTATTGTTGTTGTTATTGTTATTGTTACTGTTATTGTTGTTGTTATTATTATTATTATTATTATTATTATTATTATTATTATTATTATTATTATTATTATTATTATTATTATTATTATTATTATTATTATTATTATTATTATTATTATTATTATTATTATTATTATTATTATTATTATTATTATTATTATTATTATTATTATTATTATTATTATTATTATTATTATTATTATTATTATTCCACGAATCAAACTTTTCTTATAAAAAAGGAGCGAATAAACTCAGTGTACACATAGAAACAAATACATAAATGGAATGTGTATCTGATAATTACCTGCAAATTGGTTTTGCTGGTACTTGCTACTTCCGCCTCAAATACATCCCCATGCCAATTAGGAATTTTCTATGACGGTACAGCGTCGCCCTTTAATTTTCTTTTCAGCGGCAAACCTAGCAGCTCGTTTTTTAAATCCCGTTCATAGTTTTCGGGCAGGAAGTGATCGGAACAAATCCTTGCATTATTCACATTAACCGGATCAGCCCTTTTACAGCGTAAAACCCACTTGCGCTGTAGTTCTCGATCTTTAGGCAAACAATGGAAAATCACATTCGTAGTTTTATACGAAGCATGTTTGCTTTAAGCAACAGCGCAATGGTTTTCATAATGTTACGACAAAAAACACAGCCAATAACTACAATAGCTCATAAGCAACTGCATCTCGTTTATTTCATCAGAATGATTGTGGAATTTGCATGCATCAGCGCCTTATCTTATAATGTGCAATCATAGTATTGCATTACGCACATTCACGTGTAAGCGATCTTGCCTTGTATTCTCAGTGACGTCACGCCCCTCAGTCAGCAGTGACAGTGTTTTGCGCGGGAAGGCGGGAATGGCCTGCCCTGGAGTACTCGCTTTACTGTATAACTTGCAATACAGAACAACTCCAATTCTTTCTCTTCCCCCCACCACTTGCATAGATGAGTAACCTAGCAACATTGTTAGAGGAAAAGTACTGGATCGAGGATCGGTGGGGGAATTGGGCTTGCAGTCGCATACACATGTTACGCTTTCTTGAATATATTTCAGGCTAAAGAACTGTATATAACACATAAAGCACAAAGATTCAAACAGTTGAAAAGAAAAGGTTCTATTGATCGTCCCTGACGTGACAATGATAATTCTTTAATCATGTAAGAGTAAATACACACGCCAGACGACAGAGTGGAATTCTTTACATTTACAGCTCTCATATGGTGTTAAGTCAAAATGTCACATTTAATAGCTTACGAATGTACACTGTATCCCAGTGTAATGCACTCTTTGAACACATTATAGTTAATAAATAGCAGTGTGTATAAGCGTTTAAGTGCAATTCCAGAATGCATATTATATAATGCCTGTAAATTGAGCTGCAGTGAGGCCGTTGATATAGTCTGTACCTCCCTGAAGTTGTTTACATGCGCGAGTACGCCTATGGAATAAACGGAAAAACGCACATACCCCCGGCCTATAATTATGATCCAACAGTTTGCCACAGTCGTGACAACAACATCTCTTCTTATTCCAGGTGTGGCCGCCAGGAGTCAAATCAAGTTAAATTTATAAAAAAACATATCATCGAATTCATAATTCTTTTTAGTTTTATAATTAGTGTTATACATGCTCTTAACACTATAAAACACAAAGCAATCTGTGGTACACAAGACTAAACCAAATCATTTTGTGTTATCCTCTATATGCCCAATATTTATTCAACATACCAGCGCATTGGACTGTGAATATTGTAGTAGCAATTCAAACATTTGAGCATCGCTGTTCATTAGCTTCTATTACATTTAATATTTATGTTATTTTACCATGATTAATACAAACATAAGCTTTAATTCTATAAATGTAACATTTAATTGCATTTTGAACTCAAATTAGGTTTATGGAGATTCACATAATTAGGATTACGATTATGATAACTACGGAGGGAATTCAGCACCGCCAGCAGTCTTGATCTATTGTACCTATGCCCCCTGGGAGGAAGATGAGGCGAGAGGAGACAAAGGGTGGCCTTTCCAAAGAGGCACGACTATGCAGAGGACAGGGTCTCTACAGTTTACTTAGATAGAAACCTCCCTCGGTAGGACAGGTAATAGACATTATCCCCTAATGTGGTAGGGAAACGGTTCCAGCACCCGATTCGCAGCCACCAACCCTCCTACCTGATGAGGAAGTGGTCCACTCAAAACGTATTATCACGTCTTTGCCTTTAGCCGTGGCATGAGCCACGTGATATGTGACGTCATCGTGTGAGTAGCGAGTTCCAATCAATCCCTCACGTCCGTCTTTGGTTTAACCTATTGCTAGTAATTATAAATATATGGCCATCATGGCCTTAGGACGTGACAGTATCATCCTGCCATACAACGCCGAGACACCCGCCGACATTACTACCCTGAAAGAAATCACCAGATGAGACATAATGTGACATGATAATGGAGATGAGATGGAGGGACAGGAAATTCGGGAGAGTAGTTAACCTACCCAGCATCGCCTGGCAAACCGGGAAAACCCCCTACGGGAATCGAACCCGAGCCTCTCAAATGCGGACCACAGACGAAACCGCCTGATCGGTATTAACAAACTTAATATAAAACTATAAAACGTGAATTACCATATGAACTATTACACCAATAATTAAACATTTCATTTATTAAAATATCTTTAATTGTTCACTTCAGGGTTTAGTTGAGCAAAATTATATTCTACAATGTATTAAAACATTGCATAATTTTATTTAAGTTTTTAATATACTGCCCGTTTTTTTTTAGATATTTCTAGTTCGAAGGAAGCAAAACCTTAGCCAAATCTTATCTATCCAAAACCTTAGCGTATACACCGCTAGTGGAAAGGAATGGTTAATTTCCATCAATTAACTTATATGATAACGTTTGTATCTTGAAGTTTCAGAAAATCATCTCAGAAGTACTCTTCATTTTGGATGGTTATTCTATAATTGATAAAACATATGCAACAATTTATTACTGTACATAATATATATAATCAGTTCATATTACGTATTTTATAAATAACATTTTTGTTGTAGAATCAAAAGATTCCGATATATATATTACTAATTTCAATTTTTTAGCCTTCTGTCACCTTTCAAAGGTCCTTGCGCTATTTAGTTGTTTCTCGCAATGGCAGCGAAAGAGTGCAGGATTTTAATACCGGTATATAGTGTCTATTCCCTTTTTTTCTATAACAAAATGTGTAAGGCATGTATTTCTATAAGGTTTAAAAATGAACTATATAGAGAAATGCACTTTCATAAGAGTAGCTATTTTCCCAATAATGTGGATGCAATGCGTCAGAATTTTTAACCTTTTTGGAAATGTCAACAAACTTCTTTGCCGTGAAAATTCAATATCAACGTTTTTGTGGAAAAACCTAGTTGCTGTATATCGTAGGTAACAAACGTATGCTATTTGAACCATATTAAACTGTCTGGCGATGAGAAAGGGAGGGTTTTTGTCAGCTGCTACTTGTGGCTTACAACGTAAGGAAAGCTTGCCAGATAGTGAAACGACAGAACATGGTGAAGATCGCAGATAAAGTCTCCAGGGACTTTATTACGAGGGTATTAGACAAGGATGGTCTTCCTCCCTTATGTCCCCACGTCGTTTAAGTCTGCATAAGGTCGAGTTCGGTGTCATCCATAACCTCGCAATCCTCTGCTGGAGTTCAATTAAAAATACGGTCTTAGCAATGCGACCTTGCAGTAAAAGTAGACGTTCTTCTTTCTTTCTTCATTCCTCTGCATAGTATACGTACGTACAAAAGCTTATTTTTTATATACTTCATGTCAAGGGCGCTAAACTTTTATAGGAATACTTTCATTATACATTTCACTACTGAGGTGGTAGTTATTTAAAACCTACGACTTTATACTTGGTTCTGAAATTTATTGTATTTGCTTATCCAAAGAAAACAAAGGAAATGATGACTTTCTATTTTAAAAAAGCCATATTTCCTCCAACTGCGTATCGCCCTTAAGATCTAAGAAGAGATCGCGGCGCCACCTTCGTTCATCGGCAACACGAATGCTAAATTCAGCTCAAAACTTTTAATTGCCCATTATTTGTTTTACTTTTTATTTACTCCTCCAACATTGTAATATAAGACGATGAATGAAACGGGTGAAATGATGCTCAAATGAGTCCGGGATCCATGGAGCTTAGAGTTACCTGACATTCGTCTTTCAGGATAAGAGAAAACCTCGGAAAAAACCTTATCCAGGTAACTCACCCTGACCCAGATTCGAACTCGGAACTTCTTGAACGTGAGGCAGACACGCTACCATCTACGCTACCGAGGCGGGTTTTGAGTTCTAATGTCAACAGAAGTTGCGTGTTAACTGTTCAAACACAAAAGCACACAAACCTTTAAAAGTGGCGCAAAACGGACAATATTTCATGTGTTAAAATATTAAAAATATATCCGTCACTTTCAGTATTGTACATATATTACGAAGATAACCTCCGGGGCGTTTCAGGCGCTTTCGTAAAAAATATAACCAAAATGCCTAGGAATTACAAACAGATGATTTCAAAGCACCTTTGGTGAATTCGGATGTGGGTGCTACACGTTTGCCTGAAGATTGCATTTAACCTAACTGAAATATTCATTCCCACATGATTATAACAGATGATCCCCTTATCATGAAGCAATATCTGTTACATAAAGGCGGAAAGAGAGCCAATTGTACGATCTCCACTCGCACGTGTACCATATTTCGAGGACCTATGCATTTTTCACTTTATCTGAGTAAAGCCTACCTTCAACTGACTATAAGCATCAACCACAGAAAATCGCATCATTGACAGTTATTACTACTTTATCTAAATGAACACGAAGCTGAAACATAGTTTCAGTTTGCACAGGTTGTCCAATTTACTAAAGACATATGTATGTCTAAATAAATGCCATTTAAAATAAAACGAATAAGAAGGATGCTGCTAGAAATAGTACAAACGTAGTTAACTCACTTAATATACGAAATAAGACGCCATAAAATGAATGAAAATAAAATTTATAAAATATATTACGGTCCAAGTAAAAAGTACTCTGCTACTATCCGTCTCCTCACTCCCAGGATCATAATTCGAGAGTAGAATAGATTCATCCAAAGATGTCACAAGAATAATTGGCAAATAGTATTTGAGAGGCGTATTTCCATGTAACACCCACTGCTTGTTAAGTACCTAAATGCAAATGTCTCCTGCTACAAATTCCGATCCCCAGATTACAGGGTTTGCTTATAATTTAGAACCAAAACAGTTAAAACTGATAAATAATACGAGAGCCATTAATCAGCTCAGAAAACATTCTTAAACATTTGTAATTTGAAGTGATAACTATGAAGTACACTAAAACTTCTGGCTAACAGTTATATTCCTAATATACCGTTGGGTAAAATAGGAATCAAACAATTGGATAGTAAATAAATAATAACATTATAAACTATTAAGTGAAATAGCATACAAAATATCGAGCAGGAGCAAAAGAACACATTCAGAAATGTGTGAGTCAAAGTGAGGTACATTACGTGCATAAATATGAAAGGTGTGAAGAAACTTGAGAAAGCGCATCGCGCATATAACTTATCAGAGCACTAGGAAAAACCAGCACTAGGCCCCAGGCAAAAAGGGTGGTAGCACCAGTAACCCACCAAAAGCTATCAAAATCTGGTGGCAAACCGGAAAATATTACGAAATATATAACCTACAGTATGTGGGCAAACATAGTTGTGACATACTTAAAAAGTCGGTGCACATTATAAAAATGAATGCAACTGAAATAGAATTTGCAGGCTTTTTACAGAAAACTCAAGATGAAACTTTTATACCTTACATAAATATCTTAGGTAGAGATGTTACTCGAAATCTACTTATACAATATTTTGAGAAAATACGGTAACCGAAATTGTTAATGCGTAAATCGTTTTTCAAAATTGGTGGGGAGGGGGGAGAACTCAGAAATCCTCCTGTAAGAGAAATGTGAAATTTACATAATTACAAATTTAGTGCAAACAACATACACACATATACACGTAGACTGTTATAAAATCTGTTGTTTTACTGTCTCTCTCCTACATTCAGTAGTTAGTTCTACTCTAACTGGAGACTAAAACTAGCGGACAAAACAGATTTAGAAGCATCCAGGAACATATAAGTGCAATTTCAATATTTTTTGGTGGATATTCCGAATCTAAAGATCCATTAAATAGAAAATGTAAGATTTAAAATCGGCGTCTTGTAAAAATATAGGAAGAAGATTTTGAAGAAATTGCTACTATCATGGGAAATGTTCCATTTATTATTTTGTAATACATAGTTCTAAGAGTTCAGATTAAGCATCCGTATTATTAGTACACCAATACTTCTACTTCTTCTTCTTCTTCTTCTTCTTCTTCTTCTTCTTCTTCTTCTTCTTCTTCTTCTTCTTCTTCTTCTTCTTCTTCTTTTCTTCTTCTTCTTCTTCTTTACCTTACCCCCAGTATACCATTCATTGCGGTGTTAGGGGATTCTCAGGAACCAAAGCTTTGGATCGGATAAAGAACCAGGATAGGTGATCAGCTTGATATCTTGTGTAAGGTGAGAGCAGTGGATGAGGAGGGAGAAGGTGAGAGAAGTATGAAGGCGGGATGAATGATAGGAAAGGTGATGATGGAACAAATTTTGGAATGATGGCGGACGAAACCGGAGATCCCGGAGAAAACCGCCCCGGCGCCATGTTGTCCACCATAAATCTTACTTTGTGAACTCGGGCCGCCTTGGTGAGAGTCGATCTCTCTAACCACACGGCCACGGTGCGGCCAAGACACCAATACAACAATTAAAATTTATATATTAATTTGTTTGCGAAAAGTTTCCATTTTTTGGTTAATTTATGTACTTCAGTGCATATATGTAAACCAAAAGAGGTATATATAGAGACACAAAACACACACTTTACAACACACTTTACTGAAAATATTTTTTGTGTTATCAGCAATTTCCAAAATGTGTTATCAATGTATAGAAGTTTTCAATCTAGATAGTCCAGAACATGTTCTATTTTAGACTTCCTTGTTGGTATAGTGGGTATAAGGACCGTTGGCTTAGCTACAGTCAAATCGTTTATAATCTGATCAATATGTAATGGTTTTGAAATTTCGTTCTCTTTGCTTGATTAGCAGGGGAAGAAAAAACGGGGAGGAAACACTCATGTACTACGTTCGCATGTGATTGTGCACTCTGTATTTGCTGCGTATATGAACTATTCTTAACAAATTTTATTTTTCAACCTGATATCTTATAATCTCAAAAATACTACACATTTCATTAAAACGGAATAACGATTGACATAGGCTTACTATTCTTATGTCCCATACCATCAATTTTATGCAGATCACAACATTTAAAAATAAAGTTACAAACTTGCTCCTAAAATATACGTTTTCTTCGGTTGATGAATTCATGAATACCCTATTTGGATTACGAATTTCACTAAATTACTTGTATATTTCGAATTGGAAATTAGTAAATAAGCCATCCATCCCAGTATTTTAACCTCTGAACTTGTTTGTTTCATGAACCTGTTCTTCTGGGAGCTGCACTTCGTCTCAAGAGGAAGCTTGAGAACAACCTCCAAGACAAGATTGTACTCCACATCATCGATATTTTATTACCAATTAGTACCTATATTTCAGTAATCACCTCTGCTGTAAATATGACTTTTGGAGAAATCTAATGCAATCATATACCTGACAGGATTTTCCGAGGTTTCTCTCAGTCGTTAAGGCAAATGCTAGGTATATGTATTTCACCTCTGTGCAACCTTATGTTATTTCTTAAACTTTTCTGATATACTGTCAATATGATAATTGTTGACATTTTTCTGGACAAAGCCCATATTGTGTATGAATTTTATTGGTGAATAAATATGAATCTAAATCTACATTGATTATGAAATCATGAGAAGTAACTGGATATCAAAATGTTTATACGTTTAAAATTTTTGAATCATTAATAGTGGATGTATTGGAAAACGCTAAAGGCGCAACAATGTTTTATTTTGGGATAAATTGTTGTTTGAAAGGGACCGACATTTTCATTTTCTCTACTATATACTTTCAGAAGGTACTCTATTGCACCCAAAAATTTGATGTTGAGATTTCACATGAAACGCATGAAACCAACAATTCATTTTCAGGAAATATGCCTGTATTCATGAATCTGCCTGTATGTGCGCGAATACACGTGGGAGTGCGTCTGTGAACAGAATAACCTAAAAACGAAAGGTACAAAATAGATAAATTGATGAACTTTTGAACTTTTGATAGAATCAAACTAAAGAAACTATACTAAAGTAAAATATAATTGGTAGAAAAATTATTTCAGTGTATGATCGGTCTTTTATAAATTAAACACAATTGAACACAAGCAGCACATGAACAGATGCCACTAATATTTAACATCTTTGATAGCTTGCCTAGGATCCACTCTGTTAAATGTATTGATTTCTATATCTGCTTAGCAAATTAACTTCTATAGAATTAAGCTCCTTCCAAATGTTATATGTAGGTATTGAACACTTTTGCTACTGATTAAATTCTTTTTCCCTGTTCTAAAGCCTGGTGTAGGTATATATTTCAAATAACAAAATCTATGGTACATTTCGGAGTAAGACAGATATATATAATAAGCTACTAACCCATTGGGACTTAATTGTTTGTTTTTACCTCCATGTGCCGCGACAAAATCCTCTTGAGCGTTGATTTGATCCTAAGCCGATATACACGCCGTTTTATTTAACTGTTGCTTCAACTTTGAAACAAATTGCGAGCGCTACCCAAAACAAAAGGCCTAACGAAGCTGAAGGAAAATCTCAGCATTTAAACCTCGACGACTGTATCAAGCCTATCGATTTTCAAAGCCGTTAGATAGAGAGGGCCATGTTTCGCATAAACTCGCTCCATTACCTTTATCTGCATGTTTAGTTGGTAATGCAACATGGCCTCCCTTATTTATTGCATTCTGACGTGCAGCGGTACACACCGACTTGCCTCATAATTACTAATATTCACCGGTTTTACTTACACAAGGATTTCATCGTAAATGCATCTATTGAGTCCTCTTGGACACAAAACGAGCACTTTAGTAATAAGTGTATTCTGAAAGTGTCTTATACATATATGTAAACTACATATTCCAAATTTGATTCATTACATTCAAATGATTTGTTCTAGCAGTTACTGTGGTATTGCGTACCAATGCGGTAGTCTTAAGAAAACGCTTAACCATATTCATAATAATCCTCTCTATCGTAAACCTCTATTCTTTCTGGTTTAGATGGACTATAAACCATCTATTCATATACCTATAACTAAAGTACTGTGACTTTGTGGGTTCGTAGAATTAAAAGTCCAAGTTACAGAAATTCAAAATGCTCTTTATTTGCGTAGAAACACACTTTTTTCAACCCTTACAGTAGCAGAATTACGTAATATACAATCAAGAAGGTCATTGACCACAGACAAAAGTGTTCACTTTCAAAACACAGCTGTACGCGGACAATTCTCAACTTCCAATTCGATTGACTCCTCAACTGACCGCGACTTCCTTTTATACGACCATTCATGATTCCAGACGGTTGTGGGATGTTTTCTATCAATCAAGTTGTCACAAGAATTTTCCACTTATCTATGTTTGTCTTTTTCGGCAAGCCTTTTATCTCCGCGGTGCACGATCTGCCCCTTTGTGTGAGTCGACCGCCAGTCGCACAATGGATTCGCGACAATACTTTAAATGAATCTCAAAGCCTTCCTTATGTTTCTATAGAATACTCGGTAGAAGACAACAATGCCGGTCACAACTGCCACGTCTTTTGGGAAAGCAGGTACCCCTTCGTGCTTTAAAACAGCCGCAGAACGCATGGGCCAATTACAATATTGGCCTGAGCGAATTGCGTTCTGCTCCAAGCAACGAGAAGTGGTTCTCAGGTTTGAACTAGCGTGTGTACTCCGTAATAACACACAAAAACAGTGTAAACAACAGAAAAGGACTCACATTGCTTTATACTAATGTTACTGACACGAAAAAAAAAAAATGGCACAGAAACACGATGAGCTCTCAATTTTGCAAATCATTCTTTTGGGTACTTTACAATGTGTACAGTCCATAACGTTAGAAAATAGCATCGTAAACAGACTGTAAAATATCTTAGGAGGTACACTCACAAGAGTATATCTAGTCTTGTAAATCAAAAATCTCTTAGACGTCTTGAACAAGAAATTGACATTTTCAAAGCTTCAGCATGAAAAACGTTTAATGCTCAGATTATACAAAGATAATATCCAGAAATTGCTACCACGTTATCACCACAGTCGGCTAAATTTCTGATGAAGCTTGGTTTGATGCACGTAGTCTTGTGTCATCATAACACAACGGATATTAGGCTACAGATAAACCTAATTTCACACAGGAATCTCCCTTGTATGATCAACAAATTGTGCCATGGCTAATAATATCAGCATACAGAATAATATTTGGTTTTATAACAGTTGTTTAAGTGGACCAAAAGTGCAAAAAGATATAGAAGTAATATCCTGGCACCATGTAGCAAACAGCTGACGAACATTGAATGTCAGTGAAGATATTTCCAGCAGAACTCTGCCATTACCATAAACCTGATGACATAGTTCAATGCGGAGTATTTTGAGAATAGAATCATTAGGGTTTATAGTGCGCTACCGAGGTGAAATGGCTCAGACGGTTTCGTCTGTAGCCCGCATTCGGAAGATGCGGTTTCGATTATTGTGGCCGACCTACCTGGCCCATAAGTTTTCGGAGGGTTTTCCGGGTCGCCAGGCGAATATAGGCTAGAGTAATTACATACCCCTAATTTCTTGTCCATCCATTGTCATTTCATATCATGTCTCATCTGGTGGTCTCTTTCAGGACAGAAGTGACGGCGGGTGTCTCGGTGGTGCGTGGCAGAATGATATGGTCTGAGTAAAACTTTCTCTTCGGATAGGAAGGTTTCCAGTCTCCGTTCCCGTTCTGGTGGGGCCGTTTTGGGATCGCAATTGGGTGAGCTGTCGGTTGTGCTGGCCTGCCGGGTAGTTTTCAACTAGTAAACTGTAGGGACTCTTTCCTCTGCACTGTCATGGCTCCTTGGGACGGCTTCCCTCCATCTTCTCTCGCGTCACCCTTCCTTCCGAGGATGCCCCACTTGGAGCATAGGTACAATAGACCGAGAATGGAACTCCTTGCAGAATCCCTTCCATAACATAAGCCAATTCAATCCTTACCACTTTAAAAATAAAGTAGTTATTCAAAACTAATCCCCGCGCAGTGGAAGAATTAAGCAAAATATCAGGGCAGATATTAAGCTTACTTCGGAAGGTAAACTAATGCGTGTGAATGGAAATTTCTTCAGAAGATGTCCTATATGTACTGCTGCAGGTGGACGGCATTTCCAGCATCTCCAGTATTGGAATTGCTCCACACTACAGTGTTTTTCCCTCATAAAGAAGAAATTTCTAGTCTCCAAGTTTCCCGGTCCTCAACATCCCTGTCTGTCAGTTCCCTTTGTTCCATCCTCTTTTTAACGGCATGCATCCACTTCTCTCTAGATCACCCCTTCCTCCTTGTCCGTTCCATCTCCCATGCAATATCTTCTTTGGTATCCTTTCATTTTGCATTCTTATGACATGTCCATACCATCTTAGTCTTCTCCCTTCGATTATTTCCAAAACATTATTTTCAACTTTCATCATTTCCTATTTGTGGTACTTCTTATTTTCTAAATTGATGATTTCCTGGCTGCTCGCCTTCAGGAATCCATTTCACTTGACAGTAATTTATTCGCTTGCTGTCCACCAATTATCTAAGTCTCAGACCTCTTGGATCAAACAACTCCAATTATAAGGTATGTTTTGTTTTCATTCTGATAACTGTTAATGTAATTTTAGAATTGGTATGACATAGACTCGTGGGTGACAGGAAGAAGAGCCGTGGGTCTCCCGGCCACGTTTTGTAACATACGTATTCTATATGTAAATATCGATATAATACGAAGAGGGGACACAGTGGCTGACTTCGATCTACTACGCCGTCACCCATTAGAAAAAAAGGGATGACTTGAAGGAGCTACTGGACGGAGGCAACAGGCTCAAAGACCTCTCCAATACCTGAGTTGGCAATTAACGCCCACAGACCAAGGATCGCTTTACAATCCACGGAGCACCCCGTGCCAACTGTTCAACACCACAGAAGCCAGAAGGTAACCTGAAAGATAGAAAACGTTACTCGTGAAACCATTACAACAACTATCGACCACGAAAAAACCACGATGAATGTGCGTAAACTTTTGAGTGTGCTAATGATGGGAATCGAACGCTGGGTTCTCCCAAATGCGAGTACCTAAGTTACCCAGAGGGAGCTCACTCGATGAACTTTTCGAATAGCATTTTAAAATCATTGTCATTACTTGTGGGCTGAAGGGAGATAGGATGCGTTAGTCAGTACTACCAACCTCAGCAGATACATTATGTATGGTAAAACTGTAATATAAGCCGCGTTGGCACCACGTCCCGTGAGTCCTACTCATTTCATGAAATAAATAGAATATGATTTTGTGACTGGGGACAGACCGAGGCTTGTTTTCAACATCAGATATATCCCAAAATAAATCCTTTATTATTCCCACAAGCTATTTAATGTCAGCAAATATTTTAATTGCAATATTTAGTATTAATTACTTGAAGTGATATGCTCTAGGCATTTCATTAAGCATTTAAATAGCACTTAATTACTGATTAAGTGGCATTACTCTTCGCCTAGCGGCCCAAATGTCAACAGGTGGTCATATAGGATTTGGCATATTTCTGGGGAAAAAATCAGAGCCTGATTAAATCATCGGAGTTAACATGCTGGCTTTTCATAGTATTAAATTAAAGGAAACACAAAAACGTAATAAAGTACTCCAACATTAAGTCATATCGGACGATGAATGAAATTAATTAGGCGATGCTCAAATGAGCCCCGGTTCCATTCATCTTCCAGGATAAGGGAAAAGACCGGAAGAAAGCCTTATTTATATAACTGGCCGAGATTAGAACTCGGGACCTCTTCAACGTGAATCACACCCCCACTATCTAAGCTACAGAATACAGAGGAAAAGGGAATTCTTACATTAGTTTAAACTAATTACAAGTATTCCTTACAACACATTTGTGACTTTCTTTCTAGTAGTACGAGGAATTAGGTGTTACAAATATACACAGTAAAAACCAACTTAATCGAAAGGGTGGAGAAAATTAAAAGTGCAAAAGCAAATGAAGGAGAAGGTACGAGACGCTCAAACCCTGTGCTCGCAAAGCCTACGTTGGTGCAACAATTGGCAACGATCTTTTCCCCAACTCTCAATCACAATACAGGACTTGGCACCGCATCAGTTAATCTTCACTCACTAGTCCACATTTAAATGTGCGTATAAACATTCGATTTTATTTTAATGTTGGTCATTGTAGTTTATTTGAGTATAAGATGTCAGTTTAAGGAAAGCGTATATAATAAACTGAGCACAAACTCGAAACCGGCATTAGACAATGGGTTAAAAACAGGACAGCTAAGATAAACTTAAATTCTATTTAAACATGAATGCATTGTCCTCTGTGGAACAAATCATGAATGTATAAGAATAGGTCATGGCAAAATCTGTAATGTGGATGACTGCCTCCCCCCAAAATGTGCAATTAAAGCACGCAAGTTAAGAAGATTGCTCCTTAAGTTCAATATCTGAACACTGGATTTGCACACGTATATCAATTCAGCTAAGCAAAAGAAAGTACTGCTTAATACTGATTAAATATGTTACACAATACGTTTACAAGAGGATGTAGAACCTTTATACTGACCAATTGGAAATCTGGTAGGAAATACTCAGGAAACAACCAAGATGTGGGAGAAATTCGCAGCACATTAATTTAGTGTCAACATATTTACAAAACATATGTTTACGTATGGGTACATTGTAAAGCTTAGAACTTAAGGTTCATGATCTACCCCGTAACTAGGGGCATAACTAAAGGAATGAGGAAGGCAGATGGTAGAGTAAGGATACGAGAGACAACACTTAACTTACTAAACCCATTCTAGATGTTAAGATGAAGTACAAGGCACTCCTGAAGTCTTTAAGAGACTTGGGGTGAAAATAGTGATGGTAATATTCAAGTCCCTTGCGGGCTTACCTTGGAGATGCGTGATCTTGTATGGTTGTGGATCTTGCTGAATCTCTAAATTGACTACTCTGACTCCCCCTGTAAATATAGATTCTACCAAAATGGATATCTACTGCCAAATAACCGTTTCTACGTTAAATAAGCTATGTAGACGTTTACCAAGCAAAGGTAATGAGCATATGCCTCCAAACATCCTAAGTGAAATTCGGCGTCTACGTGACTCAGATTACTTTGTAAGCAAAGTGCGTACCAGGCCACCAGTACGTGGTCGACACGAGTAAAAAGGAAACTGATATCATAGGCTAAAGTCATGAGAAATCTGAAAAAATGCTGTTCTCAAAAATCCACAGAATTAAGGATTTCAAAATGTGCAAACCAGTCAGTCAGATTAAGTGAGCATTGCTTAATGATTCCAGAATTTCATATGTTACCAAGTATTTCTTTATGTTTTATTAGATATTTTTCTTTAATATTTTTTATTTGATATTTTTTCTTTAATAAGTTTTTATGGACAATGTTCAGTAATTTGTGGTGCAAATCACAGATTTATACCAATTGTATACACGTGACAATATAACATAACGATGTTAAGTTTTCTCGTAATAGTTGGTGAAGTTCCTTGCATTCTGAATTACATTTGTGTAACTAATCGATGAACCAATTCTTACTACACAAGGAAGTTTAGTTCACTTTAAAATGTAATGTAATATGTATAACATAGAAACATTTCTAGAGGCATTAAGCCACTTCGGAAACATTAATATCCATTTATGTTGATTTGAACCTTGTAACACTTTCTGAGAATTTTAATATGCTTTCACCATTCAGATGTTTTTCAGGAAATCATAGAGAAAGACTGGAATTTCAAGGCAAGCACTGCTTTTAAATATCTGACAAACGCTTCAGCCTTCCGTATTCCTGTTTACTTTACCACTTGTTTCTTTAAATATTTACTTTGAGTAAAATGAAGTAGATTGAAAATTAAACCGCTGTAGAAACTTCTGGAAGGGATAAATTCACTGTTAAATGCGTTGTCGTATTTTTAAAATGTACGCACCAGTCAGTTTATTGCTCGCTATATCACGAACAAGACTTGAAATAAAATAGTACTCGTATTTAAGCACCCAGCAATTGATTCGGTTTCGCATTGAAAGTACAACGCAATCTATAATAGAACTGGTTCTAGAAAGGTTTGCCATGATTTGCATAAAGTAGATAAAAAGGAAAGCTTTCACAAAATTAGTGCGTAGCAGCGATATGAAAATATTGTAGTGGCTAGGGAAAGGTATATTAATGTGACACATCTGATAGTTTGTGTGCATAATTCTTGTGTATTCTTTGCTGTTTAGAATTAAGAGGATTTCAGTATCCATTCACCAAAAATTGAACTAAATATGTTTGAGCTGATCTGCTCTTTTAAAACAAAACGTTTGGAGAAACTGAAATATAAAGAAACACTGACTTTATAAAAGGTAGTTTCCATTAGCGGGGTTATTTTGGTGAAACTTGCGTACATCTTTGGAAGACAACTGAACAGTGAACGGGAAGTTTCCCATTGAAAATAAAAGTTAGCCTATGCCATATTTGTATAGGTAGTTTGAGAACTACTATGCACATTATAGTTTGCAAGACATTACAATGCACTGAACTAGATTGTCTTGAATAATTCTCCTTTTACAAACACTTTGCAAATGTCTCACAAAGGAATATAATTTCTCGTATGTTCGTCTTGTGAGTCTTCACGGCATACATAAAACAGGATCCTAGAACAATGTGAAACCTTCTAGACGTTTCGCATTATCAAGAACAATACGTCAGCTACATAAAGGCCGTTCAAATTATAAGCTAATTTAGCGTGTTTTGTGCCGTTCTCGATAACATGCGTATTAATATTAATACGTCTTTAGTCACGCCCAAGGGCTTTCCATGTGGTACAGATACTCTGTGACCCATAAAACGGTTCTCTGCTTGTGTGCTCAAGAGCTCCTTCTGTACTCTCTGATATCACATATCTAGGGTTGATTCTAGACAGTACGCTCACATGGAAGGACCATATCATGCATGTAAAAAATAATATTCTTCCTGTGTTAGCTGTAATTCACAGGCTGAAATTCAAAGGATTCAGTGTAAATCATTTACGAAGTATCTACCATGCTTTAATTCAATCTCATTTGGATTACTTAAACATCTTATGGGGTAATTCTGTTAAATATTTAATTCATGACCTCGAAGTACCTCAAAATCGTGCCTTGAAAATAATCTACAATCTACCCTTTAGAACAAACACAAAAACACTCTACCATGTAACTAACATTTTACCATTACAAGTAAACATAGAGTTGTCCTTGATAATATATCTCCACAAAACAAAAAATAATCTTCTAAAGTCCAATCTAACATTTGAAAGCTCCTCACACACACACACACACACACACACACACACACACACACACACACACACACACACACACACACACACACATACACACACACACAGATATATATATATATAATATATATAATATATAATACAAGAAATAAAAGAAACTTAACAAAACCAACAATGAACACTTCTACTTATGGCCTGAACAGCTTAACCTCACACGTTATCAACTTATATAATGCACTGCCACTGGAACTGAAAGGCTGCAGGAACATAAAAGGTTTTAAAAGGAAAGTTGCTGAAAATTTACTGAAGGCATATATTGATAGCTGATAAAGTGTTACACATTTATAACTGGTTTGAAAGCTGAACTGTTTAAAAATTAATATGGATTAATGTCCCATAGAATATGTAGCTTCTGTTTTTCTGTTAAGTTCTTTGTTACTATTATTTCAAGAGTTATAGTGAATGTTTGTATCTTTGTACGTTTCATATATGTTATTCTTGTACGGTAATTCATTCCTACTATGTAAATGTAATATAAGTATTGTTAAGGGCTGTTTGCCATCATTTTATATATTTTTGTACTGTTCCCTAGCATGAGCTATGGCTCTGGGAACCTTTTCAGATAACAATAAATAAATAAATAAATAAATAAATAAATAAATAAATAAATAAATAAATAAATAAATAAATAAATAAATAAATGAATGAATGAATGAATGAATGAATGAATGAATGAATGAATGAATGAATGAATGAATGAATGAATGAATGAATGAATGAATGAATGAATGAATGAATGAATGAATGAATGAATGAATGAATGAATGAATGAATGAATGAATGAATGAATGAATGAATGAATGAATGAATGAATGAATGAATGAATGAATGAATGAATGAATGAATGAATGAATGAATGAATGAATGAATGAATGAATGAATGAATGAATGAATGAATGAATGAATGAATGAATGAATGAATGAATGAATGAATGAATGAATGAATGAATGAATGAATGAATGAATAAATAAATAAATAAATAAGTAAGTAAATTGTGCCCCAGTTTGCGACCATCATTTAACAATTTTTTCTGTTACTTCTTTTATGTTCTACGTTGTTGAGCTACTTTACAAAATATGTCTTATTCTGCTACCCTTTACTGCAACAGCCGACGCAGGAAGATGATCATCTCAGGAAATGGTGTCGGATGGATATCCTTCGGAAATAGTTTACCAAAAATGAAAAAAAAGTTTCCACTTCTTTTTTAGATATATTAGTTTTTAATTTATTGTAAAATAAACAAAACATGTTATAAAACAATTGAAGGAATATTATTTCACTTATTATCACTTTTATCTCTTTACACGTGAAAGTTGAAGTTATTCTCTCTTACGTCCTTCTTCTGTAACATTCAACCTTTCATTCTTTTTCAAAGAAAGATTATTGATTTTCTCCTTCGCCATGATGACTACGTATTAGTTATTTACTACGTCACACACAGCGACCAATGTAATCGCCTTATTTATTTTTACTTATGTAATATTAATTTATAAAGTAATTTAGTATTAATAAGTGGTAAGATTAAAAACACTAGTCGACAAAAATGAGCTTTGTTCGTTTCTCAAGAATTAAAATGACATTTTCTAGAAGTATTTTTCGTACTGAATTCAAATATAATATTAGTTTTTCCCCATCGGGTAGGAGTTTTGAGTGATATTTATTCGAATTTTATAATATTCTAAAAAAAAAATCTGTAACTAGCTATGTAACACAAAATTATAACTGGCTTAACTAGAAAGTGATAGATAGTGATTTTCGGGCATATTTTGCATCTGGAACGTCTTTCTTCTTGGTCCAACAGTAGTCAGCATATTGGAACTGCATTTGCTTTGGTACCTCTTTTCCATAGCAGTAATTTGCTGATGAAAACGCTCACTGTACTTACCGCTGACAGCTCCAAGATTTTCGGGGAAGAATTCTAAGTGATAGTTCAAGAAGTAAATTTTTAAAGACATATCGCATCCCATAGCTTTATAAGAATACAGATCAGTCGCTATGTCACGATAGTTTTGTGCTTTATGGTTTCCAAGAAAATTGAAACATAAACTTTTGAAAGTCTGCCAGGCTGCTTTCTCCAGTGGATTTAACAGTCCTTCGAAATGCTCATCACCCAATAATGACCGGATTTGTGGTACGATCTGTAATATTCACTACAATACACAATACCATTTTCTTCAGAGAAGCAGTTTTTGAAGTCACTATGGCAGCCACGATAACTACATATTCTTACTTCTTTTTGGAGTAGGTTCAACCCTTTGAGTCTAGAAGTTAAACATTCAGCTTGCTCTTTAGACAGATTTAAATCCCGAATCAGGTCATTCAGTTCTTCCTGATTGAGAAAGTATGGTTCTGATGAACAGGTATTGGCTTCATATGTAGGATCACTTTTATTTTCATCTAAAGCATTTTCAGTTTCAGTAGGTCAGAATGAGAGTTATCGCTTAAGACCTTATCTGCATATACTGGTACAGAGAACTGTTCATTGTGTAAGACAGGTCTTATTGCAGATTACAAATTCGGATATCCGTGCTAGGGGTCCCGGGTTCGATTCCCGGCGGTGGGGGTGGGGATTTTTCTCCAACCAAGATAATTCCCCATCTTCCCCAGAGTCTGGAAGTATGAATGAGAGTGCGAAAGTGTGCGTGATGTAATGATTAAAAACTAAAGATAACGAGTCAACACCTTCAGTATGTTCCAAATGAGAACGGCCGTCGATATTACCATTGGAGTTAAAGGCAGGGTATAAATGGAACAAGCAAGCAAAAGAAATAAGAAAAAAAATCGGATACTTAACTGTATGCGTTGTTTTAGATGTGATTCCTTTTATATTTATCAAACAGAAATAACAATCACTTAAATGATTTTTCGGTACCCTCCAATTCAAAGGAATTGCAAATGGCGTACGATGTGTACCATTTTTCCACCCAGTCAGCAATCTAACACACGAAGCACAGCATGTATTTGGGGTCCAGATTTTATCAAAGTAAAGCCAAAATAAAGTTGATTACACTTCTTTACAAGTGGGGTCAAAGTTCGCCTCTGAGACTTGAAGGTCAGTTCACCACAAATATAGCAGAAACTGTCTACATGATTTACACACTTTCTTGGCGTGATGAAAAAACAAAGCACTAAAACACTGCATAGACAAAACATTACCGAAAAGAAAGGGAGTATTTCACTACTGATCAAACTCACATTCACCTCAATACTCGCACATCACAGTGTCAGATGAACAGGTCTGTAAATGCCCAAACATGAATGAACCTGCACAGCCTTGTTTTACGGTTTTTCACCGTAATATTACAAATCATTTCCTTATATACAGCTTGGATAAAATCGCAACATATGAGGTAAAGGTTCCTATAACATGTCAAAAGAAACGTTAAAATCCGATTTTAAAACGTAGCTGTCACAGAAAAACTGTGCTGATGGAAATATTCTGACTATATATCTGAATTCAGTATGACAAAATACACTAGATTCACTAATCAGATTTCTTGTGGGGGAAAAAAAAACGTTGTTGACTAGTGAAATTTTTATTAAAATATATAAGATAGAGTAGCTTCAGTATGTTAACATCAGTGCATACTAAAATAGGCAAGCTTTGTAATTTTGTCAAATTAGCAAGGTCAGTCTTCTGGAAAAATATCTAATTCATTGTATGCAAGATAATTGAAGTTCCTGCAAAATTAGTCAACAAGAGGTCCATTCTCTGGAGCTTTTGGTGTTCAGAACTTAGTGTATTCAAGAAATCGCAGAGTGAACATTCACATACACCAGTTCTGAAAATTAGAGAACAAAAAGAAATTCTTAAAATTTAGCAACTCACAGAATAAAAAATAAAAATGAAAAATTCAATGCCATGGCCGTGATTTGAAACATGGATCTCCTGGTTTCCATCCAGTCGCTCTAACCCATTGAGTTACCATGGCCAACGTACCGTCCGGACATTACATTCTCCATTTGACTCGTATATATCCCCGGTAAACCACTAGGGGCTCTCGCATCCGATATACACCATGGCACGTTGGCCATGGTAACTCAATGGGTTAGAGCGACTGGACGAAAACCAGGAGATCCGTGGTTCAAATCCCGGCCATGGCATTGAAATTTTCATGTTCACTCTATCTTTCAAAGTCCTTAGCCTATATACGGCTAGTGCGAAGAGACTATTGAGATTTCCATCAATTAACTCAAGTACTTACGATAGTAAGTCACCACAAACGATGTATCTCGGATGCGAGAGCTCTTAGAGGTTTACCGGGGAAATATACGAGACAAATGGAGAATTTAATGTCAGGACGGCACGCTGGCCATGGTAGCTCAATGGGTTAGAGTGACTGGACGGAAACCAGGAGATCCGTGGTTCAAATCCCGGCCATGGCATTGAATTTTTCATGTTGACTCTTTCTTTCAAAGTCCTTGGCCTATATACGGCTAGTGTAAAGAGATGATTAATTTCCATCAAGTAACTAAAGTCACAGAAAAAAAATTGAATTTCAGAGATTTAAATTTGGCATCGTAGAAACTTTTAGGGGTAGTCACAAAGCAAGAGGGACGTATGTTGATTTAATTCTGTCCTTTAATGCCTTACAGAAATGTTTTATTCTTATCAACAGTCCGTAACACCCAATGACCGCGCTAGGTTTATACTTCTTGGCTGACTGCTCCTCCTTAGCCCTTAAATTTCTCTGCTGATGATATTTTATTTTGACAAAATTATGACAAAATTTTAAGTTTTCTTTCTACATTACATTGAATTTTAGGTACAGGAATTATTCAGTACAAATATTTATCTCTGTATAATTTCCTTATAAAACTATAAACATGGTCAGTATCTTAAAAGTGATGAAATTTGCAGCATAAGGTACATGTCTTGCAAAATAACTTAGAATTTCAGAAATGACATAACAAAAATATGCTAAAATTTCCAATAACAGTTCATTATATGAACCTAAGTTACGGTAAATAAATTCAAAATACATTTTATAATTTCTCTTCGTTTTGTAAAGTTCACAGATCAGTCCCCTACATGTTTGAGTGTGACCTGCTGTAGCTATACGGGTGCTTTACGGAGTTAATTCCTGAACCAATAGCAGGAAGTACAACAACAGGGCTATCTTGTAAACTTTGACAGTGGTAGCAATTTCATCTCGCAATTTCTGACAGCACCCCAATTCCTCTCTCACCTGGATGAGGAGACGCTGAGTGTCGCCATCTACACAACCTCCCCCCCCCCCTTTCCCGCCCCAGTTGAGTGGCGCACTTAACTGCGCTAATCTCGGAAGTGGTCTTAAATAATGCATGAACCCAATTTGCCTCGTCGCTGTCGAAACAGTCACAAGATGCTGCTCTCTGGACCAGTTTTCACTCATGAAACTGACAGATTTATCTGCACTCAACGATAAGACAATTGAATGTTTAGCTTCCATAGTGAACCTTGGTAGAGAATTCAGAGGTATAATTGTCGCATGTTCGAATTACTATATCGGTCAAAACTTACCACTATTTTGTTTTTACATGATTTTTGCGCATATAATCAACGGTAAGGATTTAAAACAGAAAACGAAGGAAATATTATACTCCAAATATATGTGATAATGCTCAATCCAAATCTGGGATGTTGACTTACATGGGCTTCGTTCCTCGACCTTAAAGAAACTATCTTACAAAGTTTTATTCATCTTTTACTTCAGGTAAAGTACTACCATGTAGTTTAATACCTAGTTATAGGTAGAATGGGAATGGACACTACAATAAGTTTAATAGTGAGAGTATTTCTTTTGTATCACTAAGAGAATAACAGAAAAGAGAAAGATAAGCAAAAACGCCTTCTGAAACGAATAAAACTGCAGCGCTACCTTTGGTCTCTCATTAAGTTGCGGCAACCTCAAAGGAATTTGCAAATTATGTCAAGTGCGTTTGTTATGTGTGGGTGATAGTGCACTCTGTTACAGCTGGGTTTCTTCTTCATTTGTTTGTTTCCTCGGCCAGTCAGCTGTTATCATCTGGTAGAGCGTGATGAATTAAAGTAAATGAGCATAAGAGTTACTTAGTCTGAAGAAGACTTATCAAGCAATGAATGTTTTTCTGACCACTTTTCGAAATGACATTGTTCACAATGGTTGTTGCAGAATTCATATACGCATTCCTGATTTGGTTCATGGAATCTCTTCTTGGTGCAGATCTTGTGATAGAGTCCATGGACTGCGTATCGCGTTAGAATGTGTCACATCATCGTAGTTGGGTTGCGTCCACTCTCTCGTACAAATGGCCTCTGTTGCGTAGAATTCTCTGCAGCTGTCATTTTTCTCCTGTAGACCTTTGAGCGTTGTCTCTATGCGCTGTAGCCTAATATCTCCAATGAAGAAGGTCTCTATTATTGGGACGTTCGTAATTTTCAATGGTGCCGTTTTTCGAACTCCCATTGCTCTCTTCATGAAGCGTGGTTTCACTGTTTCTATTTGTGTCATCTCCCTGTTTTTGAGCTTGTGCCATATTATATTCATTCCATAAATTGCTATGGGGGTTATGACTATCTTGAACAGCTTCATTGCTGTTACTGTTGACAGTTGCTGAAGACTGTTTATGTTGTGTATTATTCCCATTACTGCTACCCACGCTATACATGTATTCCGAAGGATTTTATGGCGGTTTGCAGAGCGATGCCTAGGTAGGTGAATTGTGATACGACCTCTAGCGGCTGGTCGAGGAGCGTTAATATGTATTTTTCGTGGCCTTTTCTCCATTTCAGAAGGTCATCTGCTTAGTTTTCTGATTATTTATTTGCAAACAATTTTCATTTGGCTATTTTTCAAGCTTGTTTAGTGTTCACTATAACTCCTCTTTGTTAGATGAACCCAGCAGCATGTCATCTGCGTACATTATGATCGTTGTCGTGCTGACCTTGGTAATATCTATAATGTCAGCTGTCATTATACTAAAGTATACCGGCCAGATGGAATTCCCTTGCAGTATTGTATTTATTTGCTTTATTTTCTTTAAGAGTATGACTTCGTCGTGTAACTGTATGTAGTTGCAGTCCAAAATGCTTGACACAATTGTTACTAATGGGCTTGAGTCTTCTAAGAGGAGTCTGAATTTTTAAGCATGAGGTGGGTATGGAGATCGCAAGGCAATTTGACGACGGACAATACACGTAAATGTTAGACTAATTGTGGTTTTGACACGATTAATTTCTTGTTTCCGCTATACACATATCGAAAGCCTTAAGTAAATCGAACTCGATTTTAGGATATAATATTTACACAGGTTGAGTTTCGTTGTTAGACTGGCGCCTGTCCCTCTGCTTGAGTGAGTACGACGATCTCTCTAAGTCTTCAAACCGTTATGTCCAGTTAGGACCCTCTTTTGGGAAGACGGTATGGTGCATTCTTTGCAGCCAGTGGAAACCTTCGTCAGTGGAAACTTCCTCAAATCATGTGTTACAATATATTACATTCATATCTATATCACATGTTTATATATAAATCCTCTCTTCCTTATTATTCGGATTACATCAATAAATTCCCTGATGAAACATAAATTATGCCGCAAAAGGAATAACTGGGAAATTTTTAACTGCTAAAATAAAAAGGCACAAATTGTGTGCCTTCATCAGATCCACATCCTTCTACCCTTTATCACTTACGCAAAATTAATTCTAAATGAAAAAAGCCTTGGAGGCCATTCCCAAAATATTCAAGATGTACTTTCATTTCTTATCTTAGTCATGCTGTAATACTTGTTTCGCATCCTTGTATGACGATGAACTAAAGTGGCAAGTTTGGTGGTTAACCCACCTTTGGTTTTAGTCTTATGCTCTATGCTGTACATAAAGTATTTCTGGTACAATATTTTTGATAGAATACTGTAAGTACTTAGTAAAGACTACACTGTACATTTACACATCGTATTTATTGAAATCAGCGTTTTTTAGCATTAATGCCGCAATACATTCGGTCGGCTACGCATCACCGTTTGATAAGTATCGTACATATTGATGTTGATTCAGGTTTGTTCTGCAAAACGCAAGGCAGCATTAAAAGAAACGTTTTCCTCTTGTTGTAGTTAGCACTTGAACATTTAGGTATTTGTGATCGTTCTTGCCTCTTAGTAGGTACCTTGAATCTTCCGCCCGCAGACGACTTCCAGCTTCATATCAATGTTTACTGCAATACACTTTTTTTGCTTGTATCGTAAACCATACATACCAACACCAAAAGTAAAATAACATAAAATGCATGTCGTATAAGCCGTTGATGTGTCTTATGACGCTACAAATTTCTTCTAATGTGAGGCCGAGGCATTAGCCTCAGGTATTTAGGTCTGAAGCAACAAAGAACCGTCAAAAGTCAAAGTAACTTCGCCAGCACAAGTTTTTGCTTCGGTTGTTAGTTCTTACTCCTTTTTCTTTCATATCATTTCGATTAAAAGCATTTCAGATAAGCGCATTTCGGTTAAGCCAGGTTTTACTGCAATTACTAAAAGATTTTCTGCCAATGAGTAAACACAGCATTTCTGTAAAAACTTATTATTTTACCCTCTTTCATTCATCCACGACACTGTTAAGATACACTGTGTTCCAGTGAAAAGTGTGATACTCAGATTTCAAAAGAAATACAAATTTTTAAACTCCCTGGGTACAAACCTGCATTTACAATAAAAATACATATATATTTTCTTCTGTCAGGTTGGTTAAATACAAATTTGGCATTTCGGTTCCTTATCATCTGAGGACGAGGCAGTAAGATTTTCAAGGAAGTCCCACCAAAATCAACAACAAACCCTTGGCATACAGCCCAAGAGGACCAAGGCCTGCCAACCGACTGCCGGCCTCACGCCTACCTACGCACGGACAGGTGAGCGATCATCCAACCAATTACTGTGCTCCACAGGAGAGATAGTTTCCGAGGCCTGAGACGCAGCGGGTTGGCGAAGGTTCCCACACCCTACCTGGACAGGTTTATGACACCCTATGTCAGTTCAGTTACAGACCATTCAAAAACATTCTGACGGCTTCTACTTTTGTGAATGAATCTTCTCGGTTTTAGTGAACAGAGTAAATAGGGCGCACGTTTTTTAACGGTCCGCTCCTTGTGTAGCAGGCGTTCTCTGCCACACACATTCGCTGTCCTTATCCCACTTTGTAAGGCAGCACATACCTTTCAGGGACCTTATTTGAATTGCTGGACAGTAGGAGATTTGGTCAGCACCTCAGCGCCCCCAACCGAAAAGTTGGCTTACGCAACCATGGCCACTACCTAGCGTAGATCGTCAATTTTCTGAGGATGCTGAGTGGGCACCGATGCTATACCCGGGTCTTAAAATCCGCACCTCCCAAGTGTGGGATCAACTCCGGACGAAATCCGTGGCAGGGGACCCAAGCATGGAGCCTTAGTCCACTACGCCACGGCACAGGACCAAGGAAATCCTTTCACCGCACGGTAAACCTTCCATTGCATCTCAAAAATTGTTCTAGCGATTTTGATTAAATTAGTATATTTTGAGATATTTGCATAACAAATAAAACCTATGTTTAATATTTATGAGTTGTCTTCATTCTTTATGACGTTTAAATAATGAGAAAGTTTAAAAGGCAGAAGAAATCTTAGTGCACAAAAATGTAGAACTCTTTAGAACACACACTTTTATAAATAAATTGTTGTATCACAGAGTATTTCCGAGATATTCCTGTTATTGGCATGGGTACTACGATTTTTCCAAATTATAATTCGTCATGCATATTATTTCTGATTGTCGTACAAAAAGCATGTACTTTTTATCTTTTATATAGGATACGGTTTGCAAAAATCTGACTAACGGTATCGTTTACCTACAACGAAATGTACAATTGTTTAATGAAGATGTAAATCTGTACTAACAAGGATAAACTTTTGTAAATACAGAAGGAGTAGAGAAAGTCATATAAGTGCAGTACAAAAGTTGTTTTAACCAGTAGCTATTACAAAACGTTGTATAAAAGTGTCTTTTGCTGGATTCGTGGAATCTCAAAAGTATGTATTTCCAGTGAAACATGAATTTTGAGAGTGAAATACAATACGCCGCTACCTACTATAGATAAGTGGTGGAGAGAATATAAATTAAGTTTGGCTGAATAATTTGCCCAGGATTGTATATTTCCAACTTCCTTGCATAAAGCAAAAGATATATAAGCTACGCAATAAAATATTTCAAGACAGAAATAAAACACACTTGGTAGTTTTTTTGCGGCTGCTACTTACCGATCCTCTTTTGTTATGGCAAACAAAACGCGTGAAGAAGAAGAAGAAGTGTGGGGGTGTCTCGTTTCCCAGAAGAGAGCAAAACATCTCCCTGGGGCTCTTTTGTGTTCATTTAAAAGTGTGGTGGGTGGAGGGAAGATGCGACCATGAGCCGTGTAATGGAGTCTTTGTTTGAACTGTTGGCACCACTGTCGCCGAGTAGTTGCTCCCCGATAATGGAAACCTTCCCCTCTTTTTTTCTGGTTAACTTGCTATTTACATTGCTCGCTTTTTATCCATTTCTGCTCGAAAAAGTGCATTTGTGATATTGATTATGCTTTCCGCATTCTTAATTGTCTGTGGTATCGAAGGGAAATGTAAAAGAAAGAAGTATTCCCCTTCCTTGACTAGCCAATTATCCACTGATAGTACTGCGACAGTATGCTGTCCCTTAAGAATACTGCTAAAATTAAATATTTTTGAAACAATTGAATACTTATATAAACGTTTCTAGTTATTGATCTGAAACTATACTCATAAGTACTTGTTGTCTATCTACCTGTACCTATAATACTTGAGAGTGACATTTTTAGAGTTGGCTTATTACAACACGCATCATAGGTACAATAGGAATAAGGAGATACGCTAGGCTTAGGGGATAGTGAAATATTTTAAGAGCTGAGCTATATATGATGACTTTGACATTACATTCTTTTTGCATGGCCTGGACAAAAGAAAACGAATCACAAACTTTATCTTTCAGAAAATTATACCATTACTCACAGATTACAGACGTCTTTAAAGATATACATTTTATTTGTATTGAAAATATAGTTTGAACATATGGTAATTTAATTCAAAGCGCGACAGAGAATCCATATTTTCGAAACGTTTTTCATGTATAAGGTAGTGTGGAACGGAGATTGTTTTAAAAACAGTCGCTTCCTTGGAAAATGAGAACATTTGTACCAACTTTGGTATTTAACCGACTTCTCATTTTTAGCTACGAGATTTATAGTCAGATGCCCACGCGCTATCATACGCAAACCCTTATACACGCGGGCGTGACTACCGTTTTGTCTGAGAGGCAGACACAAGATTCCGGATTCAAACCCGGTCCAGACCAATGGATTTCAATCGTGCTTCAAAGTGACAGCTGCAAAAAGAACTGCTGTGAAATGAAATTTTGGCAAATTGGTAATGTTGACCCGATCCTGGCATATGGTAACGACGTTAATAAACGAAATATATTTCCTGGTTTTCTAAACTGAAAACAGAAAGTTTTAAAGTCATTAATTTCAATGATGAGCCCGCTAGTGACGATGTTAAAACGATCACGTCCTCAGGTAGCAGGACATTTTAGGTACAGCAAATACTGTGTATTCGTTCTTCCTAAAGGTTAAAGGAATAAAAGTAGTTAAGGTCGACCTACACCATAAGAAGGCGGCTTTATAACTAATGGTGAGAAAGTAGATATATAGACCAGTGATCAGCAGAAGCGTGCACACTCGTGCTGCCGTCTCTTACCCGCATGCACGCTCCTGTACTCGAAACTGTAAACGGGTGAGTAGTGGTGCAGAGCCCGCCTCGGGAGCGTAGGTGGTAGCGTATCTAGAGGTCCCGAGTTCGAATCTCGGCCAGGGTGGTGCGTAAGGTTTTTTTTCCGGAGTTGTACACTAATCCTTCAAGAGGAATGTCAGGTAACTCTAAGTTCCATGGACCCTTGACTCATTTGAGCATCTTTTCATCAATTAAATTCACCGTCCGATATGACTTAACGTTGGAGGAGTAAATTATCAAAAAAAAAAAAAAAAAAAAAAAAGGAAGAGAAAAGTGGTGCAGTGACAGCTTTTGCGTAGTGCCATACAACTCCTTAGTCACGTTCAGAGACAATCGAAGCATACAATGTTCACATGTATTTGATTAGCATACCAGTTATTCAGCCGTTTCTTTTAGAAAATTAATAGGCTAACATAAATATATAATATACTCTATGTCAATGTTATTAATGCTTTGCCATATATAGATCTACTAAATAATAATAATAATAATAATAATAATAATAATAATAATAATAATAATAATAATAATAATAATAATAATAATAATAATAATAATAATAATAATAATAATAATAATAATAATAATAATAATAATAATAATAATAATAATAATAATAATAATAATAATAATAATAATAATAATAATAATAATAATAATAATAATAATAATAATAATAATAATAATAATAATAATAATAATAATAATAATAATAATAATAATAATAATAATAATAATAATAATAATAATAATAATAATAATAATAATAATAATAATAATAATAATAATAATAATAATAATAATAATAATAATAATAATAATAATAATAATAATAATAATAATAATAATAATAATAATAATAATAATAATAATAATAATAATAATAATAATAATAATAATAATAATAATAATAATAATAATAATAATAATAATAATAATAATAATAATAATAATAATAATAATAATAATAATAATAATAATAATAATAATAATAATAATAATAATAATAATAATAATAATAATAATAATTAATAATAATAATCACTACAGACAATGCAATAATAACAACAACCGTACTGTAACTGTCTGGTGATGTCCCGTGCTGGTGATTCGTTTATCATCTAATTTGTCGTAATCACTAGCATGACAAGTGCCATAGTGGCGCAGGAGTGTCCGTATGACACTCAAGACCTTATTGCATATTAAACATCGCGACGCATCATCAAATGGTGTCAAAAAGATATGCCTGCTCCTATGAGGGGTTAAATAACGTAGGGATAGAAGACTTTTCGTGAAAATGTAGCCATCCTGTACACAACGTCCATACACAGGTAACTAAGGAGTCTGTACTGATCACCCGATAAGCTAACAGGTTGCCTCTCCATCTCTCTCCACCCTTCCCGCACTACAGTGCATTCGCTGGTGCACTGCTTACCCAATACCCGTTTTAGTGTAATGTGAAGACCACAGATATAGACCTAGCTCAAATTCAGGAGTCTTTCATTGGAATGGAGCGAATTTTAGGACTAAGAAGATACCAAAGGTAAGAAAACGTGTTGTAAATAGGACAGTATTCTGATAAGAAATGATATTCAGGTACTTTAATGCATTTATGTTCCTGAAATATCACAAAGGTAAACATTGATCTGTCACACAGACATCACTAAGCAGAGATTTTATTTTGAGATCTCTTCATCTTCCCAATGGTGGAAACTCACCCTCAAAAGAAATTGAGCTTTTTAAGGAATTATATGAAAGAAATGGCACTAATATCCTTTTGGGTATTCTGCTAACTCGCACTATGGAGTATGGGAGAGTAAACAAACAAACAAACGAGGTGGCTGTCCCTTTAAATTCTCTGCTTGCTAACAATCTGCGCGTATATAATGTCGGTGACAAGTTTATCCTTCCCAAAACGAAAGTCAGAGGGAAGTCACCAGGATCCAAACGATAATGGCTTGTGGTCTTATACCACTCACAGGCTCTCTTAAGCCTGGTATTTATACTAACACTGTAGAAAAAAAAAACTATAAATATTTCTAAGGATACAATTCGTCGGTTGCATATTCAGAGACGATTAGACATTCAGTCGAAGAGAACGAAGACTCCGGCCTGACTGTGGAAAACGGTTTGCCGAGGGCATTATCTGAACACTAGAGAATAGCTCACCACATCGTCATCGTTCCTAAAATAAATTGGGAAATTAATACGGTTAACACATTTAATTCACCTGGATTGGAGAAATTCTTGCGTATTTTTTCGGAGAGGTCCAGTTTCCTTCCGTCTCTTCAGGTCGAGTATAGCATTTGGCTCTGTACCTCAGCCAAGGAGAATCAGCAAAGTTGAATTTATTTCTAAGCAAAGTTGTTCAGCCATTTTAATGCTAAGCCATATAGATCAATTAATCCGTCGTCTTTCCATGTTAATACAATGAAAACACTAATAGAAAGACACATAGGGAGAAAACATAAGAAAAACACTAATAGAAAGAAACATTATGAAAAGCACCACTATACCGTCATCAACATGTCTATCAGTCTAACAAATTCCGTGGTTCGGCCTTCCATAATTTGGTGGTCAGAATTGACGCCTCTGGCCGTTAAGGGAAATGTATTGGTTGCATTACTCGATATTGAGGAGCATATAATGGTACGTCATATCGATCTGTGGCTAAGGCAGAGATATAGAGATATTTCCTCACCAGCTGGTTATGTTTTACATAGGACTACAAAAATGTTGAGGTTAATCTGCATGGGACAACAGCGAGAATAGCTGCCACCAGAACATATCCGCAAGATGATGTTAACTCTTTTGTGGAGTTCTATAGCAGATAATGTCCTGATGTATCTAAACCATAAGGTTCTCACTTGCGAGGCAGATGACCCAAGTCTCCTATTCAAAGGCAAATATTCAAATATGTAGACTTAAATATTGTCAATGAATGTGAAGGTCTTATGAATAATCCCTCAAAAAACGTCATTGTTCCGTTTAAAAGGCAGAGGAATATTAACATTTTAAAGGAACAAAAATTAGAAATATTTGTGTAGGTATTTTTTATTCTTTCAAACATATTGAAATAACCCAAAATAGGAAATAAACATGGAATACTCGTATCAATAATATCCACAAAGCCGAAGGGTCAATGGAAACCTCTAGACAGACCAGCTTGAAGCCTAAAACTACAAATCTGCCACTAGCTGCATATGCCGGTCATCAGGCCACAGGACAAGGCGTAGTGGACAAGTGTCAATTTTAAATTAGTACACTATTAAAGAGTAGATTGACGAATTATACAATACAATATCCATGGCGTAACGCCCGCTAGCGTACTAGAGCCTGCCAAGCCGACTGTGGGCTCACGCTCACATACGCTAGGCACAGGTCAGCATCTGCGCATTTCTAGCAGGAAAGTTGGTTTTCTAGACCAGGCTTCTATACGTAACGTAGCTCCTCAATCTCCTCACGATACTGAGTGGGCACCGGTCCTATAACCGGGATTTGAAATCCGCACTCCCCATGAGTAGGATCAATCCCGGGTACATTCCGTGGCAGGGAACGAAAGCGCATCGCCCTGCCATGGCGTAGGACTTTGATTTAATTATAACTTGCACCCCAACAGCTGCCATGGAAATCCTACCTAATCATTCCATCGATTGACAAATGTATTGCTGCCTATAGGATAATTACTACAGATAACCAGAAAAGGGGTTCTCATATTTTGATGGAGGATGCTCTAGAAAGAAATTGTTATAGCAATTAAATCTGATACTATGACAACTAATACTTCTTGAACATTCGTCCAAGATCCAAATTGCCCGCCTCGGTAGCGTAGATGGTAGCATGTCTGCCTCACGTTCAAGAGGTCCCGAGTTCGAATCTCGGTTAGGGTGAGTTACCTGGATTCGGTTTTTTCCGGGGTTTTCCCTTATCCTGAAAGACGAATGTCGGGTAGCTCTTGCCCGCCTCGGTAGCCTAGATGGTAGCATGTCTGCCTCACGTTCAAGAGGTTCCGAGTTCGAATCTCGGTTAGGGTTAGTTACCTGGATAAGGTTTTTTCTGGGGTTTTCCCTTATCCTGAAAGACGAATGTCGGGTAGCTCTAAGCTCCATGGACCATGGACACATTTGAGCATCATTTCACCCATTGCATTCACCGTCCGATATGACTTAACGTTGGAGGACGTAAGATTACAAAAAAAAAAAAAAAAGATCCAAATAGGAACCCGACAGGAGTGGTCTAGTAGGCAGCCCAATAGAGACTCCAGGATCACTTGACATGGGTTTACAGAAGGCTCAAGAGATGGAATACATACACTGTGATGTAAGAACATCCAGTTACACTTCAAAGAGAAGGCTTAGTTTCGGTCTCGACAGTTACAACACTGCGTCTCAAACATACATACAATCGGTGTCCATGCAGACAGGGATTTAGAAAAGGGTTATAAGGTAAGTACCTACTTACTTATCTTCTCTGATAGTCAAACTCAAACATATTAGTATTAGAATAGAAATATCAATGTTCGCAGACATAACAAGAGAATTCTGTAATCCTGGAATGGGTGTAGGACCACCAAAGTATTGAGAAAAATAAAAACATTGATCCACTAGTCAAGAACACAGTTAAACGCTCATAATATGGATTTACCTCTTCTGCGGCATGATCAAATTATACTCTTGAATTAGACATTAATAAAATGAACCAGAGAGGAACATTCGAAAGAGGGGCTGTGGCCAATATTATGCATGTAAACACGAAGTTAATGGAGCCAAATGTGCTCCTACAATTAAGTATTAGTAGAATCAGGAAGGCAGATTATGTATAAGGAAAAGGTACCTCAAAAAGTTTCTATATCTCTGGGTGGGTACTGTAGACTTTGTGGGCAGCGTGAAGAAACCACCAGTCATATATTGCGGTGACCGAGAGAGGCCCCAACATTAGATAGAATTAAAGAACCTATCTCAGGAAAGGCATACTTGGCTAACCAGCTCTAAGAGGCTAGAATGCCTATTAGATAGGAAATACGGATTGCACAAAGTGGAGGAGTAAGAGCCTTGGTTTTCTACTAAAATTCCCAAGCTTACTATTGCTATAAAACAGCTACCACTACTTTCACAAACCGCATTTCTCAAACACTTAAATTAAGTAACTAAAATGCCTTAAATTGCCACTTGTGCCACATACATTATTCGTTAATATCAACATGTGTAAATGACAATCGCTTACCTGTAACCTTATCGGACACTTACAAAATAATTAAACTTGTAAGCCAATATTTCCGGCACGAAGAGTGCGTGTTGGTGTTTTGTTTATTTTCTCTCGTTCCCCTGTTCAAGCAAAGCAATAGCATTTCTAAACCAGCAATTAAATGATCTGATTATCACTTAAGTACTGCATTCTCTTAACTCGACTGTAGTTAGCTATAAAACCATTTATACAAACGTCTAACTTGATTAACATGATGATGGTAGATATTAAAGATGGGAAAATATTGATAGCTACAGCACTTAAAACTTATTAACTCTTCGAAAATTGAAATTAATTGCAAAAGATATAACGAAAATGATTAAAGTCCGTTTACTTAACGCATGTGCAGTTCCGAGTCAAAGGAACTTGAGCCGCCCGCCCACTAATGATCGTCATAAATCTATCTCCACACTTCAGAAATGGAACACTGTCGTTGAGGACCAATAGCAACCCTGATTTTCTCGAAGTGACAGACGCATGTCTAGTCCACGTGGAGTCTCAGTTGCCAAAGTTCCAACTTCTAGTTGATCTGTTTCATTATTTGCAGAAATTCGTTGTGTGTCACAATGTGGAGACCGTAGCAGGGAAATGCGGTGGTAAAAGCAAATGAAGTAGAGATAAATAATCAAAGTGAAGGCAGGGTGAATAACTGGGCCGAATTATATTACTGGAAAAGCCTAAAAAATAACAAAGTTATAACGGGAACTGTTTCTAAGCAAATTCAAGCGCTTGTTTTGAACACATATAAATATGTGCTGACAAATAATCTTGGTAAGGGGTCGGGCAATGAACCTGATAAATTCTGGATATTCACAGAAATACAGTGAGAAATATTGTGACGAAAGGAATATCAAAGACGCCGATTAAGTGTGAAAACAAAAGGAAACGTTTCTCTAAAGTAGATAATTTCACGTCGAGAAATTTATAGATTCTATGCGAAAGGGAGAGCGCCCACCTTAGACGAATTCGTTGCACATTTGCAAGAAATTTGTGATTTTCCTTAAGGGCACTGACTTTGCGCGGTCTCCTAAAGGAGCTGGGTTTCAAATACTGCACTTTGAATAAGATAAAGGTTATTATGGAATCCAGTAGACTTGTAGCTTGGCGATATATATATTTGTCAAAACTAAGGAAGTTTTGCAGTGATGGACATAACATTATTTATTTAGACAAAGCCTCGTACGATACCCATGACGTATCGAGAAAGGTGGCAACCTTGCAGAACGGTCTGGGAGAAGGAGGGTCGGGGGTTGTAAAACGATTATAAGGGTTCGTCAAAGACAGAAGCCGACGTGCACATGCTTTAACTAAGCAGACTTTAACCGCGAAGTAAGTGTATATTGAAGTAAGGTATATTTTCGTGGATATATCTTCTATTTATTATGATTTATCTATTATAGGAGATGTTGTAATGCTCTTCCCTAATGAAGTGGGAAAATTCAAGATGTCTGAATACTCACAAGAGTACATTACAAAGCATGATATTATTATGAAAATTATGAGTAGCGTCTTTGCGAAAATACATATCGAATATTGTTCCATTTAAGGGTTGGATTGCTATGGAAGAAATTTCCTTGGAAATATTGGTGTCTTATCTTCAGAACAAACAGCATTTAAATATGAAGATTCGAAATTCCGAGTTTTCGTTTTACACCGGACACACAAACGTACAGACATTATTTATTTATGCAGGGATCACAAAAGGTGTTTTTCTAGTGAAATTTCTATATGAATGTTTTTGATGAACGCAATTCCTCCTCTGTAGGGGAAGTGAAAACATAAAGAGAAAGTAATGATACCAAATCAACCAGTTCTGCCTATAATGGGTTACCGCTGTTACAGTACAGATAGTGCCAGCCGATCGACCGATGGACTGTCCGGTGGAACAGATAAACGAGTTTGCACTCTCACCCAGAGTAACCAGGAAACGCTCGAAAGATTCAGCCGGTATATAAAAGAGTGTGCTCCCAAATAAGGCAGTTAAAATTCTTCCATTATGGTCCTAAGGTAAACAATGCACGTAATATGTCTCCATGCTCGACGTTTCTTAACGTACTGTGAAGCAACGCTTCCTTAAACCACGTAGAAAGTTCTGCATGGCAGTGATAATAAACTGAAACTGATAGCTTAAGCTATGTTTAATGAAACATGTCTATAATGATGAGTACAGTGTAGGATAGAACTATCTGCATTCACTGAAATGTACGCAGCGGCGGTGGCATGTAGATTTGTTTACAGTAGCTTCGCTTCATAAGCTGAATGGAATATAACAGAGTTAGTTTTACTTTGTTTTATGACGTCAAATTATGGTCTGTAGACTGCCTTGAATGTCTCTACTGCGAGAGTTGAGGGAAGTCTTGTGTTAATGTTCCAGCGATTGAATAGGACCGAGGAAAAGGCAACTTTGTTGTTTTATTATGCCGCTACAAAGTGAAGGAAAATGAAATGGGGAAAAGTTAATGTGAATACATTAGTGAAGTGAAAGTGAAAATTTAACCAAATCACATCAGTAAAATGATCGTGGAAATTAAAAAAAAATAGATCAATGTAATAATGATACAAACTGAATTAAATCTCATTGGAGGGAACAGAGAAACCTGAATTAGATCAGATTAATAAAGTGACAATAAAATGTAAACTGAATACATTTATGAAATGACATAGAAAACTGATATAGTAACATAAGATAAATATCAATGAACAATTAACAAAATCATGTTCGTGAAAAGTCAATGAAAACTTAATTTATAAGTGATTGTGAGAAACCGATGACAATGGAAATTGGGCAATGTGACAGCATGAATGATAGCTTGGGCTCAGAGGACTGAATCGTACCCATGCAATATTCTAAGTTTGGTTCATATAAAATGAGGACAATCCAAATTAAAGAATGTCACAAAATGATCCAAAAACTTCAAAAACTACAGAAATGAATTATATTACAATGGATACCTGCACATTGTGGAATTGCTGGAAATGAATCATCTGATTTTCTTGCCAGAAAAAGTGCAAATTTAATTCAGAACAAAAGTAAAAACTTACCCTTTACATCCATAAAAAGATTAATCAAAAGCAAATATAAAAACAAACAAAACCAGTCAATATCTAACAAAGCCAGAGATAAAAAATGGAACATTTTAATTAAAAATCCAGCAATTATTCCAGAAATCCCACGTAAAGCTGCAGTAGCAAATTTTAGATTACTTACGGAACATGATTATTTGGCAAAACACTTACACAGAATAGGAATTTATACAAGTCCAAATTGTCCTCGGTGCCACAAAGAGGAAATGACTGAAGAACATCTTTTAACCTGTGAAGTTCTACCTGCCGGACCCACTACACAGAAATATTGGAGAGCAAGAGAGCTAATGCCTTCATTGCCAAAGTGTAGCATTTGAAAACAACATATTCTAAGTTTGGTGTTTATCGGGCATTAGTTTTTGGTTTATCGAGTTCACAGAGACATATTAATATATCATTCTGTTTCTCAAACACTCTATTTGTTCACGGTATTTCAAATCAAGACGTTATCCATAAATTTCGAAGAAAATTTTCATTGGCAATACTTCCTTTAACTAGTACAAAAAGTGAACATGTACTCGTATATTACATTACAGCGTACAGTTATGGTGAAATGATTCATAGATGTATTTCGTGTTACTTAAATATTTTGTGATATATAGAAGGGCGATTCATTAAGTACCCGCGTTAAGAATGAAGGCACCAATTTTTCTATTTCTCAACATAGACCCCTTTAAGGATATCACTTCTTCTAATGCTCCTGCCACTTTTCAATCTGTCCAAAAATAAAAATTATCAAACTCTGCAACATTTGTTATTGTTATTGTTTTATTTTACGTCCTCCAACGATAAGTAATATCGGACGATGAATGAAATAACGCTCAAATGTATCCGGGGTCCATGGAGCTTAGAGTTACCCGACATTCGTCTTTCATGATAAGGGAAAATCCCGGAAAAAACCTTATCCAAGTAACTCACCCTGACCGAGATTCGAACTCGGAACCTCTTGAACGTGAGACAGACACGCTACCATCTACGCTACTGAGGCGGGCAAAGCTCTGCAAAATACGCCCCTGTCTCCATGAGTGTGAGTGAGTGTGTGGTGTTTAAGGGCCCGTCGACAACAAGGTCGTTTGGGCCCCAAGTCAACACTAAAACCTAAAAGCTATAAAAAAATTAGCTAAAAAGGTAAAAAGTAATAAAACCACTCAACTGTTAAAAGGACATAAAAACCATCTAAAACTTATAATTTAAAATCTCTAAAATTAATAAATATAAAATGCAAGTTAGACTTGTTTGTTAAAACCGATTTTAAAAACAAACCGCAGAACCTTATCCACGGCCACTGGGTCGTTCCCTAAAATACCGTGCAAGTTAGCTCTTAGGCCCAGAGACTGGCGAACGCGGGTGTATTGCGGGCAATCCAACAATACATGCCGCACGGTGAGAGGTACTGCACACGGAGCACACACAGGGGCCGGTTCCCCTCTTAATAGATGGCCATGCGTTGCACGTGTGTGCCCAATTCTCAGTCGGGTGAGTATCACCTCGGCTCGCCGGTTATCCCTGCAGGAAGTTAGCCAGGGTTGTACGCTCTCCTTTATCGCCCGGAGTTGTGTGCCCTCCAAAGCTGTCCAGGATTGCTGCCAAGCAGATAGGAGTTGGCGGCGGAAAAAACGTTGCACATCCTGGTACGGCACCGTAGTTGTTAAACTCCGGGGCAAACGGCAAGCGGACTTAGCAGCCGCGTCCGCCTCCTCGTTTCCGGAAATCCCAACATGGCCTGGGGTCCAAGTAAAAACAAAATTGTATCCCCGATCGAGCATTTGCGAGATCTGGGTCTGTATTTTTAAAACCAGTGTGTGAGTGGCAGTGTGCTGTTGCAAGGCCTGAAGCACACTTAGGCAGTCAGTGCAGACGATAAAAGAGCCAGGAGCTAACTTGCAAATAAAAAGGAGCAAATAAAAGATGGCATACAGCTCTGCTGAGAAGACCGAAGTGGAGTCCAGAAGTCGAAATGTTTGAGCCTCACCGTTAATGAAAAACGCGCAACCCGTTCTGCTACCTAGCTGAGAACCGTCCGTAAAGACCGGAACATATTTAGGGTAACGACCCATTAATTCGGCAAAAAGTTGTTGGAACACTGAATGTGGAGTAGCGAGTCTAGAGTTGTTTGAAAGAGCGCGATCGAACCGCGCACGATTGAGCTGTCATGCAGGATAGGGGCAGATGGACGATCTCTCCACGCGAGGCATTCGGAGGCCATGCGAATGTAGTAGATCCTGAAATCTTATTCCCACGGGGCGGGTCCGAGAACCAGGGCGCATATAACGGTGGACTAAATCTGGACACAGAACTGGTTTAAAACAAGGATGATTGGGATAACTTGCCAACTTCGAAACGTATGAGCAGAGTAACAGCGAGCGACGAATATGGAGTAGAGGTTCGCCTGAGTGTGCATACAGGCAGTCGACTCCACTAGTGCGGAAAGCTCCTGTGGCAAGGCGGATGCCAGTATGATGCACGGTGTCTAAAAGGCGAAGTTTAGAGGCGGTCGCTGCGCCATAAATAAAACTGCCATAGTCCAGCTTGGACCGAACCAGAGAGCGGTACAGCCTCAACATTACCGTGCGATCGCCCCCCCCCCCAAGATGCTCCAGATAATACCTTCAGCATCCGAAGAGAACGATCGCAAGAGGCTCGAAGGTGACGAATGTGGTGCTCCCAATTGAGTTGTCGGTCCAAGTAGAGGCCCAAGAACTTTAGGTGCGAGACAAATGGCAGGGGTGTGCCGTTCAAATGAAGATCAGGAGGCGGGTGAATACCTCGTAGGCGGTGAAAGTGGATACACTGCGTCTTCGCAGCTGAAAAACGGAAGCCGGTTTGAAACGCCCAAGCTGCTAGCTGGGTAATGGTCAGCTGCAGCTGGCGCTCAATGTGATCTATGTTGGCAGACCTATAATAAACTGCGAAGTCGTCAACATAGAGGGATGATGGAATTCCACTTCGAACGGCACTAGTGATGCCGTTAATCGCTACGGTAGAAAGGGTGACGCTCAAAATTGACCCTTGAGGTACGCCGTTCTCCTGTATCCGCTCCCGTGATATCGTGTTTCCTATGCGAACCCGAAAACGGCGAAGTTTAAAAAGTTGCATAGGAATTCGGGTAGATGACCACGCATACCGTAACCATGTAGGTTACGGAGTATGCCGTACCGCCAGGTGGTTTCATAAGCCTTCTCCAGGTCGAGGAACACGCCCACGGCGTGCTGTTTCAGTAGAAACGCATCGGAAATATACCCCTCAAGGCGTGTTAGATTATCGACACTTGAGCGATGGCAACGAAAACCGCATTGCAAGTTGGAGAGATGGTTATGTTTTTCTAGCCACCAATTTAACCGAGCGTTTATCATTCGCTCGAAGGTCTTACAGATGACACTCGTCAGGCAAATGGGGCGGTAGCTAGATGGTAGCGTGCGGTCCTTTCCGGGTCGAGGGATGGGAATGACAATACCCTCTCGCCAGGAGGAAGGGAAAACCCGCTCATGCCAAATGCGGTTATAGATGTTTAAAAGGAAACATAGCGCCTCAGATGGAAGATGTAGCAGCATCTGTCGGTGTACGTCATCGGGACCTGGAGAAGAATCCTTTGCTAACGCCAGAGAATGGGCGAGCTCGGCTGCGGTAAAAGGTTGGTTGTACGGCTCGGTGCAGTCACTATTAAAATTAAGTGGTACCCGCTCCGCCTTTTCCTTAATATGCAGGAAGAGAGCGTCATAGCGGGCAGTTTGGCTCGTGGCAGCAAATGTGGTAGCTAGGGCTTCAGCTATGTCCTGCTCGGTGGTGCACATGGAACCGTTGATGGCAAGGCCGGGAATTACCGTCCGGCGATATTTGCCATACATCCGCCGAACAGCTGACCATACTTGTTGGGTAGAGCTGCGCCGGGAAAGCGAAGACACATAGGCTTCCCAAGATTTACGCTCTGCGTTGCGCAGTATAAAGCGTGCCCTAGCGCGAGAACGTTTGAAGGCAACGAAGTTCCCTTCCGTCGGGTGCCGCTGAAAAATGCGCAAAGCACGTTTGCGTGCTTTGACAGCCAAACTGCATTCCTCGGACCACCACGGTACAGGGATATGACGTGGTGTAGGTGAACCTCGAGGAATGCTGTATTCTGCTGCGAGCAGGATCGAGCAAGTAAAATATTCGACCATTTCATCGATGGTGTCGAAATTATCGTCGATGAGGTGTATGAGGGATTGGAATTTTCCCCAGTTAGCTTTGGAAATAATCCAGCGAGGATGTCGAGAAGGTACACATTGGCGGCCAGAAAAATAATGTTAATGGGGTAATGATCACTGCCGAAGAGGTCGGAAAGTACTGACCACTCAAGTAGTGGTACTAATGACGGACTGCAGAAAGAAAGGTCTAGTACGTAGTGTGTACCATAAGCGGATGATAGGAATGTCGGGTCACCAGTATTTAGCAGAAGCAGGTCAGACTTATCGAAGACGTCTACGAGGAGGCATCCACGGGCGTCATCAGTGTCTGATCCCCAGAGCGTGTGCTTGGCATTCAAATCTCCCACAAGGAGTAGTGGTGAGGCGAGCTGAGCCAATAGAGCTTGAAGATCACGCTCTGGAACTATACTGAGCGGCGGCAGGTACATGTTGCAGATGGTAAAACTGATGCTCTCCAGCTGTATCCGAACGGCCACAGCCTGCAATGGTGTGGTGAGAGGAACGTTGGCGGCTGAGATGTTAGGCGCCACTAAGGTAGCAACGCCACCACTTGCACGCATACCTGCAAGAGAGTCGCTTCTAAATGCAGATAAAGAGTGATGGTGTAACGAGTTATTGGGATGTAAGTGGGTTTCCTGGAGACAAATAATTGATGGTGACCGTCGAGAAACTAAATGTTGTAGGTTTTGAGCACGAGCTCGAAAACCATTGACATTCCACTGGATTATTTCCATAAAGAGTTTTTAGCGGGCCTTTTTAAACTTTTTCTTGACCTTGGCTGATTTGGGCCCTACGATTCGAAAATCGTTAGCCTCCTGTGACTCCGCTGATGTTCGGGAGTCAGAACTCCTACGCCTCGTCGAACGAGACCGGGATCTAATAGCAGGCGAGCGACTTCGCGATCTATGTGTTGGCCGGGATCGGTTTTTCACATTTACTACGGGATTGTTGTTATTCGGTGATGGCTTGGTGGCTGGAGTCTGTACGGCTGAAACGGAGGTAGTGCTGGTGGATATACAAGCAGTCTGAGACGTGGGTTTAACGGCTAGAAAGTCAGTCTGCGTGGCTGCGTGGGCGACAGGGACGTGTTCAACAGCAACAGTGGTATTAGGAGTACGGCGAGCTGTTAATGCATATCCAGTAGTAGTTTTAGGAGGCTTCAGTTGTTCGAAGCGCCGCCGTGCCTCTGGAAAAGTCAGGCGTTCCTTTACACGTAGCTCCTGAATACTTTTTTCAACCATGAATCTAGGGCACTGTCGCGAACTGGAGGGATGACTACCACCACAGTTCACGCAACAAGGTGTTCGACCGCACTTAGGGTCGTCATGTTTCGGTAGGCCACATTGCTCACAAAGAGCAGGATTGGTACATGTGACCTTAGTATGTCCGAACCGCTGACATTGGAAACAGCGCATGGGGTTCGGGACATACTGGCGTACGCTAGCACGTTCATAGCCGCAATATATATATTCCGGTAACTTCGTCCCAGAAAAAGTTAGAAATACCGTACGTAATGGGCGCTCCTTGCCATCTTGCTTCCGTGTTAGCCGGCACGCCTGACAAACAAGTTGATCAGAGAGGCAACTTACTATTTCTTCGTTCGCTACACCATCTAAGCTGGAGGTGGTGACTACTCCTCTACACGTATTGAGCGTTTTGTGTGGGGCTACCCGGATAGGGTAGGAGCCCAACAAAGACGCTTTTTGCAGCTTTTTTGACTGGTCTGCAGTTGAGGTCTCTAACAGTAAGCTACCGTCTCGGAGACGTGTAGCGTTTTTGACAGGGCCACTGATCTTATCTATTTCGCGCTTTATATAAAATGGGCTAATATCCTTAAACGTTTTGCCATCACATGCCAAGGTCATCAATAAATAAGGGTCAATGAAGGAGGTTTTGCGCGGAGACATGATGATATAGACCCCCATCCGGAACCGTCGGCATCAGCCTGCCATCCGGGGGTTAAAAAAGAAAGACACCGAATCTTCACGGTCTGTGCCGTCATGGGGACCCCACCCATGACCGATCTCATTTGTACCTCAGAAAAGCTACCCTTCAATATCCACTGCTTCTCCGTATGGGTAAACCGTTCACCACGCACACCCCGGCTTTATGCCCCTACCACAGGAATAACCGCCTGTGGCTCCCCACTTTAGGCCGCGCTGCGTATAATAGGCAACGCGGATTCAGGGGACTTGTGGTTGATTACACCGGGGTTCCGTCAGCGGTAACACGTCCGGTCCGTGATACTAACCCAACGGCAACACGGCCGTCGGGAGATTAACACAGACCGGGCCCTCAAGGAGCTACGTGGGTGTACTTGACGGTGTGGACGGGCTCCGCACCTAAGGCTACACATAGGGGCATGCGAAGGGTCCACTAAACCTTCACTTTTGAGACCTCCGGAGAGGACAAATGTCGGAAGCCGCGCTGAAAACCGTGGGACAGAACCACGGAGATAGGAGAGATCCCTGCTGGTGAGACAGGAGTTATAAACCTAAGACCTTACGTGCTAATAATAATAATAAAAAACTAGAAGAGGAAGAATGTGATGCTTACTGACAAGCAGTAGCTCAACGTGGCACAGTTGATGGAGATGAAGGGGATGAATTGAGGGTGAGTGGCTAAGGACCCCGGGATCGCCAATCCCGTACCTACCGTAGTAGGTCCCTGGGGAAAATACCAGAGCCTCTTCTGCCAGTTTTCGGGGTTACTGATGGGCCTTCTCGGCAGCCGTAGCGGTCGTGGGGTACACCAAGTCCCCACCGTACATCACCCCATCAGTCAGTCCCCTACTTCCTGTTGCCCACCCCTCGGGACGAGGACCGCAGAGGTTGGATTTTGAGGGGCTGTCTCCATGATGTTCTGCTCATTTGATCTAAATTTTGTTCGTGCCAACAAGTTTCTTCAAGCTTGGGAACAGGAAAATAAGGTGGTGTGGCAGCAATTTATGCAGTTTTGCGGCGGCAAATCTGGATGAATGTGCTGGGGCATTATCGTAGTGAAACAGAACTTTTTTCCTCGCCATATGGGGTCGTTTCTCCTTCAACTTCTTGTCGAAATGGGCCAATAACTCACTGTAGAATGCTCATATAACCGTGATTGCTTTTTCTAAGAAACCCCTTCGCATCCCAAAAAGTTCTCGCCATCTCTTTTCCGGGCAATGAGACCGTCTTTGACTTCTTTGGAGCATATTCTTCTGAAACAGTCGATTGTTTTGATTGTTGCTTCGTTTCCGAAGTATAATGATGAAAGTAGGTCTCATCGACAGTGACAACTCGTGACAGTGGCAACTCGATGCAAAAGCTTCTTCGGATTTCGATAAAGCAGCTCGAAGCACAGCTTCGAAGTTGAAAGCCGAACCCGCTTGTTGTTCACTGAGAGAAAACGCGGCACCCATCAGCCGACGCCTTTCTTATCTCCAACTTATCGTATAAAATATTAATTGCTGTTCCGGTCTATACATCTATAGCCTCTGTCACTTCGCGAACTTTCCTTCGCCCTTCAGCGAGAATCCTATCGTAGACTTTTTCAATGACTTCTTTGGTAACAACTTCTTCACGGCGTCCTGGAGGCTCCTCGTCAACAACAGATAATCAACCACGTTTAAATTTATTATTCCAATATCTTACTGTTGTAATAGAAGGCAAAAGTTTTCCATAAAAAGCATTCAATTTTTCTTTCATCTCCTCACAATTTTCCCCAACTAAAAGTAAAAAGCGAATCAATGAACGATGCTGCACTTTTATCCTTTTTACCAAAACCTGTTGAACAACTTATTGAAATGTCTGTAAAAATCCAAACTAATCTATGAATCATCAGCAAAATTGTTTTGACAATGTTAACCGCCATCGTATTTCAAATGCAAGACAGGAAACTGTTTGATTATCCTAGTTTATTTTAATGTTATTTTCTATAGTTCTGTTGCCATAATCGCCTTTATTAAAATTACTAACGAATTAATTCTTCTGTGCTTATTTTTAGAAAGTTATCATCAGTGAAATAATAGGGATAAAATAGTTTTATAGGAATCTTAATGTTTAATGGATAAACAATGTTGCAAGTACTTGTCAAAACAGATTGCATTTACTTAAAGAGCAATGAGGATTCAGAAGAACAAATTATTTTTCTGCGTTAGGTAAAGGTAATTTAGTCCTGTTTCATGATAAGTGAATAGAGCCTGTGTTACCTCCATAGAGAGTATACTAATACTTCTAAACCAAGAATGTCGTTTGAAGATTTATGCATCTCCCAAAGGTACGTTAAACATGCTTGTTATTCTTGTAATTTCTCAGGGAGGAAGCTTTCATTTAACATCAGAAGTCACTCATCATTAGCGATCTCTCGAATTACTGAATGAGAAACGTGCTCTACTTCTGAGAATTTGTTAGAAAACAGACGTGTCTACAAAGAATGGGGTCTTTCGAACTCATAAATCTCGGAATGTAATAAAGCAGAGAATAACAAAGTAGTTCTCGGAAATGAGTAAGTAATTATCCAGTTTCTCAGTATAGAATAACAAAATAAAGCATTTCCGTTTGACAAAATTCTGTTTAAAGTCTAAGAAACAGGACTTCCCTTCCTGGTGCTTAATTGGGCGCAGGTGTGTAAGGGTAACATTTTAATATCGTCTCTAAAAAGAGATTCTATAACCAATCTTCTCTAATGTCCACATACATACTCTGGTGGAAGCTATGTCACTGGTATAGAGAAAAAAGCGTTTTGAGGTCCGTTGAATACGTCTTAAGAATATTTAGTAATTTACGTCCTCCAACGTTACGTCATATCGGACGATGAATGGAATGGCTGAAAAATGCTCTAGTAAGCCCAGGGTTCATAGACCTTAGAATTACCCGACATTCGTCTATCAGGATAAGGGAAAACCCTGGAAAACACCTTATCAAGGTAACGCACCCTCTTCGAGATTCGAACTCGGGACCTCTTGAACGTGAGGCAGACATGGTACCATCTACGTTACCAAGGTGGTTGTATGTGTTCATCAACATAACCACGTGCGGATAATTCCAATATCTTCAAAAGACGCGACACGAAAGGTTCTAGAAAGTTTAATAAAGCACACATGTATATTCTGCATTACATTTTATCTTGCTGAGAAACCCCAAGGTAACGATTTATATTAAAATATAATCTGCGAAGAGGTTATGAAGTCTTTCGAAATACACTTATGCAACTGGTAATTCACACGAGACAGACAAAACCTTACTAAATATTGGTATATCACATTCTTGTAACACCAACTATTTCCAATATATTGTTTGGTAATTATATGGAGTTTTAATACTTATATCCCTTTGAAGAGCTCAGCCACAGTACTACTATTTGTGGTAATACCGTATAAATAGTATGGCATTACAAAAATTATATTAAATGGTTAGTGAACTTGTACTAACTTGTACCTGATAAAAGAAAGTTTTTATTGTAATAGTACGTACGTTTAAGAATGATACGGCTACGTTCACATAAGAATTTTATTGCGAAACAGTACAGAATTCATGATACAGCACGGAAGCTGCAGTATAATTATAGTTCTTTATAGATGTTTACAATGATAATTATAATCAAAATGTATTAAAGAATAATTTAGATCTCATAATACTCTGCAAAAGCAAAAACGTTATTTCTTGGCAATTTGCGTCATTTACGAAGTAGAGAAGGTAATGCTGAGATTGAAAGCCTGTTAGACACAGATCTAGTACACCGTGCAGTTTACCTATCGGCAGGTTAACCGCCGACCGACCAGCCGATATCAGAATACAGGCTACGTTCTCTTTGACCCAGAATGCGGGAAGCTACAGAGCTTCATTTCAATACAAGTTGCAATTTACTAGAAACTTCTGAAAGCACTTTACTTGTGAACTGCAATTTTCCATTACGCTCATTGATTCGCACAGAATCCGGGCTGCACTTCCCTTTTGATGAATACAAGCCGCCTGCTGCCTTGTGCGGTTTTGGCATCGACTTGGCAATCTCCAGAGAAAACGTTCTGTATCACAAAGTGAACGTGTGCTAAATGACATAACACACGGGAAACTGAAAATATGACGTCATTCGCTCTGCGCTTTCTGCAGTTAGCGTCTCAAAAACTGTTCACTATTGTTTCATGTTATATTTCTTCTATAAACTGTTCCTGCAAAAGCTTATTTTTCTATCCATTTCATGTTCATCGCGATAAAGTTTTGTATTTTCCTTACGCAATTCGTTGTAAAAGCAACAGAGAGAAAGCAGGCTGGTGCAATGTTTAAAATGCTGCTTTGAAATTCTACATTTGCATGACATCACCATAAAACAAAAGAATTGTGACCTAAAACTTAAAAAATAGCAAAAGTAAAGTAAGAAACACCATTTTCACTCACATTACATTCTCTACTCGCACTTTAGCAAACCGTTATTACAAACATTTATTCTTTTATTTACTTCTTGAAAATCAAGGCGAACTTTCATAGAATTGGTGTTATTTATTTCCTTGCACAATAAATGAAAATTACGAATACAGTAGGCACAAATTTTGTGACTAGGTCACTGTGTGCTGGCTTCAAAATCATTTTCTGCTTCGATGATAATGAATAAAAATAGAAGTAAAGACTTTCGAAATGAAAAACATTTAAGTATAGGAAAATTCAAACAATAAACAGGAATATCTCAGAAATTGTTAAGTCCACAAAAAATATCTCTGACAGAAATGTTTTGCTTTAAGAGATATACATTTTTATGCAGTAATACCCTCGGTGTATTTTAACGTTTACCAGTTATTGAAAAGGAACAAAATGAAGAAAGAGCACTTCTGAAGCAATTCTCAGTCAACTTACTTGGCATGAAAGTATACTAAACTTATGTTATTTTAATTAAAATTACTAGTCATTTTTGACAAAGTGGAATGGAATGGGGGAACATTTGGGAATCTCGTTTCACTTTCTTAAACAATTCTGAACTTAAGTCAAATGTTGGTACTTAAGCGACCGTATTTGAGAAACTCTTCATCTTACCCTCCGTCTCCCAGGGGATCTAAGGCCACGCCGTGGCTCAGTGGTTAGACCGCTTGGCTCTCACCAAGGCGGCCCGGGTTCGATACCAGGCGACAGCAAAGTGAGATTTGTGGTGGACAACATGGCGTTGGGGCGGGTTTTCTCCGGGACCTCCGGTTTCCCCCGCCATCTCATTACATCGGTGCTCCATCTTCATCTCATGTATCATCAGTATCACCGCCTGCGGTGCCGTATGTAGTAAAACCGGGCGTTAAACACTACACATTTCATTTCCAGATGATCTATTCCCATCCATTGGTAAATTCTCTTTGGCGATCCATACTATTCCATCAGATATCACTCGTATTGCATGATTTTTGCATTATTTTTCCTCTAATTTAATACGTAATAGCAAATAGAATCTTTAGAACGTGTCTGTATTACGGGGAATTGCTTGTCCGGCACCATGTTGCTCCCTCTATGCTCCTGCTGCTCCCTCTTCGTGAGCTTCACAGACAACGGTTCATATTCTTGTGAACAGATTTGGCAATCGGCATCTACCGTACTTAAGCGTCATGAAATCTAGCATTTACAACCACTCTAGAGTGAAATACACTCAGGCTGATGAAAGCAACGTTTAAATTAGTTTCACAATATTGCTAAATACATTCAATAGACATACCGATTCTGAAACCTGCTGGAAAAGTACTCGTCTTCAAATCCAGAATTTGTAGTAAGTCGAAGTATCTTATAGTGTAACATCTGAAGAAGAAACTGAGAGATAAAAACTTGCTCTACACATACTCACCATTCGGGCAACAGCTTCAGGAATCAACCGAATGTTCATTGTCTACCTCGAAGAGAATAAAACCTTCATCAGAACAACAAAAACAATAATAATAATAATAATAATAATAATGATGATGATGATGATGATGATGATGATGATGATGATGATGATGATGATGATGATGATGATGATGATGATGATGATGATGATGATGATGATGATGATGATGATGATGATGATGATGATGATGATGATGATGATGATGATGATGATGATGATGATGATGATGATGATGATGATGATGATAATAATGATGATAATAATGATGATAATAATAATAATAATAATAATAATAATAATAATAATAATAATAATAATAATAATAATAATAATAATAATAATAATAATAATAATAATAATAATAATAATAATAATAATAATAATAATAATAATAATAATAATAATAATAATAATAATAATAATAATAATAATAATAATAATAATAATAATAATAATAATAATAATAATAATAATAATTAATAATAACACTGTCCTCGGCACTTTCCCATTTTTAATGAAAATAGACTACTTATTAGCAAACGCGATTATTTCGAAAATGATAACAGTTTTCGCATAGCACGTCCCGTTTTTATGAAATTCAACACTTTTTATATATTGGACACTATACATGATTGCCACTATAAGTTCAATCTCTGGATCAACAGAACATTCCGATACAGTTGAGGATTTCTCAGCATACACTGCTGAAGACAAGTCACAGCATTTTAGTCAAGAGGAGTTAAACTATTTAGGAAGAGACTTAAATCTTACCAAAGAGCAGAACAAATTACTGGATCAAGGTTTGGCTCCATATACCACATTTTCCTTGTTTGGGAATGAAGACGAAGAATTTACCAAGTTGTGTATAATATGCAAGACCAACTTTTTTATTGTTGTGATGACCAGGTTTAATTACCAACTGGGAACACCGACATATAATAGTAATGACTGGCGCTTTCAATAGAAGTCTAAAAGCCGACTTATTGCACAACAGAAGCTAGTTACCCTCAATACCTGTTGCATATTCTCTGTCGCATCAGTGAGATTTGTGGTGGACAACACGGCGCTGGGGCGGGTTTTCTCCTGGACCTCCCGTTTCCCCCGCCATCTCATTCCACCGGTGCTCCATCTCGATCTCATGTATCATCGGTGTCACCGCCTGCGGTGCCGTATGTAGTAAAAGCGGGCGTTAAACACTACACATTTCATTTACATGTGTCGCATCTCCGTAGGGGTGGGGATCCGTCCCCTTCAGCTGCCGTGGTGCCGGCGCTGCGGACTCTTAGATCTCGTGGTACCTCTGACGTTACCAGAGGAACCTCGGGCCGAACTGCCGAGCCCCTCCCGTCGGGGAGTTGTTCGGATTGTGTTAGACTCGAGGGGACAGTGTGTTCCCGCCACCCACGGGGATTTAGGTACCTCCGGCCAGGCTATGACCGCCCGGAGGGGGTAGAGGGTTACCTCATAAGTCCCGGGTACTAGCCTGCAGAGCTAGTAGAAGCTGTGCTAGATCACCAGGCGGCCCCACCGAGGTTTTCGGTAGTCTTCCCTACGGGGTTGACGCGCGTAAGTGGCGTATCAACTTCCATCCCGTCTTGACGTTGTAGTCGATTGGGGGGGGGGGGGCTTTCTAGACTCAAGGTATTGCCCCATGCAAAGACCCCCAGAGTTTCCCATCGCTCCCGGGTAGAAGACCCGGGTCTTTGGTCCTACGGGTCCAGGACTAATGGGAGTGGATCCTCTGTCGTTAAAAAAATTCTGTGTCGCATATGAAAATCTTCAAAGCATTTTAGAAAAAAATACTTACAAGGAACATGCTATTGTGCGGAGTTATCCAGTATGTTACTAGGGCATCAAGCAGGAAATATAAAAATAGCCAATCTTTTTATGCAAATGGGGCAGTAGAAACCGGTTTAAACACTGGACAGTGAGACAACTTTAACGCCAGGAGAAAGAAACGTCATTCCTGGCAGTCTAGTGATTCATGCCTTCTTTACATATAAAATTAGGTGTTATGAAACAATTCGTGAAAGCACTGGACAAGAATGGTTCGCGTTTCAAATACTTGTGAAATAAAGTTTCTGTGATTTTCGAAGCTAGGACTAAAGAGAGTATATTTTATGAACCTCAGATAAGACAGCTAAAGAAGGATAAAGCACTTTTGCACACAATGTGTGACAGAATACTACAAGCATGGTGTACTTTCATAGAAGTATTCAGTAAGTTTCTTGAAAATATGAAACATCCGCCACGGTTAGAAATTATGCTGCTAACGCTACGAGCTCTTGGATGCAATATGAGTCTACAGCTTCATTTTTTGAATTCTCATCTTAAACTCCACTAATTTGTAATCCCTCAGTGATCAACAATGGGAAAGGTTCCATCGAGGAGATAGGGTCGGTGGAACATTCTGAAGTTTCCGTAATGTAACTTTTTTTTCCCTTGTAATTTACGTCCTCCTCGTCATATCGGACGATAAGTGAAATCGGTGAAATGATGCTCAAATGAGTCCGGGGTCCATGAAGTTTAGAACTTGGAGTTAGTAATGTAACTTGTGCTTCTGAATGTTGGTGTTTAAAAAGGGAAGCTACTCAATCACAACATAAACGTAAATCAACGCAGCCATCCTTCCACCCTAGGAAGAAGTAATATTATGCCTTCTTTTGGAGGTATGTAGGTGTGTGTATGCGATTAATACTGAGAAATTTTGCATTCTGTATTTAATTTATAATGTACGTGCTTTTACACCAAAAGCAGTATTTTCAAACTTTATTTTGTGATTCGTGATAAAGCCCTACGTGATAGGAAAAATGGAAAGTATCATTCAATTCAGCACATCGAAGTTAGTTAATATCACCTTTCTGATCGCAAAACAGCGAACAAAAATGTTATTTTGTAGGATAGTATAATAACTATTGAAGGAGCTAAGAAACAACACAAACATTCAATATCACTGATGTCGTTATCACACTGTTTTGTTCTCATCGAATAAATTAATTGAAAAAGCATTATGCAATGACACAAGAAGGATATAGCTGACTGGGATAAGTGTTTTCGTTGCATGTAATTGTGTGGCGGTCCCGAAAAACCAGATATTACCCATGTCCTAAACACAACCTACGCATTGTAACAAAAATAATAATAATGAGGGTTAATTAAAATGTGTGAGAGAGGTGTGACATCCTTTCCAACAAGTGTCCTAAAGAAGGTGAGTGATTTTGATTTTAATTGTTTGAATGTGACTCTTAGGCTCGTCACACAGTCAAATGAAGATTGTACTTATATTTCAATAAGATCGATATGCAACATGCAGAAAGTTTTTGACTGTCTCTTATAGTTTGTCCCTATAACAAAGGAGTGACTTAGTACCTTATTTTATACGGCCCCCCCCCCCGGGAAGGAAGAAGTATTTCAGATATTTTGTATGTTAATGACTCTGTCAATTTCCAGAATCATATCAATACCAGCATATGGTGGAATTTCATACATCGGTATTCTTTTACATACCAGTGAATCCGTTGACATGGTTGACATGGACACATTTTTTAAGTCGTCGTCCCAGGATTTGAGCCCAGGACTTTAGAAACAGTAGGCCACTTGCTAACAACTTAGCCACCCAAAGTTACGGAAGGAAGGGTTAAGGTAGTAGTATACGAAGGGTGGGTAGACTTGAAGAGAAACAACTTAGCCACCCAAAGTTACGGAAGGAAGGGTTAAGGTAGTAGTATACGAAGGGTGGGTAGACTTGAAGAGAAACAACTTAGCCACCCAAAGTTACGGAAGGAAGGGTTAAGGTAGTAGTATACGAAGGGTGGGTAGACTTGAAGAGAAACAACTTAGCCACACAAAGTTACGGAAGGAAGGGTTGAGGTAGTAGTATACGAAGGGTGGGTAGACTTGAAGAGAAACAACTTAGCCACCCAAAGTTACGGAAGGAAGGGTTAAGGTAGTAGTATACGAAGGGTGGGTAGACTTGAAGAGAAACAACTTAGCCACCCAAAGTTACGGAAGGAAGGGTTAAGGTAGTAGTATACGAAGGATGGGTAGACTTGAAGAGAAACAACTTAGCCACCCAAAGTTACGGAAGGAAGGGTTAAGGTAGTAGTATACGAAGGGTGGGTAGACTTGAAGGGAAACAACTTAGCCACACAAAGTTACGGAAGGAAGGGTTAAGGTAGTAGTATACGAAGGGTGGGTAGACTTGAAGGGAAACAACTTAGCCACACAAAGTTACGGAAGGAAGGGTTAAGGTAGTAGTATACGAAGGGTGGGTAGACTTGAAGAGAAACAACAGCAGAGGACAGGGTCACTAATGGTTGCATACTGAAACTTCACGTTCACGCTCATACAACAGGCTCGCCTCCCCTTCTGCAGGTTTACACATACCTGGAGGGTTCACGATATGAACACCTCCACCGGTTGGCAGGAGGAAGGTTCATAGAATGCTAATTCCCTGCCAGGCCTGTTGAAAGAGCCGCTGACATTTAGAACGTCGCCAACCACGATCAAATGTGAACTGAAATAAAATAGCAACAAAATTCATAGATTGTAATGGTGCCCTCCAGCATTCACATAGCGACCCGAGTAAACTCCAACAAACCAACATCTATGAAGTTTTACCAAGGGAACAAAACTCACGAGGCTATTACAGTTTGCCAGTCACGAAAGCCCACGAAAATGTTTGAACATTGCTTAAAATAAAAAGTTTATTGGATAGGTAAACAAATTGAGCATATAGCCGTTTAATCAAAGTCATTGGAGAAATTCTGTAAATACATAAAACATAATGAAAAGTTTAAATGTGAAGGATGGTCTGAGGTAGTCAAAGTCTTCATGTTGCATCCTTGGAAGGTTTCTGTGTGTGGTATGTAACTTGAGTTATACTGACTGAGAAGGCTTTGCGGTAATGAGTCATATTTGGAAGGTTTGGGTCCATCTCAGTTGACCATCCACTCTGACGTTGGGCTTTTCTCCCCCCCCCCCCCCCAATCACTAAGTGTATCTGTTGTGGCGTTTCAATACCACCATTTTTTTCTCATCTTTTCTTTTTCACCCCGTTTCCTTTTCATAAGCTCTACCTAGACAGACTGTCGACACACAACAGATACATTTAGGTCACAGGTGCCCATCTCCGTAGTAAGGTGCACCATTAACATTAGCCCTAACTTTAATTCTACTGCGAGAGGGTGGTCGTTTTATTTATATAATCAGGCTAGTTCGCATGTATGGATGTTCAGCGCACTGTCTAGCGGTTCCCGTTTTAAAGCCTACGCCTTAAATAGTTACGAATATTTGAATCCGGAATTTCTATTTATAGACTTACTTTGATGTGACAACTTTCCCATATTTGGAGTACATATAATTAATGCTAAGGAGCAATATACCCAAACGTGTTTCGTAACTATTCTCCTTTTTCAGTATTAATTTCTGAACGTTTTATTACTATCTTTTCACTAATCTGATCTAGTTCTCACTCCCCCCTCCAAATCAGTTCTATCTCCCTCTTATTTTATCTCCTAACTTTATTTACTTTTCCTCTTTTTGACCCTTCTCATCAGCTGCACTCTTGTAATCCTTAGCAATCAATTTTCGTTATATAATTTTGATTAATTTCACTATCCTGATAACAATATTTCACTCTAATCTCACTAACATACGCTATAATTGGAACTTACCTAATTGTATGAGGTGTACATATGCATTTAAGCATTTCTGAAACTCTACATCGTCACAAAATTGTAATTCATGAACGATAGTCACTCTGTGAGCTTTCCATTTAAAAGTTAATGAGGTATATGAATGAATACTTTTGTGTAACAATCTTAGAGACCTTTTTGGATAGTATTTGAACAACTCAACAATTTCGTCAATCTTTTCCTGAGGTAAAGCATTCTCTTTGTCTGTTACAAGGGAACTATCAATATGCTCATAGTTGTATTGGCTTGAGAGTTTGATAGCACCACCTCTACTCAATGTGGGGCCTGTGTGCCAAAAATCTGATGCGCAGTAAGCTGAAAGAACCCAAACATGGGTCCAAAATACGTACAGCATTGTAAGGGATGAACTATTTACCCCTGCGGGTAAATACACACAGGCATACACAAGGAGCACCGGTACAGAGCTCACGAGGGATGTCCAGCAGCTACTTGCAAGTGGTCGTATGCACAACATTTCAGCCTTAAGTTTTGGGTTTTGTGGTTATATTCCTCAGCAGAGTTTTGGCATAAGGGTCACACATAGAGCAGATGTAATGCAATTTGACCCTCAAGTGAATACAGGTATGAGCGAAGTGATAGTTCCCTTTTTATATTTCGCAATCCCGTTAGCCTGAACTTATTAACCATACATCTGAAAGTATCTCTACTTGAGATTGGAATATCAGGTAATATTTCCTGAAATTCTCTACACACCGGTCTACATGATTTGTGTTTTACGTACAGGCTACAATTATTAAAGCTGGAATATTTCTGGATGATACAGTAATGGAAGTACTCCAAAAGACTTCACGCAGAAGACATATATTTGAATAAATTTTCACTTTGCAGATACAAACTTGCACTTTAACTGACATTCAAAGAAGAAAATATCCAGCCTTGAGCGGGTCACTCACCGCTGGAGAGCTACTGTACATATCGAGGTCACTGCCGTGTAGGCGAATCACACATGCATGTGATGTAGCCGTGCCACAAAACGTGCTTGAATAAGCACGAAGGCTTTCAACGCGGAGACGAATTACCCTGTTTAGACACATACACAAACTCATGTTTATCTTAAAATACATCTTTGGAGATAACCAATTAACTTCAAAGGGTGTCTTTTACTTCACAGTGGCAAAGCTTTCCCTGCCGTATTTATGTGATTATTGGAAGATTTCTAACAGCACGTAGCGTATGTAAACTCTGTTTAAAGACGACTGCTGAAAATTCCTATTAAATTACGACATCCAATTAAACTTCAGAAACGAAATAGTTGTTCCCTGGATCTTACTCTCAATTTCTTCAAACGAGAGTGAATTATTTTGATATTGTGAAGAAATTCAATTATTACTAGTTTGATACCATTTCTCCAGTTAGCTTATCCCGTTTAAACATGTTCATTATTTTGTGTTGCTGTTTTTGATACTCATTTGCAAGCCACACAAATTCTCAAAATGTAATTCCAAAGCACTTAGAAAATCACATTCTGATATTATGTGGGCACTGCACTTCTGAAAAATTAATATTATCAGATGTATTTAGCAAAATGATTGAGATGCACAAATCTGTAAGATATATAAGAAGAATTATTTTACTATTTAAGCAGATAAGGCAGTGTTAACACGAGCTGGAATAGATTACGAATTGCATAAGAAATAGAGAATATACTGTATCAGTTATCAGAAATATATAAGGCGGATATTTGACAGCAAAAGTCATTTTAGTATAGCCACGAAGCTTCTCCCCAAATAATAAATGCCATTTAAAAATAGTTTTATATGTGTAAAATTATTCTTTACATAAATTTATTTAAGAATGGGTTCAAATTAAGCTAGGTTTGCCTCCCTGCAGGTGGAAGGAGTACAACATGTCCTAACAACTTCTTGCAATGGAGAAAGAAATAGGCAGAAAAGAAAAACTAGAAATTAAAAAAGGTGACCTCTAATGACACTTGGTATAGGTTTAAACTAACGTATATAATATTTAGAAAATCATACATCTTAGGGAAAATACTGTTTGATACAAATATTTTATTTATTCTTTTTTGGCATTCAGTATAAGCTGGTTATCAGTGACGACACGTTAATATTAGTATAATGCTTCTTACAAGTGAACAGATAATCTAAACTTCTGTTAGTGTACATTTAAAAATAGTCACATTAGAATTGAGATAATGATAAGGTTTGATTTTAAAATGTTTTGTTACACCTTTATTTCCGTTTTATCTGTATTCTTTGTGGGTTTATGAGTTTTTAACCGATGCTGATAAACAAGGCAAATATTTGCTGTCAGAAGGCAATTGGCTGCAATGTACACCAATTTGAAGCTTTTCTACATCTACTGCATATTCTAGCATCAGTGATGCAATAGGAAGTCCTGCTGCAGCAGCACCTGTTATCTACTCACACAATTCATTGAATCATAAACGAGCAGGAGGAGAAGAAGAGAAAGTACTGTCTGCCCAGCACAAGAAGGCAAGAGAGGAATAAAGGGGAGAGGGGTTTTGAACTGTTAATCTACTCTGTAAGTGGATCTGTTTACTAGGAGATGAGTATATGAGAGTGCATATGAGTCACCCATGCTGCCAGATCTAATGTCCGTTGCAGTAAATACAGTGATAGGTGTTATGTGTTGGTGAGTTATGTGACAACACTTGCGTATTTTAAACGAATCCTGGTCATACTGGGAAGGCGAGTATAAACGCCGTACGGATAGCAAGCGTGATTACGTTAAACAGTCCTCTAGCTTCCCTTCTTGTTCTAGGCAGACAGTGAAGCTCGTGGAACAGCAAGTTCTGAAAAGTGGAGGTCTGAGAAGGTCACATAAACAGCTGCAGAATAGTTTGCAGCTGAAGCCAAGAGGACAATATATCATCTATATAAGGAACACCTATATCCAGTTTTATTATATACGGGATTGTTTAATGAAAGCAGATATATTTTGCGGAAGTAAGTGACTTTGCACCAAGCATTTATTAATTTCCATTTATTCCTGGGTCTCTTAAGTTTTTCAGGTCCAAATACTTCCTAATATCAAATGAAAGCATTATGGCTATAAGAATTTGTCTTATCAGTCAAGTGAACTAAACCAAGTACCGACATTGACACTGAAAGCAGTGGATATGCAGGCGTCGGTTCTACAAAACCAATGCTCTATGAGTTGATAAAACTCAAGAATAATATTAAGACGTATTAGCTAAACATGTCATAGTAACACTACATCATGTCCCACAGCTAATATAACATATATTAAGGAGGATGTATAACAAAAACATTATTTTAAAATATTACGGTACATGCATTTAATAAAGACGTGTCAAGAGTTATTGTTGAAAATTGTTTAAATTTGTGTCTACATGTAAAGCAAGTGAAGCACTGTTATTGAGAGAAAGATGGACCAAGTTCTGGAACAATTTATGATTAACTAAGACTCAGAAAGCGAGCAAGAGGAAGTAGATAATGCCTGCAAGAGGATGAGAGGCGGCTACTGCTTCGTCAAGTGACCAGATTCTTGAAGTAAACCCCCTTCCACTCTAGAACATTCATCACAACACTGCATGCGTGCAAGACGGAGAGTAAACACACACAGATGAAGAGAAACTGCTTTCTCCAATAGTTGCCCGCCAAATAAAATCAAACGCATTGTGACTAGGCTGGGAGCTAGGCACGTACGGAGAGAGGTAGGCAGGTAGGTAGTTGAGATAAGTAGCTACGTAGACACTTATGAAATAGCTAGGTGAGCAGACATTTAGGTGGGTCGCTGGGTAGCTTGGTAGGAGAGGTGGTACACGGGCAAATAGATAACTCTGTAGATAGCTGAGTAGATAGGCAGGCAGCCAGGTAATGGTAACAGATTAGGTAGGATAGGTAGCAGGTGGGTGGCTAGGTAGGTAGCTAGGTAGGCTTGAAATTAAATGAAATGTGTTGTGTTTAACACCCATTTTTTACTACATACTGCACCACAGGCGGTACACTGATATTTGAGATGAACATGGGGCACTGGTGGAATGAGATGGCGGGGAAGACTGCAAATCATGGAAAACCGCCCCAGCGTCGTGTTCTCCTCCACAAATATCGCTTTGCAGTCGAACCCGGGCCGCCTTGGTGAGAGCCAAGTGGGCTAACCACTCAGCCACGGCGCGGCCTATGTAGACTTGAGATAATTATGTTGGCAGGTATATAACTAATATGCAAGTTGATAGGTAGGTAAGAAGCTAAGTAGGAGCTTGTAAAGTGGGAATATAATGGTACACAAATTATAGAAAAGTTGAATAAATTGATACTTATAAAATTAGATATGAATATTTTGTGCATTTGTATTAAATGTTTAAGGGGTTAAGCTTTGGCAGTTAATTATGAGTGCAGTTTGGCCCGGGATAAGATGACATTAAGTTCGGTAATTACCGATGGCTGGTTTCCAGGAAAATCCGTAGAAGTGATTCGGTCGGTTATACAACGACATGGGTGAAAGTATCCAAAGTTGCCAAATTACGTATGGCTGGCTCGCTTGGAATATGTAAGAGCATTTGTTCGAAATGCATATAGAGACTTTAGGTTGGAAAGAAGTAAATTTGAGAAATGTAGAAATGAAGTGGCAACGTCCTATTAGAAGCTAATAGTGGGGGTCTTAGAGTCATTAGCAAAAAGGGAGGTAGTTAGGGGAATATTGAAGATGAGAATGCCATTCTGAGCAGAATCTCGGGTCGGGTCACCGGTGAAACAATGCATAGATGAATTAGGCGTCATTTTTGCCTTAAGTTTAGAACCGCGTGTTCGCGCCGGATAGAGCAAACCAGTACTTTAACTCTAAACATTTATACTGTCACCCAATTATCGGTAGGCACGATACCAACTGGCAGGTACGGTGGGGGGACAGAAAGCGCTCAGACCACGCCTACCCATATGTTTGTGTGGCACTCACTGAGGGGGTGGGGAGAAAAGTATCACAAGTTACTGTACCGTCTCTTTTCCATCCCCCTGACGTCTGGAAAAAATCATGATGATTCACTGAGCCGCAAAACTTCCAGATACAGCGATCTGCTTATATAAGCGATACATTGGAAGAGTCAGGCAGATCTTAGTTGGATCGAGAGAGAGAGAGAGAGAGAGAGATAGAGAGAGAGAGAGAGAGAGAGAGAGAGAGAGAGAGAGAGAGAGAGAGAGAGAGAGAGAGAGAGAGAGAGAGAGTTTTACTGCCAGGCGCTGAGTAGCGAGTGCAGTGTGGATTGTAATTATGAGAGTTACGTAATTGTGAGTGTTACGCAATTGTGAGAGTTACGTAATTGTGAGTGTTACGTAATTGTAAGTGTTACGCAATTGTGAGTGTTACATAGTTGTCTGTGGTACGCGATTTGTAAGTGTACTAACTGTAATTCGGTGGAAATACAGAACTATTTGTATTTCTGCAACATGGACCTTTAATTCTACGAACCCACAAAGTCACAATATATTATTATATTTTATATATTATATATAGTTTATATAATTTATTTAACTAGACGATCATGTAGGTATATAGCTAGCTAAGTTGTAGTTACTAGTTATGTAGCTAGAGAGCAAAGTACTTACAATGTGGGTACATAGGTAAATAGGTAGGCACATAGATATAATGGAGCAAGGTAAGTAATTGGCTGCTATGTAGGTAAGTAGGCAGCTCCTATATAGCTAGTTAGGGAGTTAGTTGTTAGGCTGTTCGATGGGTAAGTAGTTGCCAGGTTCATGGATGAAGGCTGTTGCTGACCTGCTAGGTTGCTAGCTGGGAAGCTCTTTGCTAGGTTGCTAGGTGGAAGTTACTTGTTAGGTAGCAAATAGTGAAATAACTACTAGGTGCATGAATGTTCATCAAGGTAGGCCGATAGCCAGTTGTTAGAGAACTAGATGAGCTAGTTTCTATGTAGTTAGGTAAATAGATCACTCGATGGTTAATTAGTAGGCTAGGTAAATAAAAATAAAGCAATATTTTCTTTGTTAATGTTCCCCAGAAGTTCCTTAATGTCGGTATACCTGTAGACACGAAGCTGTCGCTTTGAGGCACATTTAAAAACTATCGGTCAGGGCCGGGTTTGAACCCGCGACATAAATAACTTACCGAAACAGGTACACGCAAAGTACCCAAGTAATGTCAAACAGAAATGTCAATAAAATGTGGAATTAACACAACACTTCTTTAATATAATAAAACGTTATTGATAAACAAGTGACGTTTTCTAGTCTGATAAAACATATAGAAGAAAGAATTTTTATACTATTAGAAGGTCTGTTAAATTAAATAAAACTGTCAAACATTTTTTCTTTCTCGTTCAAACGCATGTAGTACTTTAAATGTGTACAAAACAGACAACTCTGACTGTCGCCAGAGACATTTTCATATTTCGATTAGATTTTTGATATTCCGGTTTCCAATATTTATTATTTACATTTATTTATAATACACTATCCTAGAAGTAACACATTTACAGCTGTAACATATTTTCGAGAATTATCAAACTCTCGTTTCACATAAAAATGCCTTCGATAACAAATTACACCCTTCGCCCCTTTACTGTGTCTTGAGTTTAACTCCGAATCAATAGTACGTAGGTACACATAAGGGCGCGTCACTAGCACATTTTTCACTTTCTCGCTCTTGCAAACAGATGAATATCGTTACGACATCTGGAGAAAAAACAAATGATGTATTTGTCTCTACGCCAAGTTTCGCAGCACTCAAAATGCTTGTTGTCAGGCCGTTTTTGTGGAACGTGGACGTGAAATATTATGTAATTCCTTTTCGTACTAAGTGCGTCTTCAAAATCTACAAAAGATAATCTAAAGATTGAAGAAAGATTATTTATAATAAAAGCATGCTGAAGTGGAAAGCACGATGATTTTATTAAATGAAATGTTTCTTTACAATGATTACTAGAGTTCACGTTTAGTTGCCACTATGAAAACATACCTACCACTTGGAAGCAAAGTTGTTGCATTA